>JBBBDQ010000367.1:3177500-3417500 GCA_037127315.1 Ascarosepion bandense
ATTTGCACCAGAAATATCTAAAATAAAGGCCATAATTTGTGAGATGAATTTTATATGTATTGTTTATTATTTTTAATATATTTTTGAATACTTTTTTTTCTTTTGAAATATATATTCAGATACAAATTCTCATTTGTGCAGATCGTTTTTTTTTCCCCCCATTTTCTTCTGAGGCAACTCTTTAGATGCAGCAAGCTATTATTTGTTGTTTGATTTTTGAGTACCAGGTAGAGATTCATGTAAATCAACAAAATTGTGATTCTGCCCAAGATCATTTACCCATTATAAGCAGAACAACCATCACTAATGATCATAAAACCTTGTTCAATGCATCTTTGGATGACTACTTCTAGAGTGCTTTTCAATATTTCCAGAGCAAATTCTTCAAAGTAATTAAATTCTTCAGGATTTCTTTCAATATCAATGGATATCTTTTAGCCCATAAGTGTATTAATAAAATTACTTTCATTTTTGCATATGTGAGTTATAGCCTGTTTTATATTTCCAGTTCTAAACTTTTATCATCTTAAAATAATTTTTTTCTTGAATTTTTATTGTAAAATTTTTTTCTTGATATCAAAATAAGTAAATCCTTGTCTAATCAAAAAGAAAAAGAAAGGGAATTAATTTTTGTTTTATTCAAAAAGCCAAAGTTGTTTAATTCTAATTTTATATATTCTTCTTCTATATGCCCTGTCCTTTCAGGACGTAGGCGATCATGGCTTTCCACGTCTATCTATCCCTGGTGGCTCTTAGTATGTTTTCTCCTGTTACCCCACGCACCTCCCCGTTCTGTCATCCATCTGCTCAGGCCCTTCAAATATGTTACTCACTGCTTTCATCTGCCTTCTATTTGGCCAGTCAGTATCAGGTTCTCCAGGCCCTCCTTCCTCATTGCATGTCCCAGGAACTTCAGTTGTCTCTTCCTGATGCTCAATGCTTAATTTCCTTTTCGGTGTCATTCTTTCCAAAACCTAATCAGTGCTCACATGCTCGGTCCATGATATCCGCAGCATCTTTCTGTAGGACCACATTTCTGTTGCTTCAAGTTTTTTCCTCATCTTTGATGAAGTAGACTTTAAAATAGTATGTACTATTTTATTGTATTTATTTTTTATTCATTTTATTCAAAGCAAGATGATAATGTCACTGGAATGCAAGCGATTTACTGGGAGTGAAAGAGAATGAAACTACTTCAGTGCAGAGAAAGAACAATAAAAGAACAAGATTCAGGATGACAGAAGATGGCAGTTGACTTGGCATTTAGATTTTTGAAGATTGTAAGTGATAGAGAAGCAAGAAACTAGAAGAGTTCCATAGACAAGAAGTGCAAGAAATGAAACTATTAGAATAGAATACACAGTTGCATCTAGCTAGTTTAACAGTACAAATGTAAGACCTACATGCCAATCCAGTAGCACTTAAATTCATGTAGTCAGGGCACTAGAGAAAAAAATATTTGTAGAAAAGACAGAGGGAAGCCACATCACATCAGTGAGAAAGGGACTGAAATAGAGATACCTTCTCAAGATCGATTACATTATAGAATTTCAAATTTAGTCAAGAATCTAAAGGTATGTAACAGGAGCACCAGACCAGATATACCAGCAATATTTGAAAATTTTTAAGGTGATGAGAAAACAATAGACACTCACTGTGTTACTGGCTCTAAGAACCTGCTAATTTTTTTAATGGACTGTGATTGGACAGTTCAAAGGTGAACCGCCCCCTTTAAAGGGGAAAGAGAATTGTGATGGGATCTTAGTAGCAGTTGGAAATAAGACCACTTAGAAACAAGAAGTTTGTTTCTCTCTCCCTGCTGAAAAGGCATGCAGCATTTGCCAATAAGTAAAGGATGCATGGGTAACAAAGTTGCTGAAGACAAGTTTCCTCAACAGAGAAAGTTTGAAAAGACGTCCTCTCAAAGAAGCCCTAGAAAAGAAAGTTTGAAAAGAAGTCCCCTTGAAGGAGGATCAGAAAAGAAAGTTTGAAAAGACATCCTCTCAAAGAAGCCCTAGAAAAGAAAGTTTGAAAAGAAGTTCCCTTGAAGGAGGATCCGAAAAGAAAGTTTGAAAAGACATCCTCTCAAAGAAGCCCTAGAAAAGAAAGTTTGAAAAGAAGTCCCCTTGAAGGAGGATCAGAAAAGAAAGTTTGAAAAGACATCCTCTCAAAGAATCCCTAGAAAAGAAAGTTTGAAAAGAAGTCCTCTTGAAGGAGGATCAGAAAAGAAAGTTTGAAAAGAAGTCCATCAGTGGAGTTTGGAGCTTGGGCCATTTGAGAAGAAGAAGAAGGAGCAAACTCATGCATTTTCAAAAAGTGTTTTACTGTGTGTTTAGTAAATTTTCTCTTTCTACAGACATAAAATAAAAGCCTAATTTCCAGGCAGACGGGAGGAAAATAAGAGAAGAAAGGGTGTTTGGTCACCAAGAAGAAAACTTTGTCTATACAAGAGAGAAAAGAAAAAAGATAAAACTTTTAGACCTTAAAAGGACTGAAAGTCTACTGTAGAGCTAAGGCTCTCCCCTGCATTTTTTTTGTTATCATTGACACAGCAGGTGGGCCCAATTCTTTTGTCTGTTTTTTGTGCATTATAATTTTTAAGTTTTGTTCTTTTTTATATATGTTTTACATTGTGTTAGTCAGAGAATAGGTTATCCTATTCACATCAAAAAGGGATGAATTTTTGCAAGCACCCTTGTTTAGCTGGTTAGAAATAAATATTTTTTCTTTGTAATTGAATCTGATTTGCATTTCTTTTTCTTTCTTTTTTTGTTATTATTTTTGGCAATAGTGAAAATACTATTGCAGCAGGTTTTATTTTCTGAAAGAAAAGAAAATTTTCGAAAAAATACTCAATGCAAGAATAAATTTAGAAATATGTAAGATGGATTCTGATGAGAAAAATTGTCATTAATCTTAATAACTTACCAAAGATCATTTTGTCTGATGACAGAGCCAAATCATTAGGCTATTAGTTTTTGATCAAATCTGGTGTTTGGCTTAATGCAAATACAATTAAATGACAGTAAACAAGTCACTTTTCAAAGCAGTCCGTTTTGGTCAAAAGCTTTTTGATAAACTTCAAAACACTTAAAGACAAGATGGGTAGAGAGTGAGTGAGATCTTTCTTTATGTTTTGAGAATGATATTAGAATAATCTGGAACCTTTATTTGCTATTAACTAACTGTACACGGATAGAAAATGAATTTAGCAGACATTCAAAAATAGAAAGAGGTGTAAGGTAAATATGTGTCTTGTCATCGAACTTATTTAAGCTGTTCGGCAAGGTGATTCTGAGAGAACTAGAAGTCCTACCAAGAATTATTGTTCGCAGCCACAATCTTAGCAAGATATGTAAACGATACAATGTTAATAACAGATATGATGCTATACACGTACCTATGAGCATTAATGGGTATGCCCCAATAGTTATAAATACATTGGACAATATTGTGAGGGGGTTTATATTCCTGTTTAATGATTAATGTTGCTCAGATACTTTCCTGACGTTGTCAAACTTTCTGCTTTCAGGCAGAGAGTAACCCAGATGAGGCTCCGCCAAAGAGTAGAGTCTCACCTGGAGAAAAGTAGACTAAAATTTTTAGCCGAACAGTATAGCTCAGACAAAGTTCCATTTATAAATGAGTTTAGATTTAGATACTGTTAGTAAATCTACTATAAAATATATTGCTGGTATTTTTACTATAAATGGGTATTGTTGGCAATTTTACGATATAAAAAATATTGTTAGCATTTTTTTTATTTTCGTAGTGTTTTGTTTTTAGATGCTGTTAGTACATCTACTATAAAATATATTGCTGGTTTTTTTACTATAAATGGGTATTGTTGGCAATTTTACAATATAAAAAATATTGTTAGCATTTTTTTTTATTTTTGTAGTGTTTTATTTTTAAATGCTGTTAGTAAATCTACTATAAAATATATTGCTGGTATTTTTACTATAAATGGGTATTGTTGGCAATTTTACAATATAAAAAATATTGTTAGCATTTTTTTTTATTTTCGTAGTGTTTTGTTTTTGTTTGGGGGGTTAACCATTTGCCCATAGGTGCACCTGGGAACAACAGCAATTTAGAGATGATTTCGCACAATTAAAAACAAACCGTAAACAAAGATTACAAATTTTTGAAGCTATTAATATTGAATCAAAGTAACCAATAATCTTCAGAAAGTCAGTGAACCTGGAATCTAATTTAGATGAATGCATTACTTGTGTATTAAGAAAACAAACTATTTGATGAGTTTCTTTTGCTCAAGTTGATGTGATGAAGAAAAATAAAAAAATTATAATGCTTGACTCAATTTTGGAAAATGGGATGGGACAAGAACTTTTTGTTACCATCTTGTAATTCTATAAGCATTTGAACTTTTGGTTCCATTGTTGTCTGTTTCTATTCTTAGTAAACTGTCATCATCAAAAAGAGGAGCCCAAAATGCAATTACAGGTCAGGGATACTAAACGAGCAAGTACAGAAATTAAGGGAATAGATGGGACTTGTACTAACAGAGTACAGAAAGTGTGACACTGAGATCTGAAAGTATATGGGAATGACCAAGGATACATTCCAAAAGCTAAGCAGAGTATTAAGAGATAGGAAAATTTCGTAATGTAATGAGGAAGGGGAACTTAGAGAATCTGATACTCACAGGGTGGATAGAGGGAAAGAGAGGCAGGAGAAAACAGCATGCACCATACTTGATGGACTTGAGTAAATATATAGCAGAGCAGTGTTTGAGAGAAATAACAAGACAAACAGCTCAACATTCTTTAACACTGGTGGCCATATGAGAACCAGTGTTTCAACATCATATAGATATAAGCCCTTTTTATCTTTCTGTTTCACATGTTGCTGTATAGATTTTGCTTGGAAATATGACAATTGAGTCTTCAAGAAATATGTTTCTATAATTTTCAGAGAAACAACCTGCAGTAGAGTAAGTGAATTTGTAAACAGCATTAATCTTATGTATAACTGGTTTTAATGATGTTTTGTCATTGAATACTATTGAACTTTTAGAAGATGTATTGAATTACAAATGTTTATTACTGACTTAGGCACTTGATTAAATTTTTATAGTAATTTAGTCTTGTTTGTATTTTGGGTGGATGTGCGTTGTGGTACAGTGGATATCGACTCAGAATGAGAAACCGGGGAGCCGAGTTTGATATTCCAGTTGAATCCATTGCATTCACTTACGCACAAATACCCTTGGGAAAGGTATTAATCCGTCTCTTCCCTCCAGTTATGGGTTAAATAGCAGGACAGATTGGGTTCTATAGCCTTGGTCGGCAACCAGTCTACTGCAGAAAGCAATGGCAACCTACTGCGGGATAATCTTCTGCCCATTCAGTCATGTCTGTTTTGGGACATGATCGCCCAAGTGTGTATCACATATGGCACTTAACTGACTGACTGAATATAATAGTTGGAGACATGAGTAAGACTTCTACTGGTCATAAAGTGGGGGATCTGTTTTCTACTGTTATGAAGTACTAAACTGATCCCCCATTAATTACTACTTAATATAATACATTTCTTCTCCCTCTAGCCATGAGTCAAATAATAGGACAGATTGGGTTCTGTAGCTTTGGATGACAACCAGTCTAACTCAGAAAGCAATGGCAACCTACTGCAGGATAATCTTCTGCCCAGTCAGTCATGTCTCGAAAGAGACATGATCGCCCAAGCGTGTTTCACGTATGGCACTTAACTGACTGACTGTATTTTGAGTACATTCTGAATACAATGAAATAAATTAATGTTGTGATTGCGACTACAATATTCATGTCTATTATGTGTTACTTCTTCTTCTATGCACCATGTTTCATCAGGATGTTGATGATCATGGCTCTCCACAACTTCATGTCTTTTGTTATAAAATCATCACTCCCAATGAGGCATACACTATCAACAACCCATCGCCATTGAAAAGGAGATCATCAATGTTTCTATAACTTTTTTTTTTGTGGCCGGTTATGGCCAGGAAGATAGACATGAAAAGAAGAAGGTAGTTTAAACCAGTGCATTGAAATAACAAAACATATATACAAAATAAGAGTGTTATTCGTCAGCAGATAGAAGTGTCTCGACTGTATCCTAGGAAGTTTCCCGGGTTAGTATTTATGAAGGAGGAAGAGTTCATTCCAATGTAGATAGGACACCATAATAAGTAAAGGAGTTGCTTTTAGGACACATTGTAATGAAGGAGAGCCTGGAGAATCTCATACTCACAAGTCAAATAGAAGGAAAGAGACAAGAGAAAGAAGAAATACTTGATTGGCTTGACCAAGTGGATGGTGAAATGAGGTTTGGGAGAGTATGAAGAAGTGAAATGTTAAGAACAACAAGAGATGAGAGCAATTAGAAATCCATGATCGCCTACTTCCTGAAAGGACACAGCACTCAAAGAAGAAAAAGATAAGATGATCTTACCAAAAGCCTTTATCTTCCTGGCTAGGTTAAATGCCATACATGATTCACACTTGGGCTAATCATGTCTCTGTTGATCCCTGATTGATTAGGCAGAAGATTTTCCCACAGCAGGTTGCCATTTCTCTCTGCAATAGACTTGTTGCCAACCAAGGCTATAGAACACAATCTGTTTTGCTATTTAGCCTATAGCTGGAGAGGGAGAGATTTATTAATACCTTTCCCAAGGGTATTTGTGCATAAATGAATGCACTGAATTCAACTGGAATTCAAACTCGGCTCTCTGATTTCTCATTCCTAATCAATATCCATGCACTACAATGCACGTCCCCCATGTCCTTTGTAACTCTTACTAAATTTTTTCTTTTTGTTCTTCTTCTTCTTCTATGTGCCCTGTCCCTTCAGGACGTAGGCGATCATGGCTCTCCACGTCTCCCTACCCCTTGTGGCTCTTAGTATGTTTGCTCCTGTTGCTCCTGGCAACCCCCATTCCGTCATCCACCTGATCACTCCCTGCAAATATGTTATCCGCTGCCTTCCTCTGTCTCTCTTTCCTTCTATCTGTCCAGTCAGTATCAGGTTCTCCAGGCTCTCCTTCCTCATTGCATGTCCCAGGAACTTCAGTTGTCTCTTCCTGATGCTCTGCATCAATTTCCTTTTTGTTGCCATTTTTTCTAACACCTCGTCGTTGCTTGTATGCTCAGTCCACGATATCCGTAGCATCCTTCTGTAGAACCACATTTTGGCCGCTTCCAGTTTTGTCCTCATTTTTGATGATATTGTCCAGCATTCACAGCCGTATTGAAGAACTGACATCACGTAGCAGTCTAGAACTCTTTTCTTCATTTCTATTGAGATTTTCTTGTGTGTTAGTATTTTGCTCATCTTCTGGAACGCGTCCTTTGCCATGATCTCTCCTAAATATTGTTCTGACAATCATTTACTCAATCTCCCTATATTTAGATAGATGATGTGATCAGTCTATCATGCAAATATCAAATTTACAAACCCTCTTTCTTTGTTATATGCTCAATACTAAGTATAAGTGTTCATTTTATTTCCATTTTCTCTAAGACTTTGTCATTGTGTACAGTATTCTCAGCATCCTTCTGTAGAACCAAATTTCTGTTGTTTCAAGCCTTTTCTTCATCTTTGGGGAGATTTTCTAGTATTCACTGCCATATAGGAGAATGATATTAGGTAATAATTCGGTACACTTTTCTTTTTTTCTAACATCTTTCTATTTCTTAATACTATGTTTAGCTTTCGGAAAGCATCTTTCAGTATCCCAATGTGCTTTTGAATTTCATTGTCACACTTTCCATCTACTGTTAAAACACTTTCCAAACATTTAAATTTTTGTACTTGTTTAATTTTGGTATCTCTGATTTGCAATTTGCATTTTGGGTTGTTTCTTTTGCTAACAACCATCTTCCTTTAAACTTTATTCATTCATCAATAATTATATTTGGAAAACCATTATTGATGAGCATGTTACTTAATTCCTTATTGAAAATTGTTTTACAAGAAGAGATTAATTTGGCTCAATTAAATTTTTTATCTAATTCTTGCCCTCTTATCAAAAGTGAACACTCTCATCGATATAAAATAACGTTTATAGAACATTCAATCGACTAAAATTAATGTCTTTTTCCAAAACAATTTTCAATTTTAATGGCATTGCATCTTTAGCTCTTTATTAGCATTGTATTGTTTCCTCTTCTTCAATAAATAATGAAAGACTTGCTTTAAAATTATTTATTACATATGCATTTATTTTGCTGTTACTGTTTGTACTTTATTATTCATATTACTCATTTATTGGAGGATGTGCATTGTGGTGCATTGGGTATCAGCTCGGAATGAGAAATCAGGGAGCCAAGTTTGAATTCCAACTGAATTCATTGCATTCACTTACACACAAATACCCTTGGGAAAGGTATTAATCTGGCTATTCCTTCCAGTTATGGGTTAAATAACAGCACAGATTGGGTTCTATAGCCTTGGTCGGCAACCAGTCTACCGCAGAAAGCAATGGCAACCTACTGCAGGATAATCTTCTGCCCAGTCAGTCATTTCTCTTTTGAGACATGATCGCCAAAGCGTGTATCACGTATGGCACTTCACTGACTGACTGAATATAATAGTTGGAGACATGACTAAGACGATTTAAAGTGGACGTGCTTTTCTCTTATTGCAACTGTTGCAGTCCTTCTCATAGACATCTAACTCTAATCACATGAAACATGTTAAGCAAGCTTCTCAGCTAGTAGCACTACAAGTCAGTATAGTTTGCCTATTGTCTCGTTCATACTCATCCCTGATCTTTTGAATATGACTAGCGGTTAATCCTTTCCTGTTTAGAATTGGGTTTCCTGATCCTTTTAATGTTTTTTCTTTCTCCTCCACTTCCAGTAGCCCCTTGCGTCTTAGCAGTATTATCACCTGGCTTGAGGTTATGTCTTTTAACCCATAAGCCACTACCTCGAGTGGCTTTTGAGTCTTGTACAGGGTGAATATCATTGTAAAAAAATAACAAATTTGATTCACCAAAGGCAGTTTTGTGGGAAAGATATTTGATGAAAAAAAATCTATTTTTTATGCTCTTTTTGTCAATATCTACTTGATTTCACTTAGGAAATTTCACAGCAATTGTCATTTCAGATAAGATGCAGTTATGTTGTAATGACATTGTTCTGATTTCTCATAAAAGGGGAAAAATGAAATGGCTGCCTCTTACACATTTCCAAGCACACCCTGTCTGCCAGGGTGAGTAGCAAAACCTTATTACAGACATCTACACTGTTGTTTATACTGCAATTATGCTGAGAAGACTTTAGTTGCATATTCTGAAAAAAGTAGGGTTCACTCTGTACTAGGCCCGGGAGCCACTCAAGATAGAGGTTACATTAAGGAGTAGTTTATATGAATAGAAGGGAAAGATAATTGTTATCTCTAAACTTGAACAGGTTAAGACTGTAGTGATCAGGTAAACATCTTGTTGGATGCCTGTTTGACAGAGCAGTGGTTCACAGGAAGAAGCTGTCAAAGCTTGGGTCAACATGCAGAGGGAGTTTTCAAGCATTTTTCAAAGGTTCCCTGAATTGGGTTCAACTCCATAAGGCGATAACTTTAAAAAATCATCTCCAAAGCTAATTAACCATTGTGAGATTTGAATTCTGGTTTCACCATCAGAAAGTGAACATTCTAATCACTTGGGATAATTTATGGTATAATTTACAGACATTTTCCAAATGTGCTGCAAATTTAGGTTTGCCTCTTGAAGACATTAACAGCAGAAAGTTACCCTCTTACCATTCAACCATGGTCAGCCCAAAATGCCAATTACAGGTTGGGGATACTAAAATCAAGCAGATACAGAAATTTGGGAACATCTGAAAAGTGTTCTAACAGAGGACAGAAAGTGTGACACTGAGATCCAAAGACATATTTGCATTGCCAAGTACTCATTCCAAAGATAAGTAGAGCATTGAAAGACAAGAAAATTTCTTTGGAAACCAAGAAAAGAGTACTGGACTCTTGTGTGATATCTATTCCCTTATATATCAGCAAAGCTGAACAATTTCATCAAAGATGAAAGAAAGACTTGAAGCAACAGAAATTTAGTTCTATAGAAGAATGCTGAGACAAAATGTATTAAGAGCTACAAGGAGCAGGAAGATGTGGAGGGCCAGGATCGTTTATGTCCTGAACGTACAGAGCACATAAAAAAAGAGAAACAAAGTGATACTTTCCCAGGTTTCACGGTTTGAAGGCAAACCTTTTAACCACTTGGCCATGCACCTATAAAATGAGAAAAAGAAAAACTTAGAAATCAATATCATTATGTTTTTTTCATGTGCCATGTCCCTTCATGACGTAGGCAATCATGGACTTTCACTTGCCACTGGCCTTTCACACTCTTAATATTTTTCCGCTTTGTATCTCTCCCAAGCCCTGCTCCAACATCCATTTGCTCAGCTCCATAAAATATGTCTTGCACTGCTTTCCACTGTCTCTTTCCCTCTATTTGTCTTGTGAGTATTAAATTTTCCAAATTCTCCTTCCTCATTGCGTGTTCCAGAAACCTCAGCTGTCTATTCCTAATGCTAAGTATGTTTTCTTCTTGTTTGCATCCTCTCCTAAACCTTGTTGTTGCTCATATGCTCAGTCCGTGATATCCTCAGCATCCTTCTGTAGAACCACATTTCTGTTGCTTTGAGCCTCTCCTTCAACTTTGAAGAGATCATCCAACATTTGCTGCCATATAGATGGATAGATATCACATAGCAGTCTCACACTCTTTTCTTTCTTTCTTTCTAATGAGATCTTCCTGTCTCTCACTATTCTGGTTAGTTTTTGAAATATGACCTTAGCCATGCCAATGCATTTTTGGTTTTCAATGTCACACCTTTCATAAAAATTAACACACAAAAAAAACAAAAATAAGGATAAAGACCTTTCAGTAACCACAAAGAAAATGTCCTTTGAATCAAAGTAAAGAGAGCTGAACTGCTATGTAATATATAATTTAGTGTATTGAGGCAGCAGATAATTTTCTAAACATATACTTTTAGATATAACAGACAATGCATGTCTATTATGTTTAATCCTGAGCCGTTCTAAACATCGTATTTTGGCTTTGATTTAATTCAGGTGAAAATATAGACAAAAACCGTCCAAAATTTGTATTATTTTTTATTAAGTTAGTTCTAAGCTTTCGGCTCACACAAGCCATCATCAGAGAGGTTACAGGGACATTAACATAAAGACATCCACCATCAAAGATGGTGTTGACATAAAACATTGCTAGGCAATGATAACAGTCACCAAATAGCAGTTCGTAAATTTGTAATGTGGTTCTTTGATATCACACCGTGTGAGAGACCGAAATGTTAACACAACCATATGTCTAAATGCAATGTAATGTGTTGTGACCAGATTGAAATGTGATTTTATTATTTAATGTAAATGGCCTCCAATATTTGAAGGTTCTTTTTACTGGGTGTATGAGTGAGTATTATTATCGACTAAAATCTGTCTAATATTAGAACACAAAATTTATTTTTGTTTTAAATTTCTTCAAGATGGTGACTGTTTTTGAAAGTAATTGAAATATTAAGTATTTTGTTTTTGACTGATGTGTTCAATCTATATTACTTGAGGATGAGAAATTTGGTTAATTATCATTTTAGGACATAGAGGTGATTCTGAGAGAATTAGAAGCCCTACAAGAATTTTTTATTAGCAGCCATAATTTTAATAATATAAGATATACAGATGATACAGTGCTGATAGCAGATATGGAAAAGAAGCTAGAAGTAGAGAAAGTATTGAACAAAAGCAAGCGGAAAGGCGAGAACAACAATTGCAAGATGATAGAATACATAGTTATGCAGCATATGTCTACCGTTACAATATTTATATTTAGGATTCGACATGATGCACGATCCATCAGACACATGACACAGGAAATAAGAAACAATGATGATGCCAAGATAACCTGAATAAACATGGATTAGCAAATAATACAATTAATCGAGAGAAGCAAAGTGAATAGAAGGAGAAGTGTTCTCCCTTAGACTGTTATGAGAAGTAAAATTTTCACTGGAAGAAAGTCAATGAAAGATTGATTAGAATAAAATTCTGAAAAGAAGACTACATACAGTTCTTCAGTGGTTAAGTTCCCATTGGAGCTTGTATTGGGAAATGTGTGTGCACAGTCTTGTGTGTATAAGAAATACATTTGCGCTACTAATTGCTACCTGCAATTGAGTGCGGGTGTGTAAGAGCAAGAATTATACAGATGTCCCCATCTACCATGAGCAGGGGTCTTGCTCAAGTTAGGTAACACATGTCCCCACAATTACTGGCTGAAATAGCAGGCATAACTGGCATGCAACACATGTGTGCATCCTTAAATGGACACACGGAATGCGTGGAAAAATAGGGCTTAATATATGAAAACAGGATGACTAGTCAAGATTAACCAATCACTGCTTGTTAACATAGCATATCTTGCAGATGAAAACACACATATTGTTTACAAAAATGTGTTGAAATATGGATATGTGTGTGGGTGTGAATGTATGAACACTATAGTTATCAGAACAAGGAAGAGCTCATCATCCAAATTACAGGTGCCAAAATGAAACAAGCAGAAAAATTTAAATACCTGGGAAATGTTTTGCCAGAACACAGATAGTGTGACATGGAAATATAAAGACTCATTAGGATAGTGAAAGAGGCTTTCCAAAAAGCTAAACCAAATATTTAGAAAAAGCAAAATTTTGTAAGATATAAAGAAAAGCATACTGAACTGTCAACCCTCCTATATGGTACTGAGACTCTCTTCAAAGATAAAGTAGAGACTTGAAACAACAGAATTGTGATCCTACAGTAGGATGCTGGAAAAAATATGGACTGAACACGTGAGCAATGATAAAGTTTTAGAAAAAATGAAAACAGAAATGACATTTTTAGTATCACAGAGAGTTGAATTTTCTGAGGGCACATAAGAAAGAAAGAGGGTTTGAAAAATTTGATACTCATATTGAAGGTAAGAAGGATAGAGAAAAACAGTGTTTAATATACTTAATGAGCGTGTGTAAATGAATTATAGAACTGAGCTTAAGAGAGATAGCAAAAAGACAAATTTTTCTAAGAATTATACTGAACAGGAAGTTGTGAAGAGCCATGATTGCCAATGTCCTGAAGAAACCTTTCACACAGAACAATGGTTTTAATGAAAGTTCAAACATTTCATGATGTCTTTTTTTTTATGTTAAGCCCTCCCACCTCACAGCAAGGAGAAGAGGATTAGTAATTTAGTTAATGATTATTTTATAGTTTAGCTTGAGAAACTATATTACGTCTAGGAGTTAAAGTGTTGAAAGATAGATGTTGAATAGATAAGAGGTTTCAGTGGGAAACACACCTAATCAAAAGAGAATCCACACAAGTCAGACAATGTTATCAGTTAGAAAATAAGAGAAAAATCTCACCTATTGATTTTCTTCTCTAAGTAACAAACTCAGTAGTCTTTTGTTATATACACTATTTACATTGTTTGGACTATTGTCCTTATCTTTGTTGCTATATTCATGCTGTTGCATGCTCTGGCCTTCTTCATGATCTGTCAATATTTCTGAGAGAAGGTACTGCAATTATTTACACTATTTATTGAAGTTTTTAGGTACCCTTGTATACTAGTGAGCCAGCCATCACCAATAGAAGGGTTAACCAATCAGAAGGCTCAAAATATTCAATGCGATGGGTAGAAAGGCGACCATATTTTCTCGAGTATTGGCGATATAATCATATTCAGTAGAGTGTCTGACTTGTGACTGTGTATCTTTGACATTATTTCGTTGAACAGATTATTCACTGCACTATATTCTATATTCATAAACTATGGTGGACAGGGTCAACCCTATTTACATTCTTGCGACAATTGTCCTCATCTTTTTTCATGATGTTTGGCCATTGTACATTCCGACCTTCTTCAGTTGATTAGAATTTTGAAATAAACTCTTTATTTATTTATTTCACCAGAGCAGAATGTTCCAGTTCCACATACTATGCCTCTTCCAGATGTCTCAGCATCATTTTATCTCCCTTTAATTCAACTCTGAAGTTTTTGTTCACCTCTGCTGTAGCCAGGTATTGAACTCACAACTCTTTGGGTCAAGTTGCTGGACCTAACCAATGCTTTTATCTACCAAACCATGTGTTCAAAAGAAGTTCCCCTGTAACAAGGGAAATAGAAAGATGTAACAGGAAAAAAGAAAAATCAGGCATAGCTGACCACATATTGACAGAAAAGGCAGATTACCAACCCCTGTAGCATGAGGTTCAAATAATAGACAATGAACCTCACTGGAAAATACAAAAACTAAAACAATCACCACATATGCTAGGACACGAAAATCTCCTAAATTGGCTAAATATAGAAATGAATACAATATGGAAACCAGTAATACAAAGTGCTGGTGAAAAACAATAACAACAACAAAATTGTAATATGAGCTCTGAGAAAAAAGAAAGTTACTGAGATATTAGGTTTATAAGTCACAAAGATTCATGTCACTGAGACTATAGGTTTATAAGTCCCAACTAAATTTGTGGTTGAATCCAGTCACTTGACTCAACTTGAGCCAGATATTGAACTCACAACTCAAGTTAGGTCATGTGTTCTGACTACAGCTGTGGTGAACAAAAAATTTAGAGAATTGAGTTAAAAAGGGATAACTAAGAGATCCAGAAGTAGCATGACTTATGGAACAAGAACAATGTACCTCAGTGAACAAAATAAAGGGTTCAGTTCATAATTCCAATCACCTGATCATATACTGGCTGAAGTGTCATGAATATGGTAAAAAAGATGAGGACAAAAGAGTATTTTCTATATATTCCATGTTTTTTCTTTTTTTTTTATACTCATATTGCCCCAAGCAAGGTAGTTTACTGCCACTGTTTTGCAGGGGGTTACATAGGAAGAAAGTTATGAGAAAGAGTGAGAGTTTATAGTGGGTGTCAAGAATTGGGTAAGAGAAGGATAAAAATAACTGATGAGAGTGGAGTGAACAAAGAAAGGAGCATGAGAGAGAGGATGCAAGTCAGTAAGATAGAAGATGACTCTTGACTTTACATTTAAATTCTTGGAGATTGTAGCTATCGGGGAAGCAAGTAAATGAAGGGAATTCCACAGGCAGGAAGTGTGAGAAAGGCAGCTGCTGAAGTAGAATTTGCATTTACAATTTATTGGTTTCATAGTAAAAGGGTGGGACCTAGTTGTGGCTCGAGTAAATTTATATATTGGGGGCACCAGTGAACTAAGTTCATCGAAGCAGAAGCAGTGAAAGTATTTGTAGAAGAGACACAGGGAAGCCATATTGCGCTGGTGAGAAAGTGACTGTATCTGAGCTGCCAAGTCAGGATCTATCACATTACAGATTCTCTATTTGATTTTGTCAAGGACACCTAGATGGATAGCAGGAGCACCTGACTAGATATGGCAGCAGTATTCAATGCATGGGCGGATGGTAGATTTGTATATGTGCAGGATTGATTTAGGCAGAAAAAAACTTCCTGGCCCTTCACAGAGAACCATCCTTCTTGGCAGCAGATTCAGCTATGGATTCTATATAGTCATTCCACTTGAAGTCTGTTGTGAGACTTAAGCCGAGGAGGCACAATGTTTTGCTTTCAGGGAGACTAGCCTGATCCATGCTAATGGGGGTAACAGCAATTGTCTATGATGGTTAATAGATAGCAGCTTTGTTTTGGAAGCATTAAAATTCATGAGCCATTTCTTACCCTAGTCCGCCACGGATTAAAGGTCCTTTTCAAGCTCGGCCACAAGGTTTGCTTTGTCAGCCTTAACAGATTTTTGATTGATGCCAGAGTAAACTGTAGTGTTGTCAGCATATATGCCTACTTGGGATCTTATTACATCTGGGAGATCGTTTATATAGGTAAGGAAAAGCATAGGACATAGAATAGAGCCTTGAGAGACACCCACGTTTGTATGATAGTACTGGGAGGCATGTCCGTTTAATACTACCTTCATTGTGCAATTTGAAAGGAATCACTTGATAAGGTCAAACAATTGTCCAGTTATACCATAACTACACATTTTATATATTTTCTATATATTCCATATATTTTCTATATATTCCATATATTTTTCTATATATTTCATAAATTTTTCTATGCATTCTATATATTTTCTGGATTTGTGTTGTGGTTCAGTGGATATCGGCTTGGAACAAGAAATCATGGAGCCAAGGTCAAATTTCAGTTAATCATCTTGCATTCACTTACACACAAATACCCTTGGGAAATGTATTAATCCATCTCTTCTCTCCTGTTATGGGTTAAATAACAGAAAAGATTGGGTTCTATAGCCTTGGCTGGCAACCAGTCTACTGCAGAATGTAAGGCAACCTACTGCAGGATAGTCTTCTGCTCAGACAGTCATGTCTCTTTCAAGACATGATTGCACAAGTGTGTATCACATATGGCATTTAACTGACTAGCTATATATTTTCTATATATTTCATATATTTTCTATACATTCTATAAATTTTCTATACATTTCATATATTTTTTTTACATTCCATATATTTTTCTGTATATTCTATATATTTTCTATACATTCTATATATTTTTCTATACATTCTATGAGTTTTTCTATACATTTCATATATTTTTCTATATATTTCATATATTTTTCTATACATTTCATATATTTTTCTATACATTCTATAACTTTTCTATACATTTCATATATTTTCTATGCATTTCATATATTTTTCTATGCATTCCATATATTTTTCTATATCTTCCATATATTTTTCTATACATTCTATAAATTTTCTATACGTTCCTTTTATTTTTCCTATACATTCTATAAATTTTCTATACATTCCTTATATTTTTTCTATATATTCTATATATTTTCTATGCATTCTATTTATTTTATATGCATTCAGATGTAAAACCATTTTCTAGAGTTGGTGAGGATTTTTTTCCTGTAAAAACCTTTATAACTATAAAATCAGAATTATACCTTATGTTATATTTAACTGATCACTGATCTCAATGCAAAACGTTAAAACTAACAACAAATCTCTGCCAAAAGAAAAACAGGCAAAAAAAATAAATTTCAAAGAAATACACAAACAAAAAAAATGATTTTCAAACAAAAATAACCAAATGCAACAAACTCAAGGAAATGATGAAGAATCGCATTGTGTCTAAGAATTTCAAACTTAATAGGGAGCAGATATTTACCGTGTTGCCTCATAGATGAGCAATAGCTGAAGAACATGTTAGTTTCCTTACTCTTAATAGTTAAGTGGTAGCAGACACAGAAATTACAGTTAAATGTGTGTATGTATATGTGGTCTTCTCATCTTCTTCTGTGTGCCATGTCTCTTCAGGACATAGGCAATCATGGCCTTCCACGTCTCCCTATCCAGGATAGCGCTTAGCAAGCTTTCTCCTGTTACCCCACCCGAACCCCGCTCTGTCATCCACCTGCTCAGGCCTTTCCACTGGCTCTCTTTCCCGCTATCTGACCAGTGAGTATCAGATTCTCCAAGCCTTTCTTCTTCATCACATGTTCTAAGAACTTCAGCTGTCTCTCCCTGATGCTCAGTATTAATTTCCTTTTCGTTTTGATCCCTTCTAAAATCTCATCGTTGCTCACATGCTCGAACCATGATATTTGCAGCATCCTTCTGTAGAACTACATTTCAGTTGCTTCAATTTTTTCCTTCATCCAGTACTCTATTCTTTGTTTCTAGCAAAATTTTCCTGTCTCTTAATACTCTGCTCAGCTTCTGGAATGCATCCTTGGTTTTTTTCAATTTGCCTTCAGATCTCAGTGTCGCACTCTCCGTCTTCTGTTAAAACACGTCCCAAGTACTTAAATTTTTGGACTTACTTGATTTTAGTATCCTCAACCTGCAATTGGCATTTTGTGCTACTCGGTTTGCTGATGACCATACGTTTGGTATTCTTGTAGTTTATTTGTTGTTCTTTTTTTTACTTATGTCTATTTTAGATCTTCATATCTATATGTGTGTTGTGGTGCAATGGGTATCAGATTGGAATGAGAAATCGGAGAACCAAGTTCGAATTCCAGTTGAATTTGTTGCATTCACTTATGTGCAAATCCCCTTGGGAAAGGTATGAGTCCCCTATGCAACCCCCTGCACAAAAATGACAGTAAAACTGCCTTGCTTGTGATGAAATGATTAAAAAAAAAAATTAATATAATGAACCCAACTGGAAATGAAAATTAACCTACAATTTATCATTACACCACCCACATATTTTAAACCAGCTGTATTTTTAAGTAGTCATCTAAGTACTGACCAGTCTCAATGTTGCTTAACTTCAATGATCATATGAGGAACTGGCTTTTTAACATGAAGTGGCTGTAAACCTTTCAAATCAAAGAAAATCTGTTGAACATAACATATCTAAATAAGATTATTCAACAAACATCTCAGCATGATATTTAATATGACACAGGAAATGAAAAGGTACATTATGCTTGTGGCTGCATCCACCAACCACAGTGATTTCAGATAACAATCTTCTTGGAAGTGACCATGTCTTTCATGCCTAAGGTCAGAAATAAGCTGGATTGGATGCTTCTGACTGGGATTTGTGGCCAAGTGAGAAAGAAATATTCTTAGTCAACTGTTCTAAAATCAGCTGAGTTTATTCAACAGGTCCTGGATATCTTCAGTCATGACACCAGCAATTTGATTAGGGTCAGCTCTATGTAGCTTCAGGTGATAAAGTTCACAGTGGTAGACTGGCCAGGGTGTCAGCTTGCCTGATGGCAAGTGCCACCACCCCCCAATATCAAATAAAAATACAATATAGAAACAAACACAGACAACTGCTATAGTAGGGACCTCCACAAAAAATGTGATACCTAAGATCTAAAATGAATTTTTAAAAATGAAAAATCTTTCTTGAAGCTTTTATTTTAGTTTTAATTTTAAGCTAATTGATAAATTTAATATTTCCAACAAGCAAGATACTTTGCTGTATTTCAAAAACAAATTCAAATTGACTGGAAATAACTTTTTTTATTTTGCTAAAATATCTGATTAGCATAATTATTTAATCATCCTTCATTGCAGTGTAATTAAATTTATTAAAAAAATCTTCTAAAAATAAAATATACTTTTCTGAAACTTTATTTGTGGAATATTAGTTGAGTTAATCTGATTTGAAAGAAGTATTATTTACTTTAAATTTAAAATATCACAGAAATGCATTTTTGTAACCTGACACTAGCTGTATTATACATGCTTGACAAGGTGATGACAGATTTAATGTTGTTCTAGGGAGATTTTATCTATAAAAAAATACTTGAAGAAAATGATGTGAGTAACTTTTTTTATTTAATTTTTAAGTACTCTGTAATATTTAGGAAAATATTCTCTGTAATCTAATGTTTTATAGTATTTTAGAAATTTTGGTTTTAAATTTAATTTTGTCATCACTCTTATTTTCTGGTAATGTTATGTATAATTACCTGTACTTAAAAAAGATGGCACATTTATACACAAATAAAAAAAATTCAAAATTATATTTAAAACACTGGTGTTTGATTATTTGGATTAAGATGTTAACTGCTGAAATTAATACAACATTTTAAAAGACTTAAAACTTTAAAAAATGTAAAAATTTATTATCATTCAAAAAATTTTTTTCTTAATACAATAGTGTTTCTAATGTATCTTATTTATAGAAGCAATTAAAAGCTTTTCTAATTAAATAATATCATAGTTTTATTGCATTTTTTTATTTCATGATTTAGAGCATATTTTTGAGAAATGATGTTTTTGTTTAAAAAAAAAACAAATTGATGATTTAAATTCTTCAAGGATTCCTGCTTTTAACTAATATAAATACGAACACCCTGGAATTTTAAATTCTGGAATTTTAAATTCTGGAATTTTCATAAAATTCAATAAGTGGAGGTAGCATGTAAAAAAAAAAAAAAAATTTTCTAAATTTTCTAAAAATATACTTCATAAAAACTTCATAAAAAGATAATTTCAAATATACTTCAAAATATACTTCATAAAAACTTCATAAAAAGATAATTTCATTCATTTGTGAATAAGTCCTGAAAATTTCATTAAAATGCAACAATTATTTGATTTTGGCAAGCATTTTCAAAACAATGTGTTTTTACTGCAGAAAAAGATGGTAAATTTTCCATACTAAATTTCAGCTCTAACACAAAAACGAGATTTTAAACCCACATTTCTGTTATGTCTGATATAACTCGCAGCTCCAGTACAAAATACATGGTACACCATTATACGTGATATAATGAAATCCTGACAGTTATTGGCTTAGCGTTTAAATGCAACTCAGCTAGTTTGTATATGATACCACAATTTTGAATGTCTCAGAAAGGATTAAAAAGTTTAATAAATAATTGAAAAATACTTTGGTCTTTCTTCTAAATAATAGCATAAATATTTTTATTGGTAAAACTTTATTTTTATAAAATCTGAGGCCTTTTTAATCATGGTATGCTCTTTTTAGAAAAAATTTTGGTGGTACCAATGTTTTAGCAATAGAAAAGAATAAGAAGCTATCTGTACACTATCAAGTCTAATGTGAGAGGACATTTCTTTCAAAGCTAAAGAATCATAAAGACAAATTAAAGAAATTCATTGTCTAAGGAGAATTTGGAATTATGTATGATGCTATCATTCCCACCGGCAATCATGAATGACCTTTAGTATCATTCCACACTGACCTAATGAATATACATTACAATTAGATACTGGATATGGTGGTCAGGTCATACATTGAAGTTATGATATACTGGAGACAATACATATTCTAACAGGACACATTTTTTTTCACATGTTTTAGGACAGATTAACCACTTATAAAATTCATCACTCTCCACTCTCAACAGGTGGCATCCTTGTTCTTTTTATTTGAAACCACTCAGTTTTTACAGATGTGGCATCATTGAGATGGAAACCATCCATGGATCTCCAAAATGTTCCATTCTTTGTGGCCCATAGCAGTTTTTCACCTTTTTCCCCCAGTTTCATCATCCATTCACACAAGCTCATTAGTTAGAATTCTTCTTCTTCTTCCTCTCAATATGTGATGGTTAAGTTCCTTAATATGCCTAAGGGATTTCAGCCATCTCTTCCTGATTGTGAGTAGATGTGTTCTTTCAATTGTTTTTTTTTATTCCAATGTTACTATTATTAACGTTATTTCTGTCTGCAAAAATAACAAAAAATGCGCATTGTGATTTGAAAAAAAAGAAAATAAATTTCCAGTTTAAATTTGATCATCTGCCAGACATTAAACAAACAAAGAGCTACCTGAGTCATAAAGGATAAAAGTTCAGGCCTTGCTAAGTGCATTTTCTTAATTTGCAATTCATGTGGACTATTAATGGCTATAGACTAGCAATATGAAAAGTTACAATAAAAAATCAACTAAAATTAAATAAAAAATACTTCTTCCATGTCCTATATACCTTCATGACTCACCTGTCTTTTGCAGCTCTTAATAAATTTTCTATTTTTACTATCTCTTCAAAACCTTGTTCTACCATCTATTTACTCAAGCTAATTCCTCTTCTTCTTCTATGTGCCATGTCCTCTCAGGCCATGGGCAAACATGGCTCTCTACAATTTCCTGTCTTTTGTAGCTCTTAATAAATTTTGTCTTTTTCTTAATTCTTCAAAACCTTGTCCTACCACCAATTTACTCAAGATCATTCTTCTTCTCCTTCTGTGTTTCATGTCTTCTCAGAACATAGACAAACATGGCTCTCTACAACTTCCTTTCTTTTGTAGCTCTTAATAAATTTTCTCTTTTTACTATCTCTCCTAAACCTTGTTCTTCCATCCATTCACTGAAGCTCATTAGGTAGGTTATGTATTGTTTACTGTTGTTCTTTTGCCTTCAATCTCTCCTGTGAGTATCAAATTTACTAAACCCTATTTTCCCCATTATGTGTCATAGTATTTTCAACTATCTCTTCCTGATATTAAATATAAGTATTCTTTTTTTATCCATTTTCTAAAACTTGCTAAAATTATCAGTCCATGACATTCTTAGCATCTTTCTGTAGAACCACATTTCTGTTGCTTCCAGTCTTCTTCATTGGTGAAAAGATTATGGAGAATTTACAGCCATATAGGGCTACTGATATTGCATAACAGTTCAATATTCTATTAAAGATATACTAGAAAAAAAATGAATCAGTTGATTACCTGTCAGAAACAGATCACTTGTTTTGTTAATCCTACAGATATTATTATGGGGTTTAGTGGTAGTATGAACTGTCCCTGCAATTAAATATATATATATCGATTTATAAAATGACTAACAAGTTTTTAGTTGTTGGGTAAAATCTCATACCACTGTATATTATCAGCTAAAATTCACAGATTATATTTATCATCTAGATATATACACTAACAATTTTACCTAATATCGGTTGGTTCAAACCATTTTGATTATAGAATTATGAATGTGCATGCCAATGTCTGATATAGAGTGAAAATAAATTGCTTTATTTACATTGTTTTGACTGTTATCCTCAGCTTGCCAGTCTTGCATTTAACGATATTATAAATATTACTATTTATTTCCAACCTCCATTTTGTTTATTACTCACACAGTAACTTTTCTGGTGACAACACGAGCTGAAATTTTTATTTCAATCACTTGGGTATATTGTTCATGTTCCATGATCCATGCCACTTCTGGCTGTCTTAGTTATCTTCCTTAACTCAACTCTCTTAGTTATTTGTTCTCCAGCACTGTAGCCAGGTACTGAACTCACAACTCTTTGGGTCAAATCACTGGATCCAATCAACACAACAGCAGTGGTGAACAAAAACCAGAGACTGAATGAAATTTGAAAGGACGTTAGAGCACAGAATAAAAGAACAGATTTTGGGTATCAGAAGCTGGCAATTGAAATTGCATTTAAATTTAAGAAAATTATAGCTTGGAGAAGCAAAAAAACTAGACGAGATTTCCACAGGTGAGAAGTATAAGAGAAGAAACTATTAGGATAGAACTTACAGTTATATTTGGCTATTTCAACAGTAGGATGATGAGAATTAGTTGTAAATGATATAGTACACAAAAATTCATGGAGTCAAGGTATTGGAGATGAAAGCTCGTAAGAACAATTACCATGAAAATATTTGTAGAAAAGACAGGAGATTATGGTGTTGCGATATTTTATAAGTCCTGATCTGGAATCTTCTTTTTTTTATAATTGTTTCACCCCAAGCAAGGCATTACTGCTGCTGCTGGTGCACAGTGGGTTGCATAAGCGGAGAGTGAAAGGTTACATAAGAGGAGAGAAATGAAAAAGAGGAACCAGTTACAGGGGGTGTTAAAGAATGTGTAAGAGAAGAATGGGAATACTGGTGTGAAGAGAGTTGCTTGAGAGTAGAGTGAAAAGGGCAAAGAACAAGATATAGGGGATGCTGGGGAAATAAATCCTCTACTGAGCCAGAAAGAGACCTCCTGATTATAACTAAATTAAAACTTAATAAATTTACTTTCCTTAACTTTAAAATTTTTATTTTTATTTTATTCTAATTTATTTTAATTATAAGAGATAGACCTTACTATTGCCTGGTTCATACTCTCCCACTTCTATTTAACATGAATAGAGGCTCAGCCCTGGTTTTAACTTCAATGCAAGATCGACACTCAAAATCATGCAAATTTTTTAAAATTTTGTCAAAATCTCAAGATATATAGAAGAGGCACTAGACCAAATAAGTTATCAATACCAAAATATAAAAAACTAGCAGTATAGTTTGGTGTTGCTCAGGTGTAATGAAAGTTTTAAAACTAATCCATGGTTCTGGAGCTCAGACTCTTTGAACGTTGACACGAAAGACTAAAAAGCAATAGTTGTTTCCAGTTAAAGCAAAACTGTAGACTGAAAGAAAAATGAATGGATGTCAGTCAAATTTTGATTTCCTGGTATTGATATCAAATAAGTTTTTTCTTCGTAAACTGAATTTTGAAGGCTAAATAAGTCCTCTGAGTAAATGGTATCATGGCTGAGACTAAGAACTATAATTATACCTACTTAGAGCCAAATCCGAAGCAAAAACTAAAATAAAAAGGCTGAAAAAAATACAGACATACAAGCAGATAAACAGACACACACACACACAAACATCTTGCCTTTTATATATATATATATTATTGATTTTCTGCACTATTGTGAGAACTGCAACCTTGAAACTTCTGAATATCATTTCTTATGTCTTTGTCTATGGGTGTATCAAATTTGATTAAAATCGGACCACTCCTTCTATAACCCGATTTTTTTATTATCGATTTTCGATATTTATTGGGGGTACCTTGACACAAAACCTAGCTAAGAACACTCGCACGCTTATAGTACAACTGTGTAAATTTTCAAGAAAATTGGTACAGCCGTTTTGGAGTCTATAGGTAATGAACACACACACACACACACACACACACACACACACACACACACACACACACAGAGACACACACACACACATGCACACACACACACTCAGACAAAGTTCCATTTATATATAAGTTTAGATTTAGATAACAAATGAGTACTAATCAAAAATCATATTTATTAAATACCTACAAGCATAAGAAGGTGCTGGCGAAATCAATAATATATAATTTAAAATGATCTGAGTAAATGGATAGAAATGTTTTGGTGCCTGTATACCTGGCTATTGTGTTTGATTGATCTATTTGCTATATTAATAGCGATCATTTTTTGTGACCATTTTCCTGATAAACAATGCTTGAATTTCTGGGATAAGGAGTTATCATTATTTCTTCTTCTTTTATGTATACTGCACCTTCAAAGCTCAAGCAATCATGGCCCTCCACATTTTCCTGTCCCTTATAGCTTTTAATACATTTCGTCTTGGTATTTCTAATAAACCCTGCTCTGCAATCTATTTGCTTAAGCCCATCAAGTATCTCACATACTGTTTTCTCCCGTTTCTCTTTTGCTCTATCTGCTCTGTGAGTATCAGATTCTCCAAGCCCTCCTTCCTCGTTACATGTCCCAGAAGCTTCAATTTTCTCTTTCGGATGTTAAGTATAAATTTTCTTTTCATTTTAATTTTCTCCAAAACAACATCATTGCTCACATATTTGGTCTGAGGGTCCTGAGCATCCTTCTGTAGAACCACATTTCTGTAACTTCAAGTCTTTTTTCATCTTTTAAAAAATTGTCCAATATTTGCTACTAAACCATAATCACCAGAATTAAATAGTGTAGTGATGTACTTGTGCACCACTTGAAAACCACCTTTTCACCTTTATGTAAATTTGTGGCTGTATGATGTTCTGAATGATTTTAAGTGTGCTACTAGATTGGCATCTAGGTCCCACCCTTTTACCATTGAAATAATTCAAAGTAACCACCACTTCTACTCAGACATTTTCTTTTCTCACACTTCCCAATATTATCCTTTTCATTCTACTGCTTTTATACTCTGTGTTATTTTAGGACGTAGGTGATCATGGCCCTTCACATCTTCCTGCTCCTTGTTGCTCGTAATATATTTTATCCTGCTATTTTTCCCAGACCCTGCTCTGATATGCATTTAATTAAGCCTACCAAGTGTGTCATGTCTCTTTCCCTTTGTTCACCCTGTGAGTATCAGATTCTCCAAACCCTCCTTCCTCATTACATGTCCCAGAAACTTCAGCTGTCTCTTCCTAATGTTGAGTATAAGTTTCCTTTTCATTTCCATTCTCTCTAAAACCTTGTTGTTGTTCATGTGTTCGGTCCATGGTATCCTCAGCATCCTTCTGTAGAATCACATTATTGTTGCTTCAACTCTTTCTTTCATCTTTTAGGAAATTGTCCAACATTTGCTACTAAACCATAATCACCAGAATTAAATAGTATAGTGATGTACTTGTGCACCACCTGAAAACCACCTTTTCATCTTTATGTAAATTTGTGGCTGTATGATGTTCTGAATAATTTTAAGTGTGCTACTAGATTGGCATCTAGGTCCCACCCTTTTACCTTTGAAATAATTAAATGTAACCACCACTTTTACTCAAACAGTTTTTTCTCAGCACCCTTCTGTAGAACAACATTACTTTTGCTTTGAGGTTTTCCTTCATCTTTGAGGAGATTGTCCAGCATTTGCTGTCCTTTAGGAGGACAAATATCACATAACAGTCCAATACTCTTTTCTTTGTTTTTAACAAAATTTTCCTGTCTCTCAGT
Source organism: Ascarosepion bandense (assembly GCA_037127315.1). Classification (NCBI taxonomy): domain Eukaryota; kingdom Metazoa; phylum Mollusca; class Cephalopoda; order Sepiida; family Sepiidae; genus Ascarosepion; species Ascarosepion bandense. The sequence goes on from JBBBDQ010000367.1 coordinate 3,203,764, forward strand.
TATCATTATTTGATCTATTTGTACTCAGACTATTCTCCTTATTTTTGTTGTTGTGATATATCCCATGAGGGGATAATCAGGGAAAAGAATAGTGCAAGAATAATACTTAACACTGAAAGATATTAATGGGGATTTATTATAACACAGTACAATAAACCAATAGACAATAAACAAACACCAACGAATAGTAACAGGTATAACAATCAAGTAGACAATGTCTCTGTTTAGGACATATGCGTCCGTCTAGTGAAGAATGCTTTCGTCTAGTGACGTATGCTTCCGTCTAGTGACGTATGCTCTCGTCTAGTGACGGCTCTACAGTTCACTCTAGTCCCAGTCTTTTATAGACCGGACCATATCCATACCGGAGTAGGACAGGATATTCCTCTAAAACATGTTGTTATTGCAATATTTTGACTTTTGTATTATCCAACTTTCCTCAGGGTTATATTGATCTTGTTAAATTACAGGGAATTCCAAACTTAGCCCTTTATTTAATCTAGAGAGGGCGACTGTTCCTATCCCACGTCTCATGTCTATGGGATATTGTCCAGTTCATATTTTATTTAGCACTGTTCAGTTATTGCTCACCCATTTCCACTGAGTGCAAGTACCCACTGCCCAACTCACAGCTACTATGTCACCAAATTCACAAGCCAATGCTTTTACCCATTAGTCCACCATCCTAGAGGAGAGTTGCTGAAGTAGACTTAGAGTTTTAAACTTACTTTCACTCCTGATTAGGCTGTTGCAGCTGTTATGTATTGCCTGTTGCAGTTTACTTACTGTAGATTAAATAAAGAGTTCTGTTCGGAATTCCCTGTAGTTTACCCTGATTGATATACACCTGAGGAAGGCTGGAGTGTACAACAGCTGAAATGTTGTAATAAAAACAAAAAAGACGAGGACAATAAATAATGCAAATATTGATTAGCCCTCATCACAGAAATTCAGACAAAAATCAGTTTTTATTGTTTTGTTTTGTTTTCATAATTTCAAATTTCAAATTTTATGTTTCCTAAATGAGATTAAATATAAAATTAAGATGGCTGTCTATTCTGATTTTATTGGTAGTCTGAATTGTTATTTAGAGCTTATCAACCATTTTGCAGGTTATTTAAAGGCAGAAAAATATTTAGATTGTAAGAATTTTTGGAGATTATAAAGGTTCTTACTGATACAAGTTCTACTAATTAACCAATGGGAACAGAAGAGTCTGAGTTTGAGTTTTTTTAACGGCATATCAACACCTCTGTGGGTTATTCAAAGCCAAAAAAGGTAGGGTTTTAAGCTATTTTTTAATGTTTAGTTATAGTGAGAAGGTTGATTTAGTCAGATTTTGATGAAAAATGTTATTTTTTTTAGTTTATTTTAGAAAACTGAAGATGTCTTCTAGTTTTGCATTCAAAAATGTATTGCTGGTAATATTTTTTTTTTCCTTCAAAAATCTATTATGGCAATAATTTATTTTTACTTCAAAATATGTTATGACAATAATTTTTTTCCTTCAAAAATGTATTATTAATATTTTACCTTCAAAAATGTATATTTTTCTATAAAAGTCTATTTTTACACTTTCATAGTGTTTTGACTCCAGTTTAGAGGTTAACTATTTGCCGATAGCTGGAACCCTAACAGGTGTTACCACTCCAGGTCAGGGTAGACCTTGGAATAACAGCAATTAGGAAGTGGTTCCATGCTCCTCGCAACCTCTTAATCAGAGGCCATGATGCTAGATGCAGTTTACCATCATACCCTTGACTGGGAACAGAAGAGATGGATTCTTACCTTTCCAAAAGGTATTGTGCATAAATGAATATAAGAAAACTGACTTGAATTAGAACACTGCTCTCTGATTTTTAATTCCAAGCTATTATCCATTACACCACCTGCACATTCAAGCTTGCAAAACTTAGTATTCCGAAGCAATCACCCATGAAGGTACTGTCAAAGTGATCTTAATTTTGAAACTCTGCTCTGTGATTTGCAATTTCAAGCCATTATCCATTACGACATCTGCATATCCAAGCTTACAGAACTAGGTATTCTCAAGTGCTCACCCATGTAGGTACTGGCCAGGTTCGACATTACTTAACTTTGGTGATTTTACAATAACCAGTGTTACAATGTGGTATGGACATATGCCTGTGTATTCTGTAAAATAAATATATTTATATAACGTGTACATTTAGAGTTGATGAATAGATTCCGATCACTTTGAATCGCCTTTATCCTGATCTGTCAATTTTTCCATTATCCGGATCAGCTCTAGAATTCGATTCTCCCCATTGTTATTATTCATGCTGCTTCTGGAACATTTCCCTTTTAAATGTACTGTTGAATAAAATTGCTTATAGATTTCCCAATATGGGGGCCTCTTTTCTTTCGTTCTTGTGCTGGTTTGCATCAATCACTTTTAAATATGGCTCCTCTTCAGGCATCTGATTCTTTACCTGGAATATAATTTAACTCTGTCTTATGGAACTCTATGTCAAAAGGGGATGTGCATTGTAGTGCAGTGGAGATCAGTCTTGGAATAAGAAATTGGGGAGTCTAATTGAATTCATTGCATTCACTTACGGAAACGTATTAATCTGTCTCTTTCCTCCATTTATGGGTTAAATAACAGGACAGATTGGGTTCTATAGCCTTGGATAGCAACCAGTCTATTATAGAAAGTAACGGCAACCTACTTTTTTTTCTTTTTTTTTTAATCATATCACCTCGAGCAAGGCGGTAACGCCACTGAAGCGCAGGGGGCTACGTAGGAATGAAAAGATTGCAAAAGAGAAAGCCGGAGACCACATCCTAAACAAGGAACAAGGGATAAGCCTCTTCACCTGTTCAGTAGATGTGGGAGGAGTGTGAACCGGGCGATAATCTTCTGTCCAGTCAGTCATGTCTCAAAAGAGACATGATCGCCCAAGCATGTATCACATATAACACTTAACTGACTGACTGGTGTCAAATATAAGTATCCTGGGTATGATGATAAACTACATCCTTCAGCAAGGCTTCTGTTCAGGTGATTTTTAGGAGCATGAAATCATCTCTCAATTGCTACTGTCCCAAGGTTCCTCCTGATCCAGGGTTGTTGCACCTGTTAGGGTCCCAACTATGGGCAAATAGTTAACCCTCAAACTGGGGTCAAAACACTATGAAAGTGTAAAAATATATTTTCATAGTAAAAATACCAGCAATACATTTTCGTAGTAAAACATTCCCAAAAATACATTTTTGTAAAAAAAAAAAAAAATGCATAATTAACAGCAATGCATTTTTGAAAAAAAAAAAATTCCCATTTTTGTAAAAAAAATTACTACTGCTACAAAAAAAATTGAGTTTTGGTATTAAATGACCCATTAAGAGTTGATATGCCACTAAACAAAGTATGTGAATTATAGAATACGTATGCCAGAAATAAAATGCCATAGAATATATATATTTTTTTATAATCGTCTCACCCCAAGCAAGATAGTACTACCACTAGTGTGCAGGGGGTTTACATAATAGGAGAGTGAAGAAAGAGGAGAACAGGTCACAGTAGGTGTCAGAGAATGAGTAAGAGAAGGGCGGATACATTGGTGTGAAGAGAATGCATGAGAGGAAATGATAATTGACATTGCATTTAAACTGTTGAAGATTGTATCAGAAAAGTAAGAATATGGAAGGGAGTTCCACAGGCGAGAAATGCAAGAACAGAAGCTGATAAAGTAGAAGTTGTGGTTACACTTGATTATATTTAACAGTAAAAGGGTGGGACTATCCTGTTAAAGCAGAATCCATGAAAGTATGTTTTATTCAAGCTTTTTGTCAGCTCTTCCTCCTACCACTACTTGCTCTTCTACTCATCCCAACATGGCACTATGAAAATAGAGACTTTGAAACTGCTTGACAATTTTCGATTTTGTTATTGCTCAGTATAGTAGGGTCAGTTGGGCACCATCTGTGAGAAAAAGAGCACTATGATGCATTTCACTCTACCAGAAATTTGGAAATGGCAATACAGACATTTTAAAGTGTTTGGGTCTCAATCTGAAGACAGTGTATAGGATTTGGAAAGAGTTGGATGAGTCTAATGGTGATTACAAAGATATGGCAGCTCAGTAGACTCACTCTGATCATTCTGATAAGAAAAGAACTCATGAATTTGTTGATGAGGACCTCAGACTTAAAACATAGGCCTACAACAAGTGCCTTGAGTGCTGCCTTGGATCAAGAGGGTGGCTGCTGGAAGACCCTATGTCTGGCAGCAGGACTCTGCACCATGTCATACAAGCAAGAGAACACATTCATGGCTATCAGACAATTTCTGTAACCATATCACCCCTTTACATCTGGCAACTTAACTCCCCAGCCTGCAACCCCCTTGATTATTATGTGTGGGATGCAGTTGAGCAAGAGACCAACAAATAGCACACATGGCAAAAGTAAAAATATAAAATGGCAAATTTTATGTATCACACCCTATATATACATATAAAGTTTCAAATTTGCTATATATACATGTATATGTATATATGTATTTGGAAATCATACGAGAATAATCTTGGTAAAAAACGAATTAAGTAGATATACAAAATATACAAAATCACCTCAGGATTATGGCAGTTGTGGCTCTCCACAATTTCCTGTCTTTAATAGCCTTTAGTAAAGTTTGTTTACTATATTGACTACTGCTGCCACATCTGGTCAGGTGCCCCTGCTATTGTTCTCGGGGTTCTTGACAAAATATAACAGAGAGTCTGTAAGTGATCGATACCAACTTGGCAGACCGGCTGCAGTCACTCTCTCACTGGTGTGACGTGGCTTCTCTGTGCCTCTTCTATAAATATTTACATGGCTTCTGCCCCGATGAACTTAGATCACTGGTGACCCCTAGGTATGAATTTGCAGGAGATACTAGATTAGCAACTAGGTCCCACCCTTTTACAGTGAAACCGATAAAATATAAGCGCAATTTCTACTCCAACAGCTTCTTTTCTTGCACTTCCCACCTGTAGAATTCCCTTCCACATGCTTGCTTTCCCGACAGCTACAATCTCCAGTAGTTTAAATGTAAGGTCAATAGACACCTCCTAACACACTAACTCACACCCATTCTCTCAAACACTCTTCCCATCTACCCAACCCTCATCCTCGGTATCCTTACCCATCTATCACCCTTCTTCTTTCTCATCAACTTCCCCTATGTAACCTTCTGCGCAATAGTGGCAGTGGAATGCCTTGCTTGGGGTGAAATGATTAAAAAAAAATTTCCTAACCCCTATTCTACAAAACATTTACTCAAGAATGTTAGGTAGCTTATGTGCAGCTTTCCCCTTTCCTTTTCACTTTCAATATGTCCTTCAAGTATCAAACTTTCCCAATTAACACATCACTCAGTAGGTCCTGGGCCTGACACATAGATGATGTCATTAATAAAAATCTTTATGATTTTTATGAAGTACTAACCTTCAAGTGGCACATGACAAAATTTGAGCCCATTCAAATATTAGTTTACAAATTACAGTTATTTAAGTGAAACTACTGCTGCAAATTTTCAAAACAATGGAAAAATCTGAATTTTGTGTGTTGATAAAGCATTGCTTTCTGATGGGAAAAAAATGCTGTTTAAGCAAAGCAATGGCTTGATAAGTATTATTTGGGATTCTGCTCTGTCAAAAACAACAGTTAAGATGTTGTATGCTGACATTAAATGCAGTTGTACAGACACAAATGATGCTGAATGCTCAGGCATTCCAAATTTAGCAGTTGTCCCAGAAAACACCAAAAAATCCACAATCTTGTTTTGACCAATCATAAATTGATGTTGCATGAGTTAGAAGAGAAAATAACAGAAGGCAATGTTTTCACCATTTTGCATGTACATTTATCTCTGAGAAAGCTATGTTCATAGTGGGTGTCACATTTGCTCACAATCAATCAAAAACAACAATGTGTTGACAATTCAGATTATTGTCTGCAACTGTTTTAATGCAACAAGAAAGAGTTTTTGTATAAATATATGACAATAGATGAAACATGGATCCACCACTTCACTCCGGAGTCAAATCAGCAGTCAGCTAAGTGGACAGCAGCTGGTAAAAGCTATCCAAAGTGACCAAAGATGCAAACATCATCAGGCAAGGTTTGAACTTCATATTTTAGGATGCTCAAGGTATTTTTGTTCATCAATTACCTTGAGAAAGGAAGAACCATCAATTGCAAATATTATATCGCATTATTGGTGTGTTTGAAGGAAAAAAATTGTAAAAAAATGGCCACAAATGAAGAAGAAAAGTGAACGTTCGTGAAAACAATGCACTGTGTTACAAGTCGATTGTAACAATGGCAAAAAATTATGAATTACACTTTGAATTACTTCCGCATCCCCCCTATTCTTCAGGTCTGACCCCCAGCAACTACTGACAGTTTGTAAACTTCAAAAGAATGCTCCAGGGAAAGAGAGTTGGCTCTAATGATGAATTGGTATCAAAAACTGAGGCATATTTTGAGGCCAAAGACAAATCATTCTACAAAAAAGGCATCGAATTGTTAGAGAAGCATTTGAATCAGTGTATCATCCTAGAAGGAGACTATGTTGATGAATATACTCAAATTTTGCCTAAAAGTTGTTGTTTTATTAGTTAGGCCCAGGATTTATTGAGTAATGTGTTAAGTGCCCTCACATTTTCAACTATCACTTTCTGATGGTTTGTATAACTGTTCTTTTTGTTTCCATTTTCTTTAAACACTTCTTCATTGCTCACATTTTCATATTAGCTTTATGGAATGTTATGGCTATTACTGTTGGGATGATTCTTTTGTCTAAACATCCAAAACTTGTTAAATAGCTTTTGACGTTGAAATAGATAGGCAAAGAGAAAAGGAAAGATACAGAGACACTAGAGGGACAGTTTGGACACTGATTTTATTTTTGGTTCCAACGAACTCTTGTTGGGGAAATTCCTTCCCGAACATTTTGACACGTCTTTACCATCTAAAGTCCAACAGAGAAAGAGATCGAGTTTATTTTTGGCACCAGGAGGCCTCTCTTTTTGCATATGCATCAATTGTCTTCCCTGCCAGAGGACTCCTGGGAGATTTTTATGTTTATTTTATTTTGTACTTTTATTTTATTTTGTACTTTTATTTTATTTTGTATTTTTATTTTATTTAATGTTTTTTATTTTATTTCGTAGTTTTATTTAATCCCTACTGCTTCATCATTCTGTAGAACAACATTTTTGTTGCTTCATGTCTCTTACCCTTCAAACAATATATATGGTTTTCATTTTTCTAGCTAGGATACACAGGTGGTGTAATGGAATAGTGGCTTGGAATAAGAAATCAGAGATCTCGGTTCAAATTCCTGTTGAGTTTGTTTTATTCACTTTTGTTTCTTAAATATCTTAGGAAAATGTATGATTCCATCTCTTCTTCATTCAGCTATGGGTAAATACCAGGGACAGACTGGACCTGATAGTGTTAGCCGGCAACCAATCTAGAAGGAAAACTTTGAATTCACACCAGTCTGGAAAGGGTTGAGCTCTGTCAGGTTCTTTTGCTCAAGACATACCACTGCTGCTGTGGCTACAGTACATGTGGTGACCTTATGACCCTAACAGATTGCAGAGCTTGTTAGACATGATTGAGTTCTTGGTTAAGTTGAGCCCTCAGAAGTCACTCATATTTCAAGAATATCTGGCTACAAAAAACTGTGAGTGACTTATTTAAAATCAATCAGGTGTTTTAATATCAGATTGCCAAAAATCTTCCCCAGACTTTTTACACTTCCAGCAACCAATTGATTGAGAGAGTAGGAAAGCATTATGTAATTGATTAAACTTTTAGAGATTGTAGCTATCAGGGAAGCAAGTATATGGAAGGGAGTTCCACAGGTGAAAAGTGCAAGAAAAGAGACAGAGTAGAAGTGGTAGTAACAGTAAAAGGGTCTGTTTTATAGTGAAAAATTTAAGTTTCAGAGAAACAAGATTATAACCTACAAAATAATGGAAAAACTTTGTTAAATCTGTCTATATTTCTGAGATAAGGTGCTGTAATATTTACACTATTCAGACTTTTGGCCTCATCATTGTTATAATCACAAGGACAGACCAGAACTCTCCCCAATTCCTAGCCTGATTGTTAATGAAATCTAATTGTGAATATGACAGTAAAATTGAGAAAAGCAGTCCAAATAATGTAAAAAGTGCTAACCTTGTTAAAAGTAAATTTTATCTAATACATATTTGGTCTATTTTTGGTATGAACTGTAAAAATTGGCCCACATTCACTGCCATATAAGAGGTTGATATAACATAGCAGTCTCATACTATTTTCTTTGTTTCTAATGAATTTTTTCTGTATTCTAATACCTTGCTTATCTCTTGGAAGCCATCTTTTACTATCTCAATGTGCTTTCAATAAATGTTTGATTATCTCAGATAGGGTAATTGTGGGAACCAATCCAAGGCACTGTCTTCATTTTTCTGCTCTTTATACCAATGTGGACAAGATTAGCCATGTAAATCAGCCAAATAAAATGTCATAGGAAATGGCCCATAAATTTTGATGCTTTCAAAACAAAGCTGCTCTCCTTTAACCACCATAGAGAAACTTTTCTAACTTTCATCAGTATAGAAGATGCTAGTCTCCTAGAAATCAACACACTGCACTTCCTTGGCCTCACTTTCTCAACCAGACTCAAGTAGAATGACGACATTGAATCTATAGCTGTATAAACTGCTAAGAAGGTTGGGTCATTGTGTTGGGTTAGAAAGTTTTTTTTGTTAAAATCCATCTTGCACATTTATAAATCTACCTTTCATTCATGCATTGAATACTGTTGCCATATCTGGTCGGGTGCTCTGGCTGTTCATCATGAGGTTCTCGACAAAATCCAAAAGAGGATCTGCAACATAATCAATCCTGACTTAGCAACTCTACTTCAGTCACATTATCAGTGACAGGATATGGCTTTCTACAAATATTTTCATGGTTTCTGCTCTGACATGCTTTTTTCCCAGGTGCTTTGACCACATGAATTTACTTGTGCTACTAGATTGGCATTTAGGTCCTACCCTTTTACTGTTACTACCACTTCTACTCTGTCTCTTTTCTTGCACTTTTCACCTGTGGAACTCCCTTCCATATACTTGCTTCCCTGATAGCTACAATCTCTAAAAGTTTAAATGCAATGTCAGTTGCCATCACTACCACCCTAAATCTCATCCATCCACCCCTTATCCTTTCTTTGGCATCCCTATACCCTGTTTTTTTCCTCACCCTAACCCCTACATACCAGTGACAATCCTACCTTGCTTAGGGAGAAATGATTGTAAAAAAAAATTTTATACAAGGATTATGTTACCATTAAGCTATTGACATAATCAACCAAAATACTAATTTTTAGCACTAACTTTACTGTACAGAACTACTAAAGGGTCATGAGAATTCTGTGATAGAGTTGTCTTTATATCATCACAGACCTACATCCATGCTTCATGGTAGGGGCCAAACAGTCAGTATCAAAGGTTTCTTTGATTTGGCTCAATAAACATACAATACTGCCCTTACTTAAACATTCTACCAACTGGCTAATGATTACCCCACCATTACACCCTGATTCTTGATCCTATTGGTGTGCACCGAAGGCTAGGGAAGTGCATACTGAATGCTTGTAAATAACACAAAGAAAAAAACATAACATTGAGAAATAAGAATGCAAACACTTAAAGCTTGAAAATCTCACATTAAAAACCAACCTTGTGTCACATCTGGCCTCAGTGGGGATGTTTCTAAAATGTTTATAAAATAATGTATAAATAAGACATGTAAACTAACTAGAAATACTTGTGAAAATTTCATGATTTTCCTATTTGAAATTTTTACTGGCTGCAAACTGCCTGCATAGAGACAGGTAACGAATTCAACAGATATACAAAGATAGAAAGGGGCATAAGACAAGGATGTGTCTTTTCACCAGATCTATTCAACTTGTACAATGAGACCATTCTGAGGACCCTAGATATTATGCCAGGAGTTGTCATCAGAGGCCACAATTTGAACAACATAAGGTATGCAGATGATATAGTGCTGATAGCAGACACAGAAAGGAAACTACAAGACATCCTACAGAAGGCAGCTGAACAGAATGACAAAAAAGTACTACAAATAAACTGCAAGAAAACCAAATGCATGGTTATCAGCAAAAAGAGCTGCTCAAAATGCCAATTACAGGTAGGGGAGACTAAAATCAAGCAGGTATAAAAATTTAAATACCTGGGAAGTGTTCTAGCAAAAGACGGAAAATGCGACACAGAGATCCAAAGGTGAATTGGCGTGGCAAAGAACACATTCCAGAAGCTGAGTAGAGTATTAAGAGACAGGAAAATTTTGCTAGAAAAAAAGAAGAGAGTACTGGATTGATGTGTGATGTCTGTTCTTCAATATGATACTGAATGCTGGACAATATCATCAAAGATGAAGGAAAAACTTGAAGCAGCTGAAATGTGGTTCTACAGAAGGATGCTGAGGATATTATGGATCGAGCATGTGAGCAATGATAAAGTTTTGGAAATGATGGAAACAAAATGGAAATTAATGTTGAGCATCAGGAAGAGACAACTAAAGTTCCTAGGATATGTAATGAGGAAGGAGGGCTTGGAAAACCTGATACTAACAGGCCAGATAGAAGGAAAAAGAGACAGAGGGAAACAGCGGATAACATATTTGAAGGGCCTGAGCAGAGAGGAAGACAGAATGGGGGTTGCGTGGTGTTACAGGAGAAACTGTGCCAAGAGCCACCAGGGATAGGGAGACGTGGAAAGCCATGATCGCCTACGTCCTGAAAGGACAAGGCACATAGAAGAATAAATCTATTCTTAAGTTAATGACAAAAGTAGCTCATATGAAATTCTACAATAAAATATCCATAGAATTTCCTCTATCGAATTGTTAAATACTTGAGCTTAATAATTTCAATAAACTATTGCAATAAAAAAGTTATTTTAAAAAGTAAGCAGGGGTACAAATGAAAAGATTTAAATCTGACAACTTTTTCTATTTTTCTTTAAAGATGTTAAATACTTTTATCTTCACTTCTTTCTTTTTCGCTTTCTTACTTACAATGAAACCAATTATTGTCTTTGATTTGTTTTTTAATCAAAATGGAATAGTCTATTATTTATAAGGTATTGGCAGAGCACTTCTTTCGGTAGATTTTTGATTTGTTCCCCGAAGGCCTTTACCCCATCAAATATTTCCAAAACATCCTTAATTTTGTGCAAATGTATATGCTGAACTCAAATCGATAATTGTTTATTGAAGAAACCTACCTTTTTTTATGTTATCAACCAGAAAAAATTGGACTATATCTCACCCCTTACCACCGTTCTCATATCTGATTCACCGCTGAATGACTTGTGGTGCAGGATACTTATTTTGGCCTATTTACTTCCTTTGAGCAATTACTACATGATTTGTTTTTTTTTTGGAACTCAATTTCTGCGTAGTAATTGCACAAAGGAAGTAAATAAGCCAAAAAATTGGCAAACTACGCATAAAGTCATTCTGCAGTGAATAACATTTTTGAAGCGTGGTTACGGAGTGAGATAAACAGCAAAAAGAAGTTCGATATTTTTCTTTCTGGTCGTTAAGATAAAAAAAGGTATGTTTCTTCAATAAACAATTATCGATTTGAGTTCAGCATTTACATTTGCACAGAAAAAAGGATGTTTTGGAAAGATTTGAAGGGGTAAAGTCCTTCGGGGAACAAATAAAAAATTTACCCTTTTTTCTTTCTTTTCTTCTCTCTTTCTTTCTCACTTTCCCACTTTCACTGAAACCAAGTAGCATCTTTTATTTTCTATTCCATCTTTCAACTCAATCAAAATAGAAAAATCCATTATTTGTAAGATATTTTGCACTTCTTTTTTATACCTAGGTATGATGATGAACTACATCTGGCAGCAAGGCTTCTGATTGGGTGATTGGAGGTTTTGGGAAGCATAGAACCATACTTTAATTGCTGTTGTTCCCAGGTTCACCCTGAACTGGGGTGATAGCAATATATTTTTATATAAAAAAATTATTATCAATACATATTTATAGTAGAATTAGCAACAATAATTTTTATATCAAAATGACCAACAATACATTTTATCTGTAGTTAAGACCATAAAACTATGTTCAAAATATTTAGGTTCTGGCCTTAAATAACCCATAAAAGTTGATATACCGCTAAACAAAACCAACCAACCAAACAACCACCATGAAAGAACTCTTTCAGGACATTTAATATCCTACAAATTTTTAAAGAAATCCATCTGTCTTCCAAAATATAAATTCACGCACATCACCACCTCTAGTGATCATGTCTGCATAAATGTATATGCACGAAAAAAGCTCAGTGTTATCTACCATGTATTGCAGCCTTACTTGGGGTGAATCGATTAAAAAAATGTATGTATTTTAGTGTGTTCAATCAGTGTAGTCATTTAGAGTTAAAAAGTGTGTTGATTAGTTAAATTGGTACCCAGTCCTGGGTATGATGATAAAATACATCTGGTAACAAAGCTGGATCAGGAGATTGGTGGTTCTGGGGTGTATGGAACCACCTCTTAAGTGTTGGTGCTCCTAGGTCCACTCAGACCCAGGCTGGTAGCACATATTAGGGCCCCAGCTATGAGCAAATAGTGAACCCTCAAATAAAAAGAATATGAAATTCTAAAAAATACCACCAATACATTTTTATATAAAAAATTCCAATAATACTTATTTATAGTAAAATGACTAGCAATACATCTTATAGCAAAGTGACCAATGCATTTTATAGCAAAATGATCAACAATATATATGAAATTTAGGTTTGGTATATTAGGGTTTTGGTTATATGTAGGAATTCTAAGACCGGCCATGTTTTTTTTTTGTTTTTTTTTTTTATTGTTCTCTGTCATTCCCTTGCTAACTGGACACATGGCTTGGAGGTGATTCCCCCCTCCATCACACTACTGTCTGTTACTGCTTGCTTAAGGTAACTTAATCTCTCCAGAACTCTCCAGAACTGTATAGAAGAAACAGAATGAAGATAATTTTTGAAATTTTCTTAACTTTTTTCTGTCAGCAAGCCTGCAACTTGGTGAGTTTAGCCAGTGTGATCTTATTTTTTATTATTTTTTGAATTATTTATTTACTTATTTTTACTTGTATTTTTTATTTTATTTTATTCTTTTTCGGTTCTTATCTTTTCTGCCTAATTTTTGTGTAAATTGTTCTTAATTATGAAATTTAGGTTTGGTATATTAGGGTTTTGGTTATATGTAGGAATTCTAAGACCGGCCATGTTTTTTTTTTGTTTTTTTTTTATTGTTCTCTGTCATTCCCTTGCTAACTGGACACATGGCTTGGAGGTGATTCCCCCCCTCCATCACACTACTGTCTGTTACTGCTTGCTTAAGGTAACTTAATCTCTCCAGAACTGTATAGAAGAAACAGAATGAAGATAATTTTTGAAATTTTCTTAACTTTTTTCTGTCAGCAAGCCTGCAACTTGGTGAGTTTAGCCAGTGTGATCTTATTTTTTATTATTTTTTGAATTATTTATTTACTTATTTTTACTTGTATTTTTTATTTTATTTTATTCTTTTTCGGTTCTTATCTTTTCTGCCTAATTTTTGTGTAAATTGTTCTTAATTATGAAATTTAGGTTTGGTATATTAGGGTTTTGGTTATATGTAGGAATTCTAAGACCGGCCATGTTTTTTTTTTGTTTTTTTTTTTTTATTGTTCTCTGTCATTCCCTTGCTAACTGGACACATGGCTTGGAGGTGATTCCCCCCTCCATCACACTACTGTCTGTTACTGCTTGCTTAAGGTAACTTAATCTCTCCAGAACTCTCCAGAACTGTATAGAAGAAACAGAATGAAGATAATTTTTGAAATTTTCTTAACTTTTTTCTGTCAGCAAGCCTGCAACTTGGTGAGTTTAGCCAGTGTGATCTTATTTTTTATTATTTTTTGAATTATTTATTTACTTATTTTTATTTGTATTTTTTATTTTATTCTTTTTCGGTTCTTATCTTTTCTGCCTAATTTTTGTGTAAATTGTTCTTAATTATGAAATTTAGGTTTGGTATATTAGGGTTTTGGTTATATGTAGGAATTCTAAGACCGGCCATGTTTTTTTTTTGTTTTTTTTTTTTATTGTTCTCTGTCATTCCCTTGCTAACTGGACACATGGCTTGGAGGTGATTCCCCCCTCCATCACACTACTGTCTGTTACTGCTTGCTTAAGGTAACTTAATCTCTCCAGAACTCTCCAGAACTGTATAGAAGAAACAGAATGAAGATAATTTTTGAAATTTTCTTAACTTTTTTCTGTCAGCAAGCCTGCAACTTGGTGAGTTTAGCCAGTGTGATCTTATTTTTTATTATTTTTTGAATTATTTATTTACTTATTTTTACTTGTATTTTTTATTTTATTTTATTCTTTTTCGGTTCTTATCTTTTCTGCCTAATTTTTGTGTAAATTGTTCTTAATTATGAAATTTAGGTTTGGTATATTAGGGTTTTGGTTATATGTAGGAATTCTAAGACCGGCCATGTTTTTTTTTTGTTTTTTTTTTTTTATTGTTCTCTGTCATTCCCTTGCTAACTGGACACATGGCTTGGAGGTGATTCCCCCCTCCATCACACTACTGTCTGTTACTGCTTGCTTAAGGTAACTTAATCTCTCCAGAACTCTCCAGAACTGTATAGAAGAAACAGAATGAAGATAATTTTTGAAATTTTCTTAACTTTTTTCTGTCAGCAAGCCTGCAACTTGGTGAGTTTAGCCAGTGTGATCTTATTTTTTATTATTTTTTGAATTATTTATTTACTTATTTTTACTTGTATTTTTTATTTTATTCTTTTTCGGTTCTTATCTTTTCTGCCTAATTTTTGTGTAAATTGTTCTTAATTATGAAATTTAGGTTTGACTTATACTAAGTTAAAACTTAATTAACTTCAGTTACATTTATTCTTTTTTTTTAATTGGAGTAGATAGTACCTTCTATCGCCAGGTCTCACACTCCACCCCCTTCTTTTGGACAGGAGTAGAGTTGATCGCCTTGTTTCTAGTTTAGGAAGGGGTTCCCGAGTAGATAGATTAAACTAATTGGAGTAGATAGATTAAACTATCGCCCGGTTCACACTCCACCCACATCTATTGAACAGGTGAAGAGGCTCATCCCTTGTTTCCTGTTTAGGATGCGGTTTCCGGTTTTCTCTTTTCCAATCTTTTCACTCTTTTCCTTTATTATTTTATTTTTTTTTTTTCAATTGGAGTAGATAGACTAAACTATCGTCCTTGGTTCACACTCCACCCACATCTATTGAACAGGTGAAGAGGCTCATCCCTTGTTTCCTGTTTAGGATGCTGGTTTCCGGTTTTCTCTTTTCCAATCTTTTCACTCTTTTCCTTTATTATTTTATTTTTTTTTTTTCAATTGGAGTAGATAGACTAAACTATCGTTCCCGGTTCACACTCCACCCACATCTATTGAACAGGTGAAGAGGCTCATCCCTTGTTTCCTGTTTAGGATGCGGTTTCCGGTTTTCTCTTTTCCAATCTTTTCACTCTTTTCCTTTATTATTTTATTTTTTTTTTTTCAATTGGAGTAGATAGACTAAACTATCGCCTGGTTCACACTCCACCCACATCTATTGAACAGGTGAAGAGGCTCATCCCTTGTTTCCTGTTTAGGATGCGGTTTCCGGTTTTCTCTTTTCCAATCTTTTTCACTCTTTTCCTTTATTATTTTATTTTTTTTTTTCAATTGGAGTAGATAGACTAAACTATCGCCTGGTTCACACTCCACCCACATCTATTGAACAGGTGAAGAGGCTCATCCCTTGTTTACTGTTTAGGATGCGGTTTCCGGTTTTCTCTTTTCCAATCTTTTCACTCTTTTCCTTTATTATTTTATTTTTTTTTTCAATTGGAGTAGATAGACTAAACTATCGCCCTGGTTCACACTCCACCCACATCTATTGAACAGGTGAAGAGGCTCATCCCTTGTTTCCTGTTTAGGATGCGGTTTCCGGTTTTCTCTTTTCCAATCTTTTCACTCTTTTCCTTTATTATTTTATTTTTTTTTTCAATTGGAGTAGATAGACTAAACTATCGCCCGGTTCACACTCCACCCACATCTATTGAACAGGTGAAGAGGCTCATCCCTTGTTTCCTGTTTAGGATGCGGTTTCCGGTTTTCTCTTTTCCAATCTTTTCACTCTTTTCCTTTATTATTTTATTTTTTTTTTCAATTGGAGTAGATAGACTAAACTATCGCCCGGTTCACACTCCACCCACATCTATTGAACAGGTGAAGAGGCTCATCCCTTGTTTCCTGTTTAGGATGCGGTTTTCGGCTTTCTCTTTTCCATTCTTTTTACCCTTACGTAGCCCCCTGCGCATCGGTGGCGTTACTGCCTTGCTCGGGGTGATATGATTAAAAAAAAAAAAAAAAAAAATATTTTATAGCCAAATGACTAACAAATATATTTTATCAGTAATTGAAGGCATACAATTGCACTGAAAATATGTTTAATTAAAATATGTTTAATTAAAATATGTTTAATTAAAAACAGTGGTCAAAATATTTATGTTTAGGAATTAAATAACAAACAGAAATTGATATGCCGCTAAACTAAACACCCAACATTAAAGAACACTTTCAAGACATTAATCCATATAATATCTTACAATTTTTTAAAGAAATCAATCTGTATTCCAAAATGTAAATACAACAAAAATATAACATAAAGCCTATATTCACTACCCCTTGTAATTATTTCCACACAAACATATATATGCACAAAAGCTAAGTATTATTTACCATGTATTCAATTGTGAAAGCAAAATAACAGATATCATATTTTTATGAATTCAAAGCAATCTTTCTTTCTGAAACCAAGTAGCATCTCTGATTTGTCTTTTCCATCTTTCCACACATTCAAATCAGTATGCCTAGTACTTGTCTACACTTCTGAGATGAGGTAATATTTACACTATTTACATTATTTGGAATATTGTCCTCATCTTTGTTGTCATTTTCATAATTCAGCTGTTGTATGCTCCAGACTTTTTCAGGTGCTAGGAATTTTGAGCCAAACCTTTTATTATAATCACTGGGTTATATCATTCTCATTTCTTATGAAAAAGCTGCTTCTGATAGTCAAGAGTTATCCCCCTTTAACCTAACTCTCTAAGTTATTTGTTCACCACTGCTGTAGGCTGGTATTGAACTCACAACTCTTTGGGTCAAGTCACTGGAACTAAGCAGTGTCTATATCTACTGGGCTTTCTTTCATATTGTCACCAAAATGAAGTAACATCCCAGTTTGTTTTTTCCATTTTTCCACACAGTCAAAATGGAATAGTTCATTATTTATGAGGTGTTAGCAGGGTATGTATGTATATATATATATATATATATATATATATATATATATATATACACGAGAAAATCGCAAGATCGCCAAGACCTACCGCGGTTTCGCACAACGGCTCGTCAGTAGGTCTTGGCGATCTTGCGATTTTCTCGTGTGTTTTTGCTCTACGTCACTGCCTCTTAGTTAATTCTTTTTGGTTAGTTTAGTATTGAGCACTTTTCTTTCTTTGTGGTTTGTTCCGTTTGAGGGTTTTTTTCTTTGCTGTGAAGTGCTGTATGTATTGTCGGTGCTCCGCAGTTTTCTTTTTTTTTCCCCTCGTTGTCCAAAGCTTTATAGCCGAGGGCGATAACGGAGTTAGATTCTGCCGGTTATTCGTGGTTCTTAAAAATTACTTGTGTAACATTTTAAGATTTGAATACGTACAGAGTCAATTTTATTATTATTATTATTATATATATATATATATATATATATATATATATATATATATATATATATATATAAGGTATTCTATATTTTTACACAGACATATATACATATGGAGAGAGGGAGAATTATAATAAGATATTTTATATTTTTGTGCATACATACATACATATACATACATACATACATATATATATATATATATATATATATAGGCATGTCCGATTAAATAAATTACAAACATTATGTTTGCTTATTTTTGATAAAATCCATTCATAATCACGAATAATCTTCCGTGTATTGTAATGAAACTTATCTCAGAAGAAAATTGAAAGTACTCAGGAAATGGAAAATAGACAATTTTCAAAGTCACATCACATTTATCACATCTTTTAATTATGATACATGAAAGATTATTCATAAGTACAAACAGATTTCATTAAAAATAAGCAGACATAATGCTTGTAATTTATTCAGTCAGGCATGCCTAAAAGAGAATTTGCTGCCTAAATACACAAATATATATATATATATATTGTAAATCACCTGAAGATACCGAAACCTAGGTTGTAGAAATACCTCATTTCCAAATGAAAAATATTCAAAAGTTCTACAATACAATTGTATTGAACACTTTTTAATACAACTGTGTACTAGTCTAATTTAATTACGACTAATAACTAACTATATATATATATATATATATATATATATATATATATATATATAATGGAATGAAAGAACAGAAATTATGACTAAGTGTAACCATACTAAAAATACTTATTAGGTTCATACAACCATGGATAAAAACGTTATAATTTCTTTTAATTTTAAAAATTGTGCGCTCAAAAATTCCCTGCTACGTGAGCATTCAAAAAAAATGCAGCATTATGTATGTGTTCTTAAAAAAATGGTAAACAGTAAAATCAATTATTACAAATTGCCTGAAGACACCACTCATCGTAGAAACCTAGGTAGCGTAATAACTCGGTTCCAAATGGAAAATATCCAAAAGTTCTACAATATAATTGTATTGAACACTTTTTAATACAAATGTGCAATGGTCTAATTTTTTTATGACCAAAAAGTAAGTAATTAAACAAACAATATATATATGTATATATAGTGACATAAATTAATAGATATACATATGAGGAGGGTGTACATATGTATAGCATTATTATTCAGGTGTTAATAAAACAAGGCTGTATTAACAGAGCTGTATTATATATATATATATATATATATATTAATAAGTATACATATTATCCTATGAAGGATAATATATATATATATATATCTAATAAAATAGTAAACAGTGGTAGTTTTAATCGTAAAAGTAGTAGTTTGGTGACAGTCAGCTATAGTAGCTCTGTGGGGTTCTTTTAACCAAAGCTGAATATAGAACTTAATGGAAGTAATTCTTTAATTGACTAATGACCTGTGACTGACTGAAGTATAATCCAGTTCTAGGAATTGGGCTTTATGTTTGTCTTTGTGCTACTTTTATGGTGAAGATGTCCATTTATCATTGCAGACTAAGAGTTAATCTGACATCTGAAGCCGCAGCTGTCTGTTCATACGACCTCTTACATGATAAATAATATCACATAACCAGTATTATATTGAACAATATTATTGATGTGTTTTGTTAGTATTGAAATAATTTGAGGAAATAAAATCTAGACAGTCTTATTATATAAATTATGACTTCAAAATCTCATTTTTTATCAATTGATAGTTTAGATTTTAGTACTGTCACAAAGGTAGTATAAATAATTTTATTGTATTTTATATAAATTATGACTTCATAATCTCACCTTTTTATCAATTGATAGTTTAGATTTTAGTATTGTCACAAAGGTAGTATAAATAATTTTATTTTATGTTATATAGATTATGACTTCATAATCTTAGTTTTTACAAGTTGATAGTTTAGGTTTTGATACTGTCAAAAAGGTAGTATAAATAATTTTATTGTATTTTATATAAATTATGACTTCATAATCTTAGTTTTAAATTAAAAAAAAACTTTTTGAATCATTTGTCTGTAAAAAATTTCTTAAAATGTTTATTAAAGTAAAATGTTACATTAAAGACATTTTTTCCTACATGTTCTTTACTTATTCTATTCATTTTGTTGGATTTTGATCCATATATTCAACTCATATGTGTGTGTGTGTGCGTGTGTGTGTGTGTGTGTGTGTGTGTGTGTGCGCGCGCGCGTGTGTGTGTGTGTGTGTGTGTGTGTGTGTGTGTGTGTGTGTGTGTGTGTGTGTCTATCCCATTGTCCAGACATGTGTCCTGGAGAGGTTACCCAGATTTACCATTAATGGACTGAATTTGGGCCAAACAGGTAACTACCGTTATCTCATGAAATAAACAAATGCCTTATGAAAAAATAAAATATTTTGTTCATATCATTAATATTTGTCATACAGTTAATGTGCCTATGAAAATAATCAAGATATTCAGCTATAATTTCAATTATATTATTTTTTTTATATATTAATTTACTGACATTTTGCATTAATACTATTTTATGTTACCAGTAGTAATATTTTGAATAAAAGATGAAAATAAATATATATTTTGGCATCAGTGTGATCCTTAAAGGTTACTATTACAAAAAATTGAGAATTACTTTTTGAAATAAAGATTAAATTCAAACTGATCAATCTATTTGGTTCATATAAATCAATGTATGAATTATTTCAATAGAATCACTTTCATTCTTCTTCAATATGATGTGTTCCTTCAGAGAGTTAGTGATCATGGCTCTCCAAAATTTATTGTCTATTACAGCTCTTAGAAAATTTTGTCTTTTCACTTCTTCTTCTATGTGCCATGTCCCTTCAGGACGTAGGTGATCGTGGCTTTCCACGTCTCCCTATCTCTGGTAGCTCTTAGCACATTTTCTCCTGTAACCCTACCGAACCCCACTCTGCCATCCACTCGCTCAGGCCCTTCAAATGCTACTTTCTCTTTTTCTCTTTTTCCCCTCTGACCTGTGAGTATCAGATTCTCCAAGCCCTCCTTCCTCATCACATACCTGGAACTTTAACTGTCTCTTCTTGATGCTCAGTATTAGTTTACTTTTCTTTTTTATCCGTTCTAAAATCTTATCATTGCTCACATGCTTGATTCATGATATTCACAGCATCCATCTGGAGAACCACATTTCATTTGCTTCAAGTTTTTCATTCATCTTTGTTGATATTGTTCAACATTCACTGCAATATTGAAGGACAAACATCACATAACAATCCAGTACTCTCTTCTTTGTTTCTAACTAAATTTTCCTGTCTCTTAATACTCTGCTCAGCTTCTAGAATGTGTCCTTGGCTATTCCAATTCACCTTCGGATCTCAGTGTCACACATTCCATCTTTCTTTAGAACACTTCCCAAATACTTTAATTTTTGTACTTCTCTTTTTGTGTTTTTGGTATCTCTCTGAAACCCTGTTCTGCCATTCATTTAAACAAGTTCCTTCTATTCTATGTACAGCCTCCATTCAGGACATTGCTAATCATGGCTCTCCACAATTTCTTGTTCTTTGCAGCTCGGAGTAAATTTTGTCTTTTTTGCTAGCTCTCCTAAAACATGTTTAGCCATCTTTTTTACACAGGCTTGTTAAGTAGGTTATGTGCTTTTTTCTCTATTCATTTTCTATATGTTCATTGAGTGTCAAATTTCCAAAGCCCTCTTTTTTTATTATATGCAGTAGAAATAACACCAATCTGGTGTTATGCATAAAATTCCATTTTTTGTTTGCTTTTTCTATAAAAACTTTACCATTACTCACATGTTATTATCATCGTCTTTCTGTAGAACCATATTTCTCTTGCTTTGAGTCTTTTCTTTAGCTGTGATGAAGGCTTATGGCCATATCACGTTGAATACACCAGTTCTCACTTGATCACCAAAGTTAAGCAATGTTGAGCCTGGTCAGTACTTAGATGGGTGACTGCTTAGGAATACCAGGTGCTGTAAGCATTTAGTGACGGATGTGCGTTGTGGTGCAGTAGATATCGTCTCGGAAAGAGAAATCGGTGAGCTGAGTTTGAATTCCAGTTGAATACCCTGCATCCACTTAAGCACTGGTACCCTTAGGAAAGGTATTAATCTGTCCCTTCCCTTTAGTTATGCGTTAAATAACAGGGTAGTACTTGGGGACCCTGCCCTTAAAAACAAATCCCAATGAATCTTGATTCTCGAAAAGAAAAAAGTATTACTAGACACAAAACTTATATAAAAAGACAACAATAAATTGTTGAAAGAAAAAGGTATTACTATCAATAAATAAATAAAATTTAGTTGGCAATAAATGACCCGCCAAGGTTGATATGCCATAAAACAAAACAACCAACCAACAATCATCTGTGATGAGACTTGTTCTGCATTCATTACCATCATCATCATAATCATTCTGTGGCCTCGGCTGAGATTCAAAATCTTGTCAGTAGATAAATACTTGATTCTTTGCCAGAGCTACTAAGGGTGTTTTTATCGTGACACCATCACTAGATGGGTTGCCTACCACAGCTTAAGAGAGGCCCATTCACCCTCATTGAGAGAAGGATATCCCACACCAGTTTCTCAACCTGGTACTTTTTGCAACCTCGCGGTAAAAAAAAAGATATTATACATAAACTACTGCTTGTAGAAAACAGTAATTTTTGAAAGGATTTTTTAATTTTTATTTTCTTGTGATAATGTTATATTAAGATACTATTGGACCAATAGTACATAATATTTAAGTTCTCTTTTCTTTATATGAATCTTTAATTTATTTTAAATGGATTTCTGTTTATAAAAATATATTTTCTTTATTCAAATCTATAAGCAGTATTTTAGCTCAAATATAGATTCAGACATTTTAGTGTAAAGGAGAATTTCTTATGCATAAGTAGGGATATCAACAAATGAACGTATTTCCATATATAAGTCCTTACATTTCTTTGGTGCTAGTACTTTCCACATGTCCACTTGATTCTCATGACCTGCTTTCTAAATTTTTACTTTCAGCCTTTGTCATAATGTCAGATGCTAAATGTAGTTGACTGTTTTCACCTCTGCTCCTGATATATACATATGTACATATATCTTTTACATGATAAAAGAGAACAGATGGATTTAGAGCCAAAATGGTGTCAAAAACTTGCTTCTTTTCTGAGAAAGCTATATCACCAGGAGTGAAAGATTTCTGAATGCTGACAAGAAAGAAAGGTTATTTTTATTTTAGTTTTGTCAAGAGCATTAAGGGCAAATCTGTTGAACAATGTCAAAAATGGTAGACGCAATTATTTCATCACAAAAAAAGTAACATGCCTGAATTGCAGTTGTCAATAACAGGAAATGTTATTGTGATAAGTAATATAAGGTGTGCAAAAATTGTCAGCATCTATATCTTTGAAAACTAGAGAAAACTGAAAGAATAACTTAAGCTGGTATATTTTACACACACCTAGAAGAAATGATCATGATGAAGATGTGTAAGTTACTAGTATAAAATATACAATACCTGTTAAAATTTTCAGCACTTCTTTGGCAAAAAACCTTTTTCAACTTTATTCTACAGAATGTTACTAATAATTCATTTGACTGAGCATGTGAGCAACAACAAAGTTTTAAAGAGAAGAGAAACAAAAAAAGACATACTTAGAATCTCTGATATATTTTTTAAGGTCTATCAAGAGGAAAGCAGGCTTAGAAATTTTGACAATCACAGGAAATATTGAATGAAAGACGGTAGAGAGAACAGCACATACCCTATCTTATAAAACTGGTCAGCAAAACAGGGATTAGGAAATTGATTCATTAATTTTCTACGGATTCTTTTGTCTTTATGCTGTTTCTGCGTATCCCTGTTCTGCTATCCATTTAAACAAGTTCCTTCTTCTGCTATGTACAGTCTCCATTAAGGATATTGCCAATCATGGTTCTCCACAATTTCCTGTTCTTTGCAGCTCTTAGAAAATTTTGTGTTTTTAGTATCTCTCTGAAACCCTCTTCTGCCATTCATTTAAACATATTCGTTCTCCTTCTATGTATAGTCTCCATTAAGGACATTGCCAATCATGGCTCTCCACAATTTCCTGTTCTTTGCAGCTCTTAGAAAATTTTGTGTTTTTGGTATCTCCCTGAAACCCTGTTCTGCCATTCATTTAAACATGTTCCTTCTTCTTCTATATACAGTCTCCATTAAGGACATTGCCAATCATGGCTCTCCACAATTTCTTCGCTGATTTTTTAAATCCAGAAAATATTTATTGATTATAAGAATTTTTTTTGGAGATAATAATTGTTTAGTAGCATAAGTGGAGAGAGAAGTGATGGATTCACACCTTTCCCAAGGGTAGTTGATTGTATCATGAACCAGATGCGAATAGGAAATTGGCTCTTCAATTAAAAGTTTTGAGTCATTATCCATTGCATTATACATCTAAGTTTGCAGTATTTCTTATTCCAAAGTGGTCACTCATCTAGATACTGATCAGAGTCAACATTGCTTAACTTTGGTAGTCATATGAACATCTGTATTTTAACATAATGTGGTTGTAAGGTGGACTTCGGAGAGATATTAAAAAATTTACTAATAGCTAAAAGGGAGAGGAAGCTGTGGAGAGCTATGATTATCCACATCCTGATGTGAAACATAGAAAAAGAACATTGTGTAAATGGTTGGCAGAACAAGGATTAGGAGGTCTGGCAGAAAAACAAACTTTACTAAGAGCAGATAGCTGTGGTGAGTCATGCTCGCTTACATTCTCAAGGGACATGTCATATAAAAGATGTTTTTACTTTTAAAATGCAAACACTGGAACCGTTCAGCTTTACTTTTAAAAAAGTGGACACTGGAAACATGTGCAGAAATATATCATATTATGCAATTTCCTCAGGTTTATCTCCTATCCAAGAATTTCATTTCGTCTTTCACTCGCATTTCCCGCCTGTGGAACTCGCTCCCGTATTTTTGCTTTCCTGACGGCTACAACCTCCAGAAATTTAAATGCAAAGTCAATACTCATCTACTAACCACTGGACTCTAGCTCTCTCCCCACCCCTGTATAACCTTCCCTTTCTCTCCACCTATGTATCTGTCATCGCACATGCTTTCTATTGTTCCTTTCTAACTAGTTTGTACTCCTCACTCTTTTCTAATTAATCTTTTTACATTTATGTAACCCCCTGCACATCAGTGGCGTTTCCACCTTGCTCGAGGTGAAATGATTAAAAAAAAACAAAAAAAAAACAAACTTATCACTTCCCTGATGACTAAATAGACAAATTCTCACATGAAAGAGTCGGTAGTATTGACTGCATGGTAATGTTGGTGAAGGAGGAGGTTGATTTTATTGAGCCTTTCTCTCTTTCTTTTCTCTTTGGTGGCTTTGAAAGTTTTTGGTTCCAGTGGTGACTGAACATCACCAATTGGTACAGCCTCAGGCTTGTGTTTCAAATGGTTTATGCTCAAATCCAGTGGCTTTCAGTGTTGTGTTGGTTATTACTTCTTCAAAGAGGGTGACCCTGTGGTCTTTGCCATGAATTAAGCTCACTGAATAAGAGTTGATTTTGCCATGGCCTACCATTACTTTGGCCTTATAAAGAAAACCAAGGTCCTTGCACAACCAGCCCCAGATACCATTTTACCAGACTTTGATATTACCATCTCTGATACACTTCTTGGACTATATGATCTTTAAAGCAACTTTTTTGATTTCCTATTTTAGACTCTTTTTGTCGACCTTTCCTAATTTTTAAATCCTTATAAAAGAAATTGTTTATATCTTGATAGTTTATTTTTTCTCTATTGAAAAAATTTAATGAATAGTTTGTATGTTGCAAACAAAAAGCAATTATTTATTTTTATTTTTAATTGAGTTCACCTCAAGAAAGGCAGTGAAGCTATCGAGACACAAGGGGTGAGAATGAGTTAGAAATAAGAAAATTGATAAAGAGCAAGAACAGATGAAGAGTAGTCAGGAGTACACTAGATGGTGGTTTACATTGAATTGAAATTTCTACAGATTAAAATTTGCTGGAAAGTATGAAACTGGAAAGAAGCTCCACATGTGAGAAATGCAAGAAAATGTATTTTCATGGCTTCTGCTCTGAAAATACTTAATTCCCTGGTGCCCTGCCTTGTTGAGTTTACTCATACAACTAGATTGGCAACTAGGTCCCACCCTTTTACTGTCAAAATAGGCAAATGTAACCACCAATTCTACTCTATCAGTTCCTTTTTTCACACTTCCCAAATGTTGAACTCACTTCCACATGCTTGCTTCCCTGACAGCTACAATCTCCAAATGTTTAAATGCAATGTTGATTGCCATCTTCTGTCTCCTTGACTTCCACCTCTATCTTACCCTTTCTACAACATCACCCATACTGTTTTCTCTTCTGTTTTTCCTCTCCTCTCATTGTAAGCCCCCTGCATACCAGTGGCAGTACTGCCTTGCTCAGGGTGAAATGATTATAATAAAAAAATAAATGGGTCACTATGTCGATCCAGGATGTTTTTTCCACCTGAATCCATCCTGCATATATACAAGTCAACCATCCGTCCGTGCATGGAGTACTGCTGCCATTTATGGTCAGGTGCCCCTGCCGTTCTCCTCAGTGTTCTTGACAAGCTCCAAAGGAGAGTCTGTAATGTGATAGGTACTGATATGGTGACTCGTCTGCAGCCACATTCCCATCGTCGAAATGTGGCCTCCCTCTGTCTCTTCTATAAATACTTTCATGGCTTCTGCTTGGATGAGCTTAAGTCACTGATGCCTCCTCAACAGGTGTTTACCCGTTCAACCAGACTGGCAACTGGGTCCCACCCATTCACAGTCAGGTTAGCCAAACGCAGACGACAATTCTACTCCTGCAGCTTCCTCTCTCGCACTTCCCGCCTGTGGAACTCACTCCCATATTCTTGCTTTCCTGACGGCTACGACCTCCAGAAATTTAAAAGCAAAGTTAATACTCACCTACTAACCACTGGCCTCTAGCTCTCTCCCCTCCCCTGTATAACCTTCCCTTTCTCTCCGCCCATGTACCTGTCATTGCACCTGCTTTCTCAGCTTTCTATTGTTCCTTTCTAACTAGCTTGTACTCCTCACTCTTTTCTAATTAATCTCTTTACATTTATGTAACCCCCTGCACATCAGTGGCGTTTCTGCCTTGCTCGGGGTGAAATGATTAAAAAAAAAAATAAAAATAAAAAAAAATAAATTGTGAAAAGCAAAAAGTTTATCCGAACAATTACCATGAAAGTATTTATAGAAAAGTCAAAGTGAGACATCTTTATTTTGATGGGAAAATGACTGAAGCTGAAATATGACATCAGGGACAATAATATTGCTGATTCTTCTTTGGATTTTATCAAGGCACACTAGATAAATAGAAGGAGCAGCAGACTATATATGACAGCAATATTCTAAGTATGGAAGAATGATAGACTTATAGATATGTAAGAGAAAATCTACAGAGAAAATCCATCTAATGCAACACAGTGGACCAGCCTTCCTGGCACTTGACTTAGTAATGGATTCAGTATAGTCTTTCTACTTCATGTCAGCTGAGAACATTAGCTGAAGAAGGAGCAATAAAGTCACTCTTCTGGAGGTTAGCATCAACCATGCTGATGGACGGTTCTCTCGGATGATTAATGGAGAAAAATTTAGTTTTAAAGGTGTTAAAATTAACAAGACACCCTTGCACCAGTTAATAACAGACTGAAGGTTGTTTTGGATAACAACTGCCATTTTGACCTTATAAAACTCATCAAAAGTACAATCACAAGAAAGCAGTCACTTTCTTAATGCACTTGCTATAAGATATTCGGTTCAGTGACTTTTAGAGATGACAATAGCAATCTATCACAGTTTTAATGCTATAAATACTCAAGGAAGTTTATAAAATGTACCCTATGTTGGGACGCTCTCCACCTTTGTTCTACTATAATGGACTATTCCAACCACTATATAAAGTGGTAGCAGAAAGACTTCAGAGAGAGTAATCAAGTAACCAGTCTCAATAACAAGTCAGTCGAGTATTTCTGGTAGTGAACCGAAAGTGTGCTATTCTTAGACTCTAAGTCTTACGACAATACGTGCTACTAGTAGTGTTCCTGTACACTACTAACAACTCTGTTGTAAATCCTATTTTCCAGTGATATATTCCATTTACTATATTTTCGTTGTCTGTAATTATGGACTCAACAATTTCTGTGACACACAACATAACACCCTACTACTTTCAGTTCAAATCATGATCGAAATTGTTTTTCTGGTTATCCACATACTGACTGTTTTAGTATTTTTTTCACCCCAAGCAAGGTGATAATGCCACTAAGAGGTTACCAAGAGTGAAAGAGAATGAGACGACTTTAATGAGGAGAAAAGAAAAGAAAAGAACTGGAATGTCCAGTTTTCTAAGCCCATATCCCCCAGTAACCTATATGTCAGTCAGTCAGTTAAGTGCCATATATGATACATGCTTTGGGCGATCATGTCTCGAAAGAGACATGACTGACTGGGCAGAAGATTATCCCGCAGTAGGTTGCTATTGCTTTCTGCGGTAGACTGGTTGCCAGCCAAGGCTATAGAACACAATCTGTCCTGTTATTTAACCCATAACTGGAAGGAATAGACAGATTAATACCTTTCCCAAGGGTATTTGTGTGTAAGTGAAGGCAAAGAATTCAACTGGAATTTGAACTCGGTACTCCGATTTGTTGTTCCGAGTCGATATCCACTGCACCACAATGCACATACCTATTTAATAATAACAATTCCATTAATCTACATCAGTCTTCTTAATCTATTCTGAGATCATTTTCGAAGAATGTTTCGAGTTTTTGTAATCATGATAGTAGATTTGTCAAAGAATGTCAGTTAAGTGCCATACGTGATACACGCTTTGGTGATCATGTCTCTTGCGAGATATGACTGACTGGGCAGAAGATTATCCTGCAGTAGGTTGCCATTGCTTTCTGCGGTAGACTGGTTGCCGACCAAGGCCATAGAACCCAATCTGTCCTGCTATTTAACCCATAGCTGGAAGGAAGAGATGGATTAATACCTTTCCCAAGGGTATTTGTGTGTAAGTGAATGCAATGAATTCAGCTGGAATTCGAACTCGGCTCCCCAATTTCTCGTTCCGAGCCGATATCCAATGCACCACAACGCACATCCTATGTGTGAAGAAATGACAATAAAAGAACAGAGAGTGAAAAAAAAGGAAAAATCATGATTGATGATGCATTTAAATTTTCAAGATTGTAGTTGTCAGGTGAGCAATGAACCAGAAGAGAGTTCAAAAGGCAAAAAAGTGTGGGAAAAAAAACTATTACTGTAAAATATGTCATTATAAAGAGAGAGAGAGAGAGAGAGAGAGAGAGAGAGAGAGAGAGAGAGAGTGAGTGAGTGAGTGAGTGAAAAAGAGAGTATTATTGTACTTATAGCATTTTTGTGCTTTAGATATTAATATCCAGTCTTTGTTTTTTTTTTTTGCTGTCTTCATCTTGATTCTCTTTCATCTAAGAAAAATACTTTTCATCTGTTTATTTTTATTTATTTTATACAACCAGTCCTTTTATTGTAGTTGTGACCAACATAACAAGTCATAGTTTTTATACAGTAAAAATTATAAAAATACCTACCTAGGTATCTATGTGGATTACGCTTTTGCTGTAATGAAAGAAATGAAATGTATTTTGTAAATGCATTAGATTTTTGGAGAAATTATTATATTTTTGGAGAAAATCATTGTAATGGAAGAAAGAATAAGAAAACAAAGAAAGGCAGTAAAAAACGATTACAAGCAGGACTGAGAGTGACAAGCAATGCATAATCATAATACAGAATGACTGAACGCAAAGAGGAATAATATGAGCAAATGAGCAAAAACGAGAGAGAACTTTATATTCACGATTATTGTTATTGCAATATTTTGATAAAGTTGTTAAGTTCAAATATTTAATGACGCAATGTGGGAATTTCTACGGATATTGTATTGCCATAAAATTTGCCACGTGTTTATTAAATCATTAACTGAAGAATTAAGATTTATCAGAAATTTCAAATAGGAGAACCATGAAATTTTCACAGGTTAAAACTAGAATATATTAATATGCTTTTACATATAGTGTGTATCACACTTGGTATTGGATTCTAAGAGAGAAACAAGACGAGAGAGGGACACAGAGAGTAAAACAGAAAGAGAGAGAGTGACATAGAAGAGTGAGAGATATAGAGAGTAAAACAGAAAGAAAAAGGGACATAGAGGGTAAAATAGAAAGAGAGAGGGATGTAGAGAATAAAATAGAAAGAGTGAGAGATATAGAGAGTAAAATATAAAGAGAGATAGACACAGAGTGTAAAATAGAAAGAGAGAGGTACATAGAGAGCAAAACAGAAAGAGTGAGTGACATCAAGAGTAAAACAGAAAGAGAGAGGGACACAGGGTGTAAAATAGAAAGAGAGAGTGACAGAAAGAATAAAATAGAAAGAGATAGGGATATAGAGAGTAAAACAGAAAGAGAGAGGGATATAGAGAGTAAAATAGAAAAAGAGAGAAACATAGAGAGTTAAACAGAAAGAGAGATAGACACAGTGTGTAAAATAGAAAGGGAGAATTATATAAAGACTAAAATAGAAAGAGAGAGGGACATAGAGAGCTAAACAGAAAGAGAGAGAGAGAGAGAGAGCTACATAGAGAGACAAATAGAAAGTGTGATACAGAAAGGAATGTGCTTTGTGTTACTGGATGTGTGTTGTGATGCATTGGATATCTACTTGGAATGACAAATAGGGGAGCCGAGTTGGAATTCAGTTGAATTTCTTGCATTCACTTATGCACAAATGCCTGGGGAAAAGATATTAATCCGTCTCTTCCTTCCAGTTATTTGTTAAATAACAGGACAGATTGGATTATATAGCCTTGGCTTGCAACCAGTCTACTGCAGAAAGCAATGGCAACCTACTGCGGGGATAATCTTCTGCCCCAGTTAGTCATGTCTCTTTCAAGACATGATTGCCCAAAGCATGTATCACATATGGCACTTAACTGATACAGAAAGGGTTTGGAGGAGGTTTCATCTCAGATCAAGGCAGTTGTTTGTATTAAAGCTTTAAATCATGCTTCATGACCTAAATTTCTTTTGCCTCCAAATTTGCCCCTGAACGGCAAGTGACCTTTTGAAATTAAAATCTTACTTCTTTTTTTAATCTTCAAGAATTTGCTTTCATTTAAAACTTGTTTATTTCATTAGAGTATAATCTGTTCATTTCTACAAAATTCAGTTTTCATCATGGTTGGAATCGATTTTAATTTACCAAATGCTTTTTTTTCTTAAAATAAAATTTTTAATAATTCTTAAAATATATTTTAAATATCTTAAAATAAAATATAAATAGTACTCACATATCCAAAATCCATATCTGTACTTAATTTTCTGGGTAACAGGTCTATAAGATATGAATTGTCAAGATGAGAATATTTCTAAATAGTTATAATTAATGTGTTTTTAATCAACACCGGTGTTACTTTACAAATTAAAACATTGATATACTGACTGTATAGCAATTCTAGTTGCAAAAAGTGATTGATTTATTTGTTTTTTTATGATTTATCAACCTTTTCATTATTAAAAGCCAGAAAATATTTTTAGCTCATAAGAATTGCTTCTTTTTTTTTTAAATAATACTCCACTCATTATCAATACCTACATTTTAAATGAACTTTAATAAATAAAAATAGCTTTCTTGAAGCTTTCAATCTAACTTTAATTGAAAGCTAAAAGTTTAAATTTACTTTTCCAATAAAAAATAAGCAAAAATTATTTTGATTCAAAGCTTTGAGTTTTAAAAAAGATTTTCAATTTTTCAGCCATTTTTGAGTGATCAACACATTTGCAAATAAAAGTTAATTCTCTATTTTAAAAATCTTACAAAAATAAAATATACATCAATGACACATTATTTCAGAAAAATTAGCAAATTTAAAGTTATATTAATATGATTTTAAACAATATTACTTGTTTACTACCTGAAATGTAGCATAAAAGCATTTCTTAATCATGTTGGGCCTGTGTTTCTGAGGTGCTAATTGATTAGCGACAGCTGAACCTGTCAAAAAACGCTAAATATTGTTGACCAGAATTGACATAAATTTATGTAACCTAAATGAACACTTTGATTTTTTGGTTTTAACTGCATAGTAAAAGTAAAAATTTAACATGATATTTTTTTTTTTATAAGCATTTCACCCCGAGCAAGGCATGTCACTGCCACTTGCCACTACTGTGCAGGGGGCTACATAGAGTGGAGAAAGGATGATTAAATATAGGAAATAACAGAGGGTGGGTGATAGGCGGGTAAGGATACCGAGAATGAGGGTTGGGTAGATGAGAGTGTTCTGAGAATAATTGGGAGTTAGTGTGATAGGAGGTGTCTATTGACCCTACATTTAAACACCTGGAGATTGTAGCTGTCGGGAAAGCAGACTTGTGGAAGGGAGTTCCACAGGCGGGAAGCGCGAGAAAAGAAGCTGTTGGAGTAGAATTTACAGTTACATCTTATTTGTTTAACTGTAAAAGGGTGGGACCTAGTTGCTAATCTAGTATCTCGTGTAAATTCCTGCTTACAGAAGTTTAAAACTTTAACAAATACGTTGAAAAACTATGTGAAATCAGCTAAAAAGCGATACTTTTTGAGGTATATTTTGAAATTTTCAGAGTCTCAGAAAATTATCTAATATTTCAGAAAATTTTACTTAGTTTAGCTTTATAGCCTTACATTTGAAGATGCTTTTTGAAAAATAAAAATTAAAATAATATAAATCTTTTTTTAAATTAATTCTAAAATTTAATAATTCAGAGAATGAAATTATATAATATGACAGAGGTAACTCAATAATTTATATGTCACTTATGCCCTACCATAAAAAATAAAAAACTCTGATATCTATTCACAAAAAAATGCATTAATTATTTTAAAGAACTTGGTGCATGAAGATTTGTATTAAACTTTTCAATTTTCTATTGATAAATATAGTCTTCACTTTTAACTTAATAAACTAATGAACATGGTGATTGGAAGAAATTTTTTAGAATTTTTGAAACTTTATAAATTATTATACTTAAAAGATAAAGATGTAAACAATTCTTGTAAAAATTCATCATTCATTGAAAAAAAATCCTCTTAAGACAATGATATCCTTAATATATATTGTTTATAAAAGCAATTAAAAATTTATTTAAAGAAAAAAATGGCATATTTTTATTGAATTTGTTTCAGCTACTTGGAGTAGAGTTTTTGAAAAGGAGCAACTGTAAAAAAAAAAAATAAGTGATTTACATTTCTCAAAGAGTTCTGATTTTTTTTTTTTAATCGTATCACCCTGAGCAAGGCGGTAACGCCACTGATGTGCAGGGGGCTACGTAATAGTGAAAAAATTAGAAAAGAGAAAACCGGAAACCACATCCTAAACAGGGAACAAGGGATGTGCCTCTATACCTGTTCAATAGATGTGGGTAAAGTGTGAACCGGGCGATAGTTCAGTCTATCTACTCCAATTGAAAAAAAAAAGTGAGAAGATTGGAAAAGAGAAAACTGGAAACCACATCCTAAACAGGAAACAAGGGATGTGCCTCTATACCTGTTCAATAGATGTGGGTAAAGTGTGAACCGGGCGATAGTTCAGTCTATCTACTCCAATTGAAAAAAAAAAGTGAGAAGATTGGAAAAGAGAAAACCGGAAACCGCATCCTAAACAGGAAACAAGGGATGTGCCTCTTCACCTGTTCAATAGATGTGGGTAAAGTGTGAACCGGGCGATAGTTCAGTCTATCTACTCCAATTGAAAAAAAAAAAGTGAGAAGATTGGAAAAGAGAAAACCGGAAACCACATCCTAAACAGGAAACAAGGGATGTGCCTCTATACCTGTTCAATAGATGTGGGTAAAGTGTGAACCGGGCGATAGTTTAGTCTATCTACTCCAATTGAAAAAAAAAAAGTGAGAAGATTGGAAAAGAGAAAACCGGAAACCACATCCTAAACAGGAAACAAGGGATGTGCCTCTATACCTGTTCAATAGATGTGGGTAAAGTGTGAACCGGGCGATAGTTCAGTCTATCTACTCCAATTGAAAAAAAAAAGTGAGAAGATTGGAAAAGAGAAAACCGGAAACCGCATCCTAAACAGGAAACAAGGGATGTGCCTCTTCACCTGTTCAATAGATGTGGGTAAAGTGTGAACCGGGCGATAGTTCAGTCTATGTACTCCAATTGAAAAAAAAAAGTGAGAAGATTGGAAAAGAGAAAACCGGAAACCGCATCCTAAACAGGAAACAAGGGATGTGCCTCTATACCTGTTCAATAGATGTGGGTAAAGTGTGAACCGGGCGATAGTTCAGTCTATCTACTCCAATTGAAAAAAAAAAGTGAGAAGATTGGAAAAGAGAAAACCGGAAACCACATCCTAAACAGGAAACAAGGGATGTGCCTCTTCACCTGTTCAATAGATGTGGGTGGAGTGTGAACCGGGCGATAGTTCAGTCTATCTACTCCAATTGAAAAAAAAAGTGAGAAGATTGGAAAAGAGAAAACCATTTAATTAATAAATCAAAGTTTTAGTCAATTACTAGAAATTAATTAATTAGGTAATTAATTAGAGGAGTGTAAAAAAATATTTCAATATTAAAAATAATTTCAATCATTTGTGAATAAATCCTGAAAGTTTCATCAAAACCTGACCATTATTTGATTTTTGCAATAATTTCCAAATTAATGTGTTTTTCACCAGCAAAAAAAAAAAATGAGTTGCATAATAGGCATCTGGACATAATTTCTGATCATTCATTTAGTAATCTTTTTCATTCTGAAATGAAAGATCAGAAATTATTTATCTGGTATGAACACAAAAACAATTAGCTTTGTAAACACTGACATCAATGTTATTTGGTTATCTAAGGCAAACCTAATCAATAGTACACCAAGAAAAGTATGTTACCTTCCATTGTGTCATTTTGATCAATATTATTGATATGATACCATCTGGTAGAAAATTAATAATTTTTTTTGTTTTGAAATGAAAGATCAGAAATTATGCCCAGATGTTATCATACCTATAAATACTTACTAGGATCATACAAACATGGATGAAAGTCATGTAGGATCCTTGAATAAATCTTCCCTAATTTTTAGAATTTTCATTTGTTTTAGTAGCACATTCATAAAAATCCCTGTTCGTGCATTTAAAAATTAGAAAATCAGTTATTTTAAATTGCATGAAGATACTGAAAGGTTTAAACCTAGGTTGCAGATATAACCCATTTCCATATATATATATATATATATATATATATATATATATATATATATATATATATATAAACTTATTTATAAATGGAACTTTGTCTGTGTGTGTCTGTGTGTGAAGGCCTCACACTCAACATGGAAGCCTACATCAAGTGCCTTGAGGAGGTAATGGGTCAAGAGGGTGGAAGACCTTATATCTGGTAATTTCTGCAACCACATCACCCCTTAGATCTGGTCACATAACTCCCTCGACAACAACCCCTTATATGTGGGGTGCAGTTGAGCATAAGACAAACAAAACTCCTCGTAATACCAAAGAGGAACTGAAGGCAAGGATTAAAGCAGCATTCACAAACATAAACAAAGAGATTGTCTTAAAGAGATGCCAAAGAATCTGAAAGAATTTGAAACCAATAGCGATTTTATTGAATGAATTTACTCTTTAGTATTTCAGGATATGTTTGTGTAATTTTGGTAAATATGTATGCTAAATTGAGATATTAGTGTTATTTTCAGTTTTGCATAATGTTGACGACAATTTATATATCGCAGCCTATATCTAAATCTAAACTTATTTATAAATGAAACTTTGTCTGTGTGTGTGTGTGTGTGTGTGTGTGTGTGTGTGTGTGTCCGTTACCTATAGACTCCAAAACGGCTGAACCAATTTTCTTGAAATTTTACACAGTTGTACTATAAGCGTAACTTACGCGCAAATACCCTTGGGAAAGGTATTAATCCGTCTCTTCCTTCCAGTTATGGGTTAAATAACAGGACAGATTGGATTCTATAGCCTTGGTTGGCAACCAGTCTACCGCAGAAAGCAATGGCAACCTACTGCGGGATAATCTTCTGCCCAGTCAGTCATGTCTCTTTTGAGACATGATCGCCCAAGCGTGTATCACGTATGGCACTTCAACTGACTGACTATAAGCATCTGTGAGTGTTCTTAGCTAGGTTTTGTGTGGAGGTACCCCCGATAAATTTTGAAAATCAATAATCGAAAAAATTGGGTTATAGGAGGAGTGGCCCGATTTTAATCAAATTTGATACACTCATAGACAAAGACATAAGAAACGATATTCAGAAGTTTCAAGGTTGCAGTTCTTACAATAGTGCAAAAAATTGATAATATATATATATATAAAAGGCAAGATGTTTGTGTGTGTGTCTGTTTATCTATTTGTATGTCCTTTATACAAATCCACAATTTTTTTCCGATTCTCACCAAACTTCACACAAATATTCTTTAGGCTGAGTCTGAGCTCCAGGACCATGGATTAGTTTTAAAGCTTTCATTACACCCGAGTAACATTGGGCTATACTGCTAGTGTATATATATATATATATATATGTGTGTGTGTGTGTGTGTGTGTGTGTGTGTGTGTGTGTGTGTGTGTGTGTTCGCTTCATTTTGAATGATTCAATCAGAAATGTCTATAGACACCTCATTTACATACATATACACTTAAATTAACTAAACATTACCAACCAACAAACACACACATTCATAAACTTTACCATCCAAAAGATTTCTTACAGATATATTTCAAATTCTTCACTGTTTTAATATGCACGACATGTGTATTAATGTGCACTCACATATATCTAAACAGACAAGCATTTCTATACATGCATATACTTACAAAATATTCTACACATATACATTTAGAAATAATTATCTTTTGCTTCAATACATATGAAACATATCAGACCAATAAGAATCTACCCCAAATCATAACATCCCAGTATACACTCTCTTTGTAAAGATTTTTCATTTTTAACTCAATCTCTGAAAATTTTTCATTTTTCACTTGATCTCTGAAGAAGCTTTAATAAAAGTGAAACATATTGGGTTGAGACACATTTCCTACTTTGTTCTTAATTTTATTCTATCATATTGTTGGATTCTGATCTATATATTCAACTTATCTATCTATCTATCTATCTATCTATCTATCTATCTATCTATCTATCTATCTATCTATCTATCTATCTATCTCAGCCCATATCTATATATCTGT
Source organism: Ascarosepion bandense (assembly GCA_037127315.1). Taxonomy (NCBI): domain Eukaryota; kingdom Metazoa; phylum Mollusca; class Cephalopoda; order Sepiida; family Sepiidae; genus Ascarosepion; species Ascarosepion bandense. The sequence continues at coordinate 3,240,951 of JBBBDQ010000367.1, forward strand.
CTATCTCAGTCCATATCTATCTATCTATCTATCTATCTATCTATCTATCTATCTATCTATCTATCTATCTATCTATCTATCTATCTATCTATGTATCTATCTCAGCCCATATCATCATCTATCTATCTATCTATCTATCTATCTATCTATCTATCTATCTGTCTAGTCTGTTCATATCTATCTATCTATCTATCTATCTATCTATCTATCTATCTATCTATCTCAGCCCATATCTATCTATCTATCTATCTATCTATCTATCTATCTCAGCCCATATCTATCTATCTATCTATCTATCTATCTATCTATCTATCTATCTATCTCAGCCCATATCTATCTATCTATCTATCTATCTATCTATCTATCTGTCAAGTCTGTTCATATCTATCTATCTATCTATCTATCTATCTATCTATCTATCTATCTATCTATCTCAGCCCATATCTATCTATCTATCTATCTATCTATCTATCTATCTATCTATCTATCTATCTATCTATCTATCTATCTCAGCCCATATCTATCTATCTATCTATCTATCTGTCTAGTCTGTTCATATCTATCTATCTATCTATCTATCTATCTATCTATCTATCTATCTCAGCCCATATCTATATATCTGTCTATCTCAGTCCATATCTATCTATCTATCTATCTATCTATCTATCTATCTATCTATCTTTGTCTGTTTATATCTATCTATCTCAGTCTTTTTATATCTATCTCAGTCCATATCTATCTATCTATCTATCTATCTATCTATCTATCTATCTATCTATCTATCTATGTATCTATCTCAGCCCATATCTATCTATCTATCTATCTATCTATCTATCTATCTGTCTAGTCTGTTCATATCTATCTATCTATCTATCTATCTATCTATCTATCTATCTATCTATCTATCTTTGTCTGTTTATATCCATCTATCTCAGTCTTTTTATATCTATCTCAGTCCATATCTATCTATCTATCTATCTATCTATCTATCTATCTATCTATCTATCTATCTATCTATCTGTCTAGTCTGTTCATATCTATCTATCTATCTATCTATCTATCTATCTATCTATCTATCTATCTATCTATCTCAGCCCATATCTATATATCTGTCTATCTCAGTCCATATCTATCTATCTATCTATCTATCTATCTATCTATCTATCTAGTCTGTTCATATCTATCTATCTATCTATCTATCTATCTATCTATCTATCTATCTATCTATACTTTTTTTCTACCAGATGGTATTATATCAATAATATTGATCAAGAAGACACAATGGAGGGTTACATACTTTTCTTGGTGTACTATTGATTAGGTCTGCCTTAGATAACCAAATAGCATTGATGTCAATGTTTACAAAGTTAATTGTTTTTTGTGTTCATACTAGATCCTTGATCTATTTCATTTTACTTTGAACATTGTTTTTTTTTTCAGTCTCAATGAGGAATTTGTTGGTCTGATCTTGACAAGTCTTTTTTATTGCACCCAGCTGAAAGCTAATGTTGCTTTATTTTTCACAATCACTAAGTCCATTCTAATAACAATATTACTTCTAAGGGTCGACAAAAATGTGATGCAGCAACTTTGAGAGTTCCAAAAAGATTAACTTTAAAATTACATTAACTGGTTTGTAATTGGTCTATGCTGTATACAATATAACTCAATATTTTTTTCTATTTCTTGTTTTGCTTTTCATTAATTGAAAAGGGACCGGGGGATCAAAATTCAGGACCCACTGAAGTTATACACACTTGGTGGAACTTTGGAAGACAAATACGTTCTATTCTGGCTTCTCTAATCAAAGAAGTTTGTAGCTGGAATCAACCAGAATAAGCAGGAATAATATAATTGATAAAATAGTTTCAAGTACAATTATGTGTTTGGTCAGAAATCTGTTAGTGTTGGTGGTGGAGGGGTTCTTTAAACCAGAATATGTTAATATTGTTTCTAGTTAAGCTGATTTCATTATGTATTTCTAACTGAAAAATACAAGGTGTGCAGGTGGTGTAATAGGTTGTGGCTTGCAAAAAGAAATCATAAAGCCTAGTTCAAATTCCAGTCAAGATTTTTAATGTTCAATTACATTATACTCTTTAGAAGGTATGAATTCATCTCTTCTCTCCCACTATGGGTTTAATAGTAAAGCAGACCGGATGGTAATCAGTCTAGGAAAAGAACAATCATTTTAGTTAAGTGGCCTTGACAATATGGTTGTTGGTTGTTTGTTTTTACTGCTTGTCAACCATTTTGTTGGTTATATAAAACCAAAATCTATCAGGAGTAGGAGTTTACTTACAGTACCCAAGGTTCCCAAACAGTCTCTCATCTAAGTACTGATCAGGCTGCTCAATACTACTTAACTCTGGTGATCGAAGAAGAACTGGTATTTTTAGCATGATTTGTCCCTGTCACTGCAAGAGATATCCGAAGCAAGATCTCCATTAGGTTTTAACTAAACCTCTCTCTTTATGTGTCATGTTCTCCCAGGACATAGACGATCAATGGTTCTCCACAATTTCCTGTCCTTTGCAACTCAAAATAAATTCCTTCTTTTCTGTATTTCTATAACCTGTTCCATCGTTCATTTTCTCAAGCTTCTCAAGTATGCTATGCATTGCTTTCTATTTCTTTTGCCCTCAATCTATCCTGTGAGTAACAGATTTTCCAATCTATTCTTCCTCATTATGGGCCTCATAAATTTTAATTTTTTTCTAAAATCTCCTTGTTGCTCACATGTTTGAGCCATGGTACCCTCAGCATCTTTCTCTAAAACCACATTTTTGTTCCTTCAAGTCTCTTTTTCATCATTGAAAAAATCCTCCAGCATTCACTGCTATACACTAGGATGGATATCATGGAACAAATCAGTAGTCTTTCTTTGTTTCCAATGACCTAATACAGTCATTTCTTTTAAATCGCACAATTAAGGTAGTATTGAATGGACATGCCTCCCAATACTATCACACGAATGTGGGTGTTCCTGAAAGGTTCTATTCTAGGTCCTACACTTTCCTCATCTATATTAACGATCTCCCCAATATAATAAGATCCCAAGTAGGTATATACACTGACGACATGACGGTTTACTCTCACCTTGATCAAAAATTGACCAAGGCTGACAAAGCAAACCTCGCCGCCAAGCTTGAAAAAACCACTAATTCATGGCAGACTGGGGTAAGAAATGGCTTGTGAATTTTAATGCTTCTAAAACAAAACTGCTATCTATTAACCATCACAGACAATCACTCCTACCCCACATTAGCATGGATCAGGTTAGTCTCCCTGAAATTAAAAACTGTGCCTCCTCGGGTTAACTCTCACAACAGACCTCAATTAGAATGTCTACATAGAATCCATAGCTAAATCTGCTGCTAAGAAGGTCGGTTCTCTGTGCGGGGCCAGGAAGTTTTCCAATCTGAAACAATCCTGCACATATACAAATCTACCATCTGCCCATGCATTGCATACTGCTGCCATATCTGGTCAAGTGCTCCTATTATCCACCTAGGGGTCCTTGACAAAATTCAGTGGAGAATCTGCAATGTGATTGATCCCGACTTGGCAGCTCAGATACAGTCTCTTTCTCACTGGTGCAGTGTGGCTCCCCTGTGTCTCTTCTACAAGTACTTTCATGGCTTCTGCTCTGATGAACTTAGCTCACTTGTGCCCCCTATATATGAATTTACTCAAGCCATAAGATTAGCAGCTAGGTCCCACCATTTTACTGTGAAACCAATAAGATGTAAATGCAAATTCTACTCCAGCAGCTTCTTTTCTCACACTTCCCACCTGTGAAATTCTCTTCTGTTTCCTTACTTCCCTGACAGCTACAATCTCCAAGAATTTAAATGTAAAGTCAATAGTCATCTCCTCTCACTAACTTGCATCCTCTCTGTCATGCTCTCATCTCATTTCTGCAGTATTCTCATCCCTCTCCTACCCGCTTCCTGACACCCCCTGTATTCTGTCCCTCCTTCTCATAACTTTCCTCCTATATAACCCCATTTAATTAAAAACAACTCAGAGAACAAGAGTTGTGCAAGGATCCATGTAATGGATTATGCAATTGTTGCATTTTTTACTTTTTGGGAAAATAGAACGCATTCAAAATTTTGCGGGTGGAGAAAGATCAGCACATTTTTCATTGAGTGTGTATAACTTATTTAACACATTTAGCACCAAAACACATTTATCTGTTTAGTATCAGAGAATTATTTACGCACCATCCTCAAAAATATCAAAGGCCATTTAATCTACTTATTATTATGTTACTTTCTATCTATCTATCTATCTATCTATCTATATATATATATATATATATATAGCTTACATGATATTTTCAGTATTCCTACTCGCTGTCGACACCTGTTCGTATTCATGCATCAGGATCATCATCCTCTCTCCTTATTACATTTCTCCCTTCTGGTGGTGGTGATGGAGATGGCTGTGAAGACTCTGCCTATTCCTGAAGACTCATGAGCAGAAATCGCAGAAGAATGTGGGTGGTAGACACAGCTAGATGAGTCAGGCCCCCCTGATAACATGTTGTAGATCCTATTTATGTTGATGGTTGGATTCAAAAGTTTTGGTACCCCCCCCCCCCCCCACCTCGAATAGTCCTAGGCCGGGCAGGTCAATTTGCAGCAATAGTTTCTCAGGTTTTAGTAACGATGTCTATTTCTTTCTGGAAAGATTGTAGTGATCAAGGAAACATTTTTTTGTGAGTTTGTTCCATTGGGTTGTGAATCACAGAAAGAAATTGTTTGAGAGGAACTTACTTCTTGCCAATGGAATACAAAGGGAGTGTGAGTGGTTTGCTACTATGTAAGTAACATGATAGGTCATAGATATGAAGGTCAGACCTGGTGTGTCCTGGGTATGATGGTAAACTGCATCCAGCAGCAAGGCCTCTGATTAGGAGATTGTGAGGAGCATGGAAACACCTCTTAATTGCTGTTGTTCCCAGGTCCACTCTGACTCGGAGTGATAGCACCTGTTAGGGTCCCATCTATGGGCAAATAGTTAACCCCCAAACTGGGTTCAAAACACTATGAAAGTATAAAAATAGACTTTTATAGAAATATATACATAAAAATAGACTTTTATAGAAAAATATACATGTTTGAAGGCAAACAATTATTACCATAACACATTTTTAAAGGAAAAAAGTATTACTGCAAATAAATTTATCCACTGTTCTCAAGAACAAAAGGTCCTGAGTATGACGATAAGCTGCATCCAGCAACAAGGCCTCTGATTGGGAGGTTGTGAGGAGCATGGAATCACCTCTTAGTTGCTGTTGTTTCCAGGTCTACCCTGACCGAGAGTGGTAGCACCTGTTAGGATCCCAGCTATGGGCAAATAGTTACCCTCACCAACATTATCAAAGTATAGAAATAGACTTTTATAGAAATATATACATAAAAATGAGCTTTTATTGAAAAATATAAATTTTTGAAGGAAAAATATTAGCAAAAATATATTTTTGAAAAAAAAAAATTATTCTCAGACAAATATTTTTGAATACAAAACTAGAATACATCTTCAGTTTTCTAAAATAAAAAATAAAAAATTTTATCAAAATCTGACTAAATCAACTTTCTTGCCAAATGTTAAAAAAAATATCTTAAAACCCTACCTTTATGGCATTAAATAATCCATAAAGATTGATATGCCGTTAAACAAAAATTAAGCTCAAAGACAGACCTGATGGAACCAGGTGATGCAGTTTGCTTGACGACTTTCCATAGAAGTAGCAACAGAGCAGTGAGAAACTCTGTTCATCTCACCTTTGATAAAGAAATTGAAGTGTGAAGAATAATTCTTCACCAACAAGGCCTTAGAAACGCTTTTAAACTCTATCCTAAAAGCTGAGATCTGGGCAGCTCCTGTTCAACAGAACTCCATTTTCAGGGTTGTGCACTGTAGTGCAATGGATATCAACTTGGAACCACAAATTAGCGAGCCAAGTTTGAATTCCAGTTGAATTCCTTGCATTCACTTATGCACAAATACCCTTAGGAAAATTATTAATCCATCTCTTCCCTCCAGTTATGCATTATATAATAGGATATATTGGGTTCTATAGCCTTGGCTAGCAACCAGTCTACTGTAGAAAGCAATGGCAACCTACTGCGGAATAATCTTCTGCCCAGTCAGTCATGTCTCTTTTGAGACATGATCACCCAAAGTGTGTATCCCATATGGCACTTAACTGACTGACTGACCCCATTTTTGGTATGATCTGGCTCTTTGAAATGTAGAGGATAGCATGAGGAATTGGGTGCCTGCTACATCAGTATAGGGAGTCAATCATTTTACTTGCATCTTTAGTGATGGATCATTTATAAGAATTCTACTTGAAGTCAGATGTTTACAAATGACTGGAGTATATTCTTAGGGAGATATTTACTAAAATGCGACCCCTGGTAGATGCCTGCATTGACCACTAGGGCCTTGGAGGATTGGCCATTAATAAATACTTTCAGGGATCTTCCTGTTAGGAAGGATATTATGATAGGGAAAACTCTTTCAGTGATTCTATAGCCAGAGAGATTTTGTAGCAAACTTTTGTGCCACACCTTGTCAAAGGCCCTTAAAATATCTAATGTTATGGCTTTTGTGGTATGTGTGTCATCAAAGACCTCACTAATTCTGTGAGCAATGATAGAACATCAGCAGTAGATTTGGCTAATTGAAACCCATACTGCTTGTTGCAAAAGAGGTTGTTCCTATCCAAGTCTTCTACAACCTTCTTGTTTATAATGGCCCCAAAAAGTTTACTGTTGATATTGTGGAGTCTAATGGGTCTGTACTGAGAGAGTGGGGATTGGTTGTCTGTGTTCTTGAAACCTAGACATGTTTGATTACTCTTTCAAGCAATAGTTAAATAATTTTGATAGAATTGGGGATGTTTCTGCATTGATATTCTTAAGGATGACCACTGGAATTTTATCTGGGCCAGTGACTTTTTTTTGGGTTTAACTTTGTTGATAAGTCTTTTACAGAAATGTGCGTATTACTGAGATTATGCTAAGCGAGACATGAAAAGTTAGGGAGGTGATGAACTTTGTCACCTAATGTTGAGTCTAAAGCAAAGATCAAAGCAAAAAGCTTTGTCTTGTCTGTCAAGGGGGTATGTGCTTGGGGCCATTTATAATAGTGGACAGAGCTGCTTTTCTTCTGTTCATAGGTTGGTTGGCGATTTTTCAGAATTTGTGAAATCCAGTTTCTTTTCAACCTTTGCCTAGACAGTTCACACATAGCTGCACTTTGCATTTTCCAGAACTCTCTTAAAGTTATTACAGGAGATTATGAAAGATATAAGTGTCAGACTACATGAATCCTTATAAAAGATTTCAAAGTAGTGTTTCTGGTGAGCTATGGCTGCAGCATATTCAAGGGTGAACCAATATTGACCATTTGGTTTTGGCTAGAATTTTTTTTTTTTTTAGTGAGTGGGGTGGGTATAATACATTCCATTCCAGAAAGGATCCCTTCAAAGGAGAGGAGTTTTCATCATCTTGGACTGAAAACTGTCCCAGTTTGCCTGTTGCCAGTTTGCAAAATAGTATTCTATGAAAAGCTAAATCAAGGAATGTCGTTGGTTTGTACTTACTCTTGACACTGATTAGGGAAAGATCAGATGTGCCAATGGGAGTTAAAACTTTTGCGGCGAATTCAAGAATCTATAACATTGGTCCTGACCTGGTATTTTGGCTTCAGTCATTTTTCCCAAAATCATAAACCAACTTAACAGTGCCTTTTCTATAAAAACTTTCATTTTAATTGTTCTGATTGTTTTTGTTTTTTTACAGCAGTAAGACTACTTTGTACAAGGCTTAAGAGTCACTCAAGGTACTGAATACATTAAGTGGTAATTTAAGGAGAGGAAGATAATGGTTATCTCTCGACTTGAATAGGTTAAGATAGTTCTGACTAGGGAAACATTCTCTTGGGAGTCTTTTCCACAGAGTAGTGGCTTGCGAGAAGTTGTTGTTAAAGTGCCACTTCTCACTGATGGAATACCGAGGGAATGTGGGTGGTTTGCTACTATGTAAGTGGCTTGGCAAGTTCTAGTCATGAAGGTGAAACCTGACGGAGCCAAGGAATGATGTTTGTCCAAGCACTTTAACATGGAAGTAACAATAGAGTAGTGACAGGCTCGCCACATTTAGCCTGTGAGAGAGATTGGAGGATAGAAAATAATTTGTCACTCACAAGGACTTACGGGCACCTCAAGGTGGTGTGATGGTTAGCAAGCCTGTCATGCTAGAATCATTAAAGTTAAGTAGTGAGTTTGATCCTCACTGGGTGTTCCATACATTTGACCTTGTGCTACATCTAACCTACACTTAGAAAATCACCTTGGGCACCTCGAGGTGGTGTAATGGTTAGCAAGCCTGTCATGCTAGAATCATTAAAGTTAAGTAGTGAGTTTGATCCTCATTGGGAGTTCCATACTTTTGACCTTGTGCCACATCTAACCTACGCTTAGAAAATCACCTTGGGCACCTCAAGGTGGTGTAATGGTTAGCAAGCCTGTCATGCTAGAATCATTAAAGTTAAGTAGTGAGTTTGATCCTCACTGGGTGTTCCATACTTTTGACCTTGTGCCACATCTAACCTACGCTTAGAAAATCACCTTGGGCACCTCGAGGTGGTGTAATGGTTAGCAAGCCTGTCATGCTAGAATCATTAAAGTAGTGAGTTTGATCCTTACTGGGTGTTCCATACTTTCGACCTTGTGCCACATCTAACCTACGCTTAGAAAATCACCACAAGGACTCAGAAACATTTTTTAACTTTATCAAAACTAAAAAATGAGGACTAAACAACTCCTGCTAAATATAACAACAGTACTCCATTTAGTTTTACTCTTTGTTACCTAGATATTATAAATTTAAGCACAGTACTAAATGTATGTTGTGGTGCAGTGGATATTATTTAGGAATGAGAAATCTAAGAGCTGAATTCAAATTCCAGTTGAATTCATTGCATTCACTTATACACAAATACCCTTAAAAAAGGTATTAATCTGTCTCTTCTCTTCTAGGGAAAATGACATAGCAACAGCAGCAACAAATTCATAAACAGAATAGAGTGATAAGGATTTAAATTCTTTCAACATTGTTTTTAGCCATTTCAATCCAAGCAAGATGATAAAGCCACTAGGATGCAAAAGGTTACTGAGTGTTAGAAAATATATACAAAACTACTTTTAAGGAGAGAGAACAATAAAAAGAATAAGTAGAATTTATCAGGACAGATTAGTTTCTATAGCCTTGGTTGGCAACCAGTCTACCACAGAAAGTAATGATGACCTACTGCAGGAAAACCTTCTGCACAATCAGTTATGTCTCAAAAGAGACATGATCACACAAGCATATATCATGTATAGTAGCTAACTGAATAAATTGACTAGATTGGCAGTTAGGTCTCATCATTTTGCAGTTGAAATGGCTAGATGTAATCATAAGTCCTCTGTTAACTGCTTCTTTTCTCACACTTCTCACTTGGGGGACTCTGTTCTGGCTTCTTTTGAGTCAATTTTGATATTCAACAATTTAAATGCACTGTCAGTTGTTATCGTATCCCTAACCCTACTGCTTTACTAAATCCTCGTCTATTGCGATAACTCCTTAGTAATGATTCAACTTTCTAATTCTTTCACACCCTTTGTTATCTTCTATTTTTCCAATTCCTGTTCTTTTATTGTTCTCTCTCCTTAATAATGTTTTAGTGGCTTTATTCCCTTACTTGAGGTGTAATGATTAAAAGAATTACTTTCACTATAATAGCTTATTACATAGTAAACCATAATTTAATATTAATTAAAGAAAAGAATTTGCCGCTACTGTTCACTTTGATGTTAAGACAAGAAATTAACCTCTAACCAATCACGTATATAATATTTTCAAAGAATATTCCATCCTTAATTAAGATAGCAACATATAATTTAATTTTTAGCAAGAATCTCTTTATACTTGTTAAAACTACAACTGATCCATAAATAATTTTACGTAAGTGCCTAATAGACAAAGGGTACATTTATTCATGTTTGCTACATTTTCTTTACATTTCATAAAAGCAATTTTTTAACCATTTCACCTCCAGCAAGGTGATAATGCCACTAAGACACTAGGGATTACTGGGAGTAAAACAGAATGAGAAGACTTTAGTGACGAGAAAGGAAAATAAAAGAACAGAAATTAAGAAGATAGATGATGATGATTGACATTGCTGTTTGTCTATATTTCTGAGATGAGGTAGTATTTACAGTATTTACATTATTTGCATTATTGTCCTCATCTTTGTTGCCATTTGTACAATGTTTCAGCCGTTGTATGCTCCTGTCTTCTTCAAGTGTTAGGAATTTCAAACCGAACCCTTTATTACAATCACTGAGGTATATCATTATCATTCCTTGTGTAGTAATGCCCCAATTGGAAGTCATGAGTTATCTCCCTTGTTCACCACCGCTGTAACCAGGTATTGAACTCACAACTCTTTGGGTCAGGTTACAAGAATTCCTAACACCTGAAAAAGGCAGGAGCATACAATGGTCGAAACTTCATACAAATGCCAACAAAGATGAGGACAATAGTCTGAATAATGTAAAAACTGATTGACATTGCATTTAAATATTTGAAGACCAATGTTGACTGGAAAGCAAGAACTAGAAAATTGTTCCTCAAGCAAAAGAAGGAACTGTTACCATAGGACTTATAATACTATGAGAAGAAAAAACATAATTAAGGAGAGAGAACAATAAAAGAACAGAAATTAAGAAGACAGAAGATTATGATTGACGTTGCATTTAAATAAGCAGGAAAACAAAACAGAAGGTCCATGAGAATGTGAGAAAAGAAACTGTTAGAATAGAACTTACTGCTATACCTAGCTATTTTAACAGCAAAACAATGAGACCTAACAACAAATCTAGTAGTACACTGAACAACCACTGGACTCTAGCTCTCTCCCCACCCCTGTATAACCTTCACTTTCTCTCCACCTATGTATCTGTCATCGCACCTGCTTTCTCAGCTTTCTATTGTTCCTTTCTAACTAGGTTGTACTCCTCACTCTTTTCTAATTAATCTTTTTACAGTTATGTAGCCTCCTGCACATCACTGGCGTTTCCGCCTTGCTCGGGGTGAAATGATTAAAAAAAAAAAAACTTAGAACAATTGCCATGAAAGTAACAAATAGTAACAAATTCGTAAACAAATTAGAGTGATAAGGATTTAAATTCTTTCAACCTTTTTTTTTTCATCATTTCAATCAAAGCAAGAGAATAAGACCACTAGGATGCAATGATTACTGAGTGTTAGAGAATATAAAAGAAACTACTTTTAAGGAATCAGTCAGTTAGTTAAGTGCAATGCGCGATACACGCTTGGGCAATCATGTCTCCAAATGACTGACTGGGCAGAAGATTATCCCGCAGTAGGTTGCTATTGCTTTCTGCGGTAGACTGGTTGCCAGCCAAGGCTATAGAACACAATCTGTCCTGTTATTTAACCCATAACTGGAAGGAATAGACAGATTAATACCTTTCCCAAGGGTATTTGTGTGTAAGTGAAGGCAAAGAATTCAACTGGAATTCGAACTCGGTTCCCCGATTCCTCGTTCCGAGCCGATATCCACTGCGCCACAACGCACATCAACTTTTAAGGAGAGAGAACAATAAAAGAAAAAGAATTAACAAGGAAAAAAGATAAGAATTGGCATTCCATTTCAATGTTGACTGGAAAGCGAGAAAGCAGAAGAGAATTCCACAAGTGAGAAACGGTTTTCATCGAACATATGGTTACATCTAGCCATTTTAACTGTAAAATGATGAGTCTTGCCACCAATCTAGTAGTGCATTTAAATTCATAGGGTCTGAGTGCGATACAGGAAAGTCAATCATAACAATTACTATAAAAGTTTTTATAGAAAAGGCAAAGGGAAGCTACATGACAGTGGTGGGAAAGTGACTGAAGCCGAGAAGTTAGGTCATGAACAAAAACACTGTAGATTTCTCTTTGAATTCACCAAGAATCTCTAAGTATTCTTCTTTGCATTTTATCAAGAATCTCTAAATTTTCTTCTTTGGATTTTACCAAGAATCTTTAAATATCTTTCTTTTGATTTTATCAAGAATCTCTTAATGTTCTTCTTTAGATTTTGCCATAAATCTTTAAATATTCTTTTTTGGATTTTCCCAAGAATCTTTAATATTTTTCATTAGATTTTATCAAGAATCTCTAAATATTCCTCTTTGGATTTTACCAAGAATCTCTAAATATTCTTCTTTAGATTTTGCCATAAATCTTTAAATATTCTTTTTTGGATTTTCCCAAGAATCTTTAATATTTTTCATTAGATTTTATCAAGAATCTCTAAATATTCCTCTTTGGATTTTACCAAGAATCTCTAAATATTCTTCTTTAGATTTTGCCATAAATCTTTAAATATTCTTTTTTGGATTTTCCCAAGAATCTTTAATATTTTTCTTTAAATTTTATCAAAAATCTCTAAATATTCTTCCTCGCACTTTATCATGAATCTTTGATTATTCTTCTTTGAATTTTATCAAGAATCTCTGAAATTCTTTGAATTTTATCGATAATCTCTAAATATTCCTCTGTAGATTTTATCTAAGATCTCGAAATTTTCATCTTTGGATATTATCAAGAAACCCTTTTTATTCTTCCTTAGATTTTATCAAGAATCTCTAAATACTTTTTCCTTAGATTTTATCAAGAATCTCTAAATATTCCTTTTCGGATTTTACCAAGAATCTCTAAATATTCTTCTTTAGATTTTACCAAGAATCTTTAAATATTCTTCTTTGGATTTTACCACTAATCTCTAAATATATAACAGAAGCACTTTTCTCACTGTTTCCATGGATCAATGATAATACTGTGGCTCTGAATAACATTCTTGGTCAAATCCTAAAGGAAACATTAAATTATCTTGATTTTTTATTGCCAATGTTTTGATGCTTCTTCAGTGTTAGCTATGGTGAAAATATGATTAAAATATGTGTTTAAAGAAACAGTTTTTAATTTGCCTTTTTCCACAGTACATTGTTTTCTGCTCTTCAATATTTTGACAATAATCCCATTGATACATTTCATAATAGATGGAAATGCAAAGCTCACACTTCAGTGTCTTTGTATTTTTTTTTTAGAACAGTGTTTTCGTTTTTCTGTCATTTTTTATTTTTTTGTGTGTAAAGGATGAATGATTTTAATCCTGGTTCATTCTTATAATAACAATCTTTTAGATCACCAGAACCTCCAAGAATAATGTAATGTTGAGACAAAATAGATTTACGAAAAAAAGTCACACATTCATTGAACAGAGAAAACATTGCACTTTTGAAGATGAATATTCATTACAGAATGAATTTATTTTTTGTGTCAGAAAGAAAGATTAGAGTTTTGTATTGCTCTGTGATATTAATCTTCTTCTATATCAGTGAATACTGGACAATCACGCCATGCATGAAGAGAAAATTGAAATGTAGTTATACAGTATGATACTGAGAATTTAATTAACTGAGCAAGTAATCAATGTAGAAGTCTTAAAGAAAATGGTAGCAAAAAAAAAAAAAAAAACAGAAACATTTAAAATTTCTTGGACACATGATAAGAAACGAGGGCTTGGAAAACTTAACTCTCACAGGGTATATCATGTCCAAGAGAATTAAGTGAAGGCAGTGGACAACTTACAACTTGATGAGTCAGAGTGAATGAATAACAGAGCTGTAGATGGAAAGTTTGGCAAAGGGAGAAACACTGTCAAGAGTCACAAGGGTAAGGAAGTTGTGGAGAGCCGTGATCGTCCATGTCATGAAGGAACTAGCACTTATGTGAAGAAGAGGAAATTATGCATCTCTCTATATAGCTTATCAAAGGAAAGAAAAAAGTATTCCAAAGAAGGCCGTAACTTGATAAACCAATATTTGCGTTAATCCTTTTCCTGGTTAGCATTATCAACAGAGAGACATTATATTGATAGCTCCCGAGGATTTGTGGAACAGGAAGTTACAGAAAAATGTGCAAATTTTAATATTAGATAGACAAGAATTTCAGTCATATTTGCATGTTGGATTAGATTGATATAAATATTGAAAATAGTTTAAGTGTTAGCATTTATCAATACTAACACTTAGTTGTTATAAATATACTAGTATTTATAAATACTAATAATTCTCATGAGAATTTCTGTCCTGGGTATGACAATAAACTGCATCCAGTAGCAAGGCCTCTGATCGGGAGGTTGTGAGGAGCATAGAGCCACCTCTTAATTACTGTTGTTTTCAGGTCCACCTCGACCCAGGGTGGAAGCACCTGTTAGGGGGTCCTAGCTATGGGTAAATAGCTTATCCCCAAACTGGGGTCAAAAGTATGAAAGTATAAAAATAGACATTTATAGTAAAAATTCCAGGAATTGAGGGAAAAAAATATTGTCAAGAATACATTATTTTTTTAAAAATATATACTAGCATACATTTGACACTCAACAAAAACCGCTTTACAAAAATACGTTAAAGAAAGCTGGTCTATTTCTTACAAAGAACATATATTTTATTTATAGAAATTTATTGTAAATATCTTGTCAGCATTAAATAACCCATTGAGCTTATTTAATGCTCAACCAATCCCCAATTTTACAGTTTTCCCATTTGAACTTTCTGGCACATCACAATTTCCAACTTGCAAATTCCAATACAATAAAAAACTTGTAGAAATTCCCCTATTTTAGTGCTAAATATTTCAGTATTTGTCCAAGAAGAGGTAGTATTTTCACTGCTTGGACTATTGTCCTAATCTTTACTGCCATGTTTACGACGTTTTGGATGTTTGTCTATATTTCTGAGATGTGGTAGTATTTACAGTATTTATATTATTCAGACTATGGTCCTCATCTTTGTTGCCATTTGTACAACGTTTTGGCCATTGTACATTTTCACCTTCTTCATGTGCTAGAAATTTTGAACCAAACCCTTTATTACATCACTGGGGTATATGATCTTCATACCTTGCATAGTAGAGCCTCTTCTCATAGTCATGAGTTATCTCCCTCTAACCCTGTAAGTCTTGTTGTTATGTGTTCACCACTGCTGTAGCCTGGTATTGAACTTACAACTCAAGTGACAGGAACTAACCAACGTCTATATCTACTGGGCTTTGTGTGCAACAAAGATGAGGACCATAGTCCAAATAATGTAAATAATGTTTTGGCTGTTGTATGCTCTGGCCTTCTTCAGGTGCTAGGAATTTCAAACTGAACCCTTTATTACGATCACTGGCATATATCATTCTCATTTTACATGTGATGCGACTTCTGGTAGCCATGTAGTTATCTCCCTTTAACTTAACTCTCTGAGTTATTTGTTCACCACTGTTGTAGCCTGGTATTGAACTCACAACTCTGGGAACTTACCAACATCTATATCCACTTGGCCATGTGTCCTTGAGGACAACGGCATGTAAATTTCTGGGACTTGTAAACCTAATGTTTCAGAAACTATTTTTTACTAGAGTTCATATTGCTTTGATACTGATGATTTTCTCTAGCATTTTTTTCCTTTTTTTTTACCAGAGCTCATATTCATAAACATAGCAGTAAAGATGAGAATAATAGTCTAAGCAGTGTAAATATTTAAGCCTAACAACTTAACAAAATATTTGTATTAACAATCCTAATTATGAATATAGATCATTATTTAAAGAAGTGAGGGGGTACAAATAAAAAGATTAAAAATTGACAATTTTTTTCTATTTTATTGAAAAACAGACTTTAAGGATGTGCGTGTGTTATTAACTCCCCTACCATTACTTTCTCTTGTTGTTATGTGTGCTTTCTTTTTTTTCTGAAACCAGGCAGTATCACTGATATTTTAAGCGAAATTTCCATCTTCATTCGTCAAGTGTTTATATTTACACTATTTACATACAGACTATAGTCCTCATCTATTGGCGATATCACAATGTTTCAACAGTCATGCCCTCCAGTCTTCATCAGGTGTATGCTGATCCAGATAACTTACAAATTGACATGCACCTGATGAAAGCCTGAAGGCAAAACAGTTGAAGCTTTGTAATAACAACATCAAGGATGAGGACAATAATCTGCAAGTAAATAAATGCTCTTCATCTCAGAAGTTCAGAGAGAAACAATAGATTTTCTTTTAAAAATATCTAAATCCTTGAAGAATTGGTTCTAAAACATCTAGCAGACAAGGAAAGAAAACTACAAGACTTCTGACAGAAGGTAGCTAAAGAAAGTGAAAAGAAAGGCCTAAACATAAACTACAAGAAAACTGAATGCATGGTCATCAGTAAAAAGAGGAGCCCAAAATGCCAACTACAGGTCGGGGATACTAAAATCAAGCAGGTACAGCAATTTAAATACCACAGAAGTGTTCTAACAGAGGATGGAAAGTGTGACACTGAGATTTGAAGGTGTATTGACATGGCCAAGGATGCATTCCTAAAGCTAAGCAGAGTATTAAGAGACAGGAAAATTTTGTTGAAAACAAAGAAAAGACTATTGGATTGTTATATAAATGTCTGTCCTTCAAAATGGCAGTGAATGCTGGATAATCTCATCAAAGATGAGGGATAGACTTGAAGCAACTGAAATGTGGTTCCACAGAAGGATGTTGAGGATATCAGGGACATGTGAGCAGTGATGAGGTTTTGGAGAGGATGGAAATGAAAAGGTGACTTATACTTAACATCAGGAAAAGACAGCTGAAGTTTCTGGGACTTGTAACAATGAAGGAGGGCTTGGAGAATCTGATACTCACAGAACAGATAGAGTGAAAGTGAGACAAGGATAAGCAATGAATGACATGCTTGATGGACTAAATCATGTGAATGGCAGACCAGGGTTTGGGAGAAATAAGAGAAAATGTGTTAAGAGTTACAAGAGACAGGAAGATGTGGAAGGCCATGATCGCCTATGTTCTGAAGAGACACAACACATAGAAGGAGAAGAAAACCGTTATTCTTGTTAGAATCAAATATAACAACAAAGAAGAGGGCAATGACCACTTGTAAATAATCTAAATAGTGATAACTTCTCATCCAAGAAGATTAAGTTTTTTTTTCTTTAATCTTGACCATCAGATATATTTCATAGTTCTGAAAGTGGCTACTAGTTACTTTATGGTTTGTTTGTTTAGTAGCAAATCAACTCTTTATGGGTCATTTAATGCAGAAGTTTAATTTTCATGGGAGCATAAGTAATTTCTTTTACAAAAATGTATTTTTATTAATTTTTTAACTATGAAAATGTATTGCTGGTATTTTTATTACAATTAAAATGTATTGCTAGTAATTTTTATTACTATGAAAATAAATTGCTGGTAGATTTTACTATAAAAAATATATTTTTATAGTTTCATAGTATTTTGACTCCAGTTTGAGGGTTAACTATTTGTCCATAGCTAGGATCCTAACAATTGCTTCCAACCTGAGTCAGGGTTAAACCTCCCAATCAGAGTCCTTACTGCTAGACATAGGTTATCATCAGGATGTTAGTAGTTGGTGATAAAAAAAAGTAGATATCTTGCCTATATATACACTATATTTTTTCTCTTCATTCACTTAGCTGAATCCACAATTGTCAAAGGTATGAGTGACATCATTTCAACAAGAAAACTTTTATTTATTTTATTTAATTCCTTCAAAAAGTTTGAAACTTTCTAGCTGCCAGTTTTTAAATGTATGAATGAATTCTTTTGTTAAAACAATTGCTGGTGCTAAGTTAATTGAAATTTTTCCTCCATTTTTACTTACTATCAGTTAACACCTAAGTTAAAACTTAATTATATCCTCACTGTTGCCTAGAAACATGTCAAGATATTACCTAATATGAACTTTAACTAAAATCATGTTCTCAAAAGTCACATGAACTTTTTAAAATTCCTTAAATTTCAAGCCATTGGCTTACCTTCATGGATGTTTTATTAATTCCTCCTTGGCCTGAACAAAGTTTTGAACCTTGTTCACTTATCTTTCAAGAAATGGTGTCATTATTAATGTGTACCGCCTCCTGTGTTGGGAACAGTTTAATAGGAATAAATAATAAATGTGTCCTTAAGGAAATATGGCCCAGTGGATAAAAGCATTGGTTGGATACAGTGACTTGACCCAAATGTTGTGAATTCAGTACCTGGCAAAAAAACTTAGAGTTGAGTTAAACAGAGATGATTAAAATCATTCGGAAGTAGCATGACTCATGGAATGAGAACAATCTACACTGCCGGCCATAATTATTAGACCATTCCAGTTTAAAAAAGCAAATGATGTATTTTATATGATTTTTGTATTTATTGCCAAGTGGATAATTCTAAATGAAAATAGAATGGTTCTTTTGTTATTATTACTTGACAAAATTTTACAAGGCAGCCAGAAAGCTTTTGCTTTGGCTTGCCAATAAGAAGAGTCTAGCATGGGGAAGAGAGCACAAAAACTGGACACCAAAACAGTTCATTTGATGCACATGTTATTGTGCAGTAATAACAAAAGAACCATTCTATTTTCATTATGAGGTCAACAATCCAAACAATGTAAATAGTATAAATACTTCATCTCAGAAAAGAATAAATAAATTTACATATCACCCAGCTTACACTTCTTTCGCGTCCACTGAATAGAAGTAGAGGTTTGTTCTTTGTTTCCTGCTTAAAGACTTGTTCTCTCATTCCTTTTTCCAAGGCCTTTATGAATCTGTCAATATATTGGTGATATTTTTAGTTACTAATTTTTTTATTATTTATTTTTTCAATAGGACTAGATACATTCACACTCCTCCCCAGTTTTTAACAGAAGTAGTGTTTCCTTTTTATGCTTGGGTTTCTAACTCCTTCTAAAGTTTTCTCATTTTCTCCCCACCCCCGCCCGGGTAACCCCTGTGTGTTAGTAACATTATTGTGTAGGGTAAACAGATTAGAAAAAAAATGACTGATTGGTGGCTGCAAGACTTCGTTTTTTGGTCACCTCATGCCTTCAACATTCCTTTCTCTGACGTTCATTGTATTTGTACCAATGCCTGTAGTGTTGTTTCTTTTCCCTTGAAATATTCTCCAGGTGTCTTAGCACTTTGCTAAACTAATTTAAACTCTTCTATCTTTACTACTGTTCCAAAATATCTTCCTTTTCAAAAGGATTCTAAGATAATATGGATGACCTTGGTGTTTATATTTGGAAAAATCTTTCAATAGCAAAAGAATCATTTCTTGAATCGCTGGATGATTCTTTCACGTGCCTTCAATGTTAATTGTTATATTCTGTTAGCTAACTTTTTATACTTTTAATCATTTCCTCCCAAGCAAGGCAATAAAGCCACTAGGACAATATGAGAATATGAAGAAAATCTACTATTAAGGAGAAAGAATGATAAAAGAGAAAGAATTAAAAAATATGTCCATGAACTGGCTCCTGTTTTCACTAAATTCTATAATAATTGACTTGCTTATTATCCAGCTTGTTAGAAATCCTCTTCCATATTTCCTGTTTTTAAGAACTCTGGTAAACCCTCTGACCTCTCTAAGTATCTTCCTGATGTCATCAGTTTCAAAGTAGGCATCTATGCAGATGACACAACCATTTACTCCCATCTCAGTAGGAAATCTAACAAGGCGGACAAAGTAAACATGGCTGCTGCTCTTCAAAAGGACCTCCCATCTGTGATTAACTGGGGCAGGAAATGGCTTGTGAATTTTAATGCCTCCAAAACAAAACTGCTCTCCTTTGACCACCATACAGAAATTTTCCTGCTCACCATCAACATGGCTGATGCAAGTCTCCTGTAGAACAATGCACTGTGCCTCCTTGGTCTCACTTTTTCAACCAACCTGAAGTGGAATGACTTCATTGAATCTATAGCTGCATCTAGTGCTAGGAAGGTTGGGTCAGTGTGTTGGGTCAGAAAGTTTTTCTTGTCAGAATCCATTTTGCACATTTGTCTGTGTATTGAATACATTTGCCTTATCTGGTCAGATGCTCCTGCATCTCTAGGTTCTTGAAATCCAAAGAAAATGATCTGTAATGCATTTGATCTTCACTTGGCATCTCAATTTCAATCACTTTTTTTCATGATACAGCTTCTCTCTGATTTTTCTACAAATATTTTCCTGACAAGTGCTATGAAAAGCTTTTTTCCTGGTGCCCACATGAATAGAAGAGCTCTATTAGGTTGGGATCTAGGTTCAACACTTTTACTATTGAATTAGTCAAATGTAACTTCCACTTCTACTTCAAAAGTTTCTTTTCTCACACACCCCACCTGTGTAACTACCTCCCATTTACTTGCTCTCCAAAATAGCTACAACCTTCGAAAACTAAAATGCAATGTCAATTGCCATCTTCTATCTTCATAAATCCCATTCATCTTTTATTCTTTCTTCAATACTCTCTGTACCCAGTTTTTTTCTCTTCCCTGATTGCTACAAACTCCAAAAATTTAAATGCAACGTCAGTTGACATCCTCTATCTTCTTGATTCCTGTTCATCTTTTATCCTTTCTTCAATACCCACTGTACCCAGTTTTTTTCTCTTCTCTGAAAGCTACAATCTTCAAAAAATTAAATGCAATGTCAATTGTCATTTCCTATCTTCTTAAAACCAGTTAATCTTTTATCCTTTCCTCAATACCCACTGTACCCAGTTTTTTTCTCTCACTGTAACTCTCTGCACACTGGAGGTGGCCCTTTCTTGCTTAGGGTGAAATAATTAAAAAAACCTATAATGGCATCTGATTTTGAAAACAATTTTCAATATGCTGTTAACTGAGGTAGAAAATGGCTTGTAAATTTAAACCCCTCCAAAACATAACTTGTCTCTTATAATTGTCCGAGACAACCTATTTTTCTTTCCAACAGAATGGTCGATGATAACCTCTCATAGAGGTTAGCATTGCACCTTCACATTTTCCACTGACATGAATTAGAGCAATTATACTGAATCAATTGTTAGGATTGCTGCTGGGAGAATTGGTTCAATGTGTCTGAGAAATATTTCTCACCAGATTCTATTTTGCACTTTCAAGAGTGTACCATGCATTTTATATTGTTGTCACATCTGGTCTGGTATGGTATAGATTCTTGATAAAATGCAAAGAAGAATCTGTAATTGTTATCGGTTCTAACCTTGAATCTTGGTTTAGATTGCTTCCCTGTGTCTTATTTTCAAAGCAAATTTTCTGATGAGCTTTCCTGTCTGGTAATTTCATGAAACTAAGCCGAGCCCTAGATTGGCATCGAGGCCACATCATTTTACTTTTGAAATTGATGGAACCATATGTTCTGTACTGATGGTTTCTACTCTCAGATTTCTCGCTTAAAGAAAATTCATTTTGGTTTCTTTCTTTCCTGCCAAATACGAGCTTCAAAAATTCAAATGCAACATCAGTCATCATCTTTTGTTTTTTTTTAATCCTGCCCTTTTGTTGTTTTCTCTCCTTAATAATGCTTTTCTCAGATACTTTCACTCTCAGTAATTCTTTGCATCTTAGTGGCTTTATCATCTTACTTGGGATGAAATAATTAAAAAAAAAGTGTGCTGTTAAAATCATTAGCATCAAGCTACTGTCAAAAGGCAACCAATTTCAACCAAATCTATTATATTTAGCCAAGAGAGCCAAGTAAAGTACTATGTGAATTGTATAATCTTAGAAAGATAAACACTTATAAATATTTTTTCTCTTCACTAGTAAACACTTCATATACTTTGGTGTAGGAATCAAAACAATTTTTTAGCATAGAAAATGAGAAAATTGGACATAGAATAGGCTGTGCAGAAAATATCTTTGCTAAACACTTAAAATTGCTACAAAACCAAAATTTTATTATCAAATATTTAAAAAATGCTTTATGGTGATTTTTTAAGCCCAGCTTGGATGTGGCACAAGGCCAAAAGCATGGAGCATCCAGTGAGGATTGAACTCACTACTCAGTTGCAATGATTCTAGCAAAACAAGCTTGCTAACCATTACACCACGTCAAGGTGTCCACCCGACAAACTAAAAAAAAACATGCTTTATGAACTTCAATGAACATACTTATGAATCACTATGCTCTGCACATATACAAGCAGAGATGTGAAGAGATGGGCACTGATCACAAATGAATGTATTAATAGAAAATTATATTCATACTTCCTCTCCCAAGGCTGATGTACAAAGGATGAGGGGACTATACAGATGACATCAACATTCATAGTTGGGACAAGAATGATCTTGAATAAAAAAAATCAGCATATTCTACCAAGTATTCCAAGAATTAAGAGTCATAATCTTTTCCTGAAGAGAAACTGTGATCTGGAATTACAATAAAATTTGTGATGGTACGTTCCCTGTATTCTTCATAAAAATTCAGGATTCATTTCACCTTGCTTAGGGGAAATGATTAAAAAAGAAATTGATGCAGAATCTGATAAATCAGCCACCATTATTGTCTGCACGAAAAGGGAAAAGCTGTTAATTACATCCTGTTATCAGAACAGTTTAGTCTGTGAAATTGTCCGGCATAGATTTCAGAGGAAAATGAATCTTCCTTTTGGGTGCAAATCCAACTTGTAATTCTATTCTGGGATTTGCATTGTGATGCAGTGAATATTGACTCGGAACAACAAATCGGGGAGCCAAGTTCAAATTCCAGTTGAGTTCCATGCAAAGGTATTAATCCATCTCTTCCCTCCAGTTATGGGTTTAATAATAAGACCGATTGGGTTCTATAGCCTTGACTGGCAACCAGTCTGTCGTAGAAAGCAATGGCAACCTATTGCGGGATAATCTTCTGCCCAGTCAGTCATATCTCTTTCAAGACATGATCACCCAAAGCGTGTATCACGTATAGCACTTAACATAAAAACTAGTCATATTCTTAAATAGTCTCGTCACATCGAGACTTTTATATGGATATTAGACATGACACCAGACTCGTTCAGAAATATTTCAACTGTCAGCTGTATACAACCACTCTCTCTCAGATGAATGGTTAGAAATATTTTTAAGAAGGTTAAAACAGAGGATAATAACAAAGATCATCCTTATTATTATTATTACTATTATTATTATTATTATTATTATTATTATTATTACTAAAACCCAAAACTCCTTGTAGTTACTTAGCAGAGGGGTTCTTGTTGATAAATAGCCTTCTCAGATTGAGAATTTCATATGGATGTCATGCAGCTCACCAAACTTGTTCAGAAATATCTAAACAATCAGCTGTATACAACCTCTTTCTCAGACTGATGGTTAAAAATGGGTTTGAACAAGTGAAGAATGTAGGTTTCAGTGAGGACCATCCTTCATTGAACTTCATGGAATAATGCTCCAGGATTCCAAATGAAGACCTGCATCAAATAAAAGAAACCACATCACTCAAGAACTTTCAGTAGCAATATAATTTCAATAGCAATATAATTCACACATGTAACTTTAAGAGAGAAAATGATATGATCAAAATGTTCCACACCACTTAAAACATAAGATAATATACGTATTTATTAATAAAACATGAATATAGAATAATATGTGTATTCATTTACGTTCTCACACCCTGATTGAGCACTCTGGAAGAATGGTAGACTTTGAAAAACAGTAGCTACTCTAACATGTACGCATCGCTCATTCAGTAAAATGAATTAGAGTACTCTAGCTATTGGGTGCGTATAATGATAATATATTTGCTAAAAAGTCTGCCTTCTTCCACCGAATACCCGCAGCCCAGAGGTAGAATCACCGACTGACACCAATTCGGTCGGGTTTTAATCCTGGGTTAAAAAAGCAATCGGAGTCTAACCGTACTGATACAGTGAAACAGATCTGTCTGCAGATGACAATATATATATATATATATATATATATATATATATATATATATATATATATATATATGTGTTCAAATAAGATGGTGTTGCAATGGGATCTCCTTTAGGTCCCCTCTTTTCTAATTATTATATGGTACATTTAGAAAATACAATAATTAATTACAATAATAAACCCCCTATATATGTAAGAGACATAGATGACATTTTTGTTTTTGCTAAGATTATTTATCAAATTACACAACTTAAAAACAAATTTGAAAGTCATTCCATCCTCAAATTTACATTAGAACTTAATATTAATAATAAAATTCTATTCCTTGATGTATTTATTGATTCTAGCATACATAGATTTACTACTTCTCTATATAGGAAACCAAGTAGCATAAACTCATGTCTTTTTAATTATAATAGTGAATGTCCTCAACGATATAAGTTAGCTGTTATAAAAAAATTAGTTCAACACACACAAATGAGATCTTCTAAATCCATATTCTATAAAGAATTACACAACATTAAACAGACACTTGTTAACAATTGATTTCCTAACTCCGTCATTGATCAACGAATTCAAATGTATCTCAATAAACTTAATAATACCGCTAACAATATTGATAATATTAATAATAACAGTGTACATCAAAATAAACATAACACTATTAACTTATACTATTGCAACTAAATGCATAATAATTACAAACATGATGAAAGAACACTCAAAAACATATTACGTAGAAATGTTAAACCAATAAATAATAATAATCAAATTAAGCTTATCATACATTATAGAAAATTTAAAACAATTGACCTCATAGTCTTTAATAACCCTACAACCACAAAACTAAATCCTCTACAGAAAACCAATGTAGTGTACAAATTTACATGCCCATTTAGAGATTGTATCTCTGGTACTAATAATAAACCCAATACATATATTAGTTTTACTACCACCATGCTTTCCCATAGACTTACCTGTCACCTTTCTGATCTGAGTTCAATTAGACAACATTTCTTAGAAAAGCATAGCATGTAGGCAATATCAGACAGATTTTAGTCGATAACACAATAATACTCCCACATACACACAGTAAAAAGAACCTTCAGATATTAGAGGCCATCTACATTAAATCAAAGCAACCCTCATAAAATCACATTTCAGTCTGGTCACAACACATTACATTGCATTTAGACATATAGTTCTGTTAACATTTCGGTCTCTCACATGGCATAGAACTGCGTCTGCTAATCAGTGACTGCTATCGTTGCATAGCAATGTTTTATGTCAGCACAAGATAATATCATCTTTGATGGTGAATATCTTTATGTTAATATGCCTGTAACCTCTCTGAAGATGGCTCATGTGAGCCAAAAGCTTAGAACCAGCATAATAAAAAATATCCAGATGTTGGACAATTTTTGTCTTTATTTTCACATGAAATTAAAGCCAAAATATGATGTTTAGAATAGATCATGATTAAACATAATAGATATTCATTGTTTGTTGTATTTAACAATATATTTTTAGAAAATTATCTGCTGCCTCGATTCACTATACATATATATATATATATATATTCAAATAAATACACAACAATCTTTATTTATAATAGGAAGGATAACTTCCTAAGTTAGTATGAATTAGGAGGCATGGTGGAGTGATGAATAGCAGCTCGGACTGAAAAATTGGGGAGCTGAGTTCAAATTCCAGGCAAGTTCATTACATTTATTTATGTGTTACTAACCTTAGAAAGGTTATGAATCCATCACTTCTCCCTCCAGCTATGGGTAAAATAGAAAACAGAGTGGTTCCTATAGCCTTGGTTGTCAACCAGTCTAGGAGAAGGATAATTCTGAATTTAAAACTTGAGGGCCGTGTACAGACTGACACCATATTCTATGATCTTTAGTTTGTTTATGAAGCATTTGGAGAAGGGATGTGTGCCGCCAAGCTATCCCAGAGCCCCCTTAAAGGAACATGTTTCTTCTGCCTTCCAGTCCCTCCCCACAGCGATTGAAGCAGTTGAATGACTGATGGTGGTGATGATGAATCTATACTATAAAAATGGCAGTGTGTGTGTGTGTGTGTGTGTGTGTGTGTGTGTAAAAACAATTAACATCACTTAGAAATGATTGCCCATCTCAGTCGAACATTATGATCAATGCATTGCAATTTTCTGAAATAGAATCTTTTTAGAAAAATTGAATTACTTTTAAAAAGCCAAAAATAACAACTTACCAATTATGAACTTGAAAAATA
The DNA here is from genome assembly GCA_037127315.1 of Ascarosepion bandense. Classification (NCBI taxonomy): domain Eukaryota; kingdom Metazoa; phylum Mollusca; class Cephalopoda; order Sepiida; family Sepiidae; genus Ascarosepion; species Ascarosepion bandense. The sequence continues at coordinate 3,267,057 of JBBBDQ010000367.1, forward strand.
TACAGACATTTTCAAGGGAATCTGTTTTGGTTATATATGGTTGACTCTGTTCGCAGCTAGTATAATACTAGCTGCGAACAGAGTCAACCATATATTTTTCTTTTTTTTATGCATTTGTCATGAGGGAAATACACAAATGCAATATTGCTAACATTTTATTCTTGTTTTCATTTGTGCTTTAAATTGGTAAATAAGTAGTCCTAACCTGGGAAGTGTTATAACAGAAGACGGAAAGTGTGACACAGAGATCCGAAGGCGAACTGGCATGGCAAAGGAAGCATTCCAGAAGTTGAGTAAGGTATTAAGTGATATATCCCATGAGGGGGTAATCAGGAAAAGTATAGTGCAAGAATAATACTTAACACTGAAGATATATTAATAGGGATTTATTATACCACAGTACAATAAACCAATAGACAATACAAGGACACCAACGAACAGTAACAGGTATAACAATCAAGTAAACAATGTCTCTGTCTAGGACGTATGCATCCGTCTAGTGAAGAATGCTTTTGTCTAGTGACGATGACTCGTTTAGTGACGATGACTCTCGTCTAGTGACGATGACTCTATAGTTCACTCTAGTCACAGTCTTTTATAGACCGGTCCATATCCATTCCAGGGTAGGATAGGATATTCCTCTACAACAGTAAGAAACAGGACAATTTCGCTAGAAACTAGGAAGAGAGTACTGGATTGCAACGTGATTACCGTCCTTCAATATGGCAGTGAATGCTGGACAATACCATCAAAGATGAAGGAAAAACTTGAAGCAACTGAAATGTGGTTCTACAGAAGGATGCTGCGAATCTCATGGATCAAGCATGTGAGCAATGATGAGGTCTTGGAAATGATGGAAACAAAAAGAAAATTAATATTGAGCATCAGGAAGAGACAGCTGAAGTTTCTGGGACACACAATGAGGAAGGAGGGCCTGGAGAATCTGATATTGACTGGCCAGATAGAGGGAAAAAGAGACAGGAAAAAGCAACGGATAACATATTTGAAGGACCTAATCAGGTGGATGACAGAACGAGGATTGCACAGTGTAACAGGAGAAGGCATGCTCAGAGCCACCAAGGACAGAGAGACGTGGAAAGCCATGATCGCTGATGTCCTGAAGGGACAGGGCATATAGAAAAAGAAGAAGAAGAAACTTTATTAGTTATGAACTGGTTTTTCATTTTTAAATGTTATCTTTGAGGAAATGTAATTATCATCTGATTTTTCATTTATATTTTTGATTTTAATTTCACATGAAAGTATAGAATATGAGGATGTGCGTTGTGGCGCAGTGGATATCGGCTCGGAAAGAGAAATCGGGGAACCGAGTTCGAATTCCAGTTGAATTCCTTGCATTCACTTACGCGCAAATACCCTTGGGAAAGGTATTAATCCGTCTTCTTCCCTCCAGTTATGGGTTAAATAATAGGACAGATTGGATTCTATAGCCTTGGTCGGCAACCAGTCTACCGCAGAAAGCAACGGCAACCTACTGCGGGATAATTTTCTGCCCAGTCAGTCATGTCTCCTTCGAGACATGATCGCCCAAAGCGTGTATCGCGCATGGCACTTAACTGACTGATATAAAGAAAGTACCAGTTAACGGGATGTGTGTTTTGGTGCAGTGGATATCGACTTGGAACGAGGAATCGGGGAGCCGAGTTCAAATTCCAGCTGAATTCCTTGCATTCACTTACGCACAAATACCCTTGGGAAAGGTATTAATCCATCTCTTCCCTCCAGTTATGGGTTAAATAACAGGACAGATTGGGTTCTATAGCCTTGGTCGGCAACCAGTCTACCGCAGAAAGCAATGGCAACCTACTGTGGGATAATCTTCTGCCCAGTCAGTCATGTCTCTTTCGAGACATGATCACCCAAGCGTGTATCACGTATGGCACTTAACTGAGTGACCAGTTAAGTCTGAAATTGAAAACTCAGGATGAAAGTTATTTTGATTTCACATAATGAGTAATTGAAAGATAAAATGAAAAAAAAATTTATATGATATTTTTATCCTTCAAAAGAACTTCTTTCATCTGAAGAAGTCCTTAAGAAAGATGAAATATGTCGCATGGGATTTTTTTTATTTTGTCATTTAATTACCAAGCAATAGTCAGATATATAAAGTTTTTTATATCATATTTTCCCATTTCATCCATGGCAAATATTTTTGATTGGCTGATTTGGTTTTTTATAGTGTATCAACCCTATAATAGTTATTAAAATCCAAAATATATTTGTGATTTTAAGAATAATTCATTATTTTATCAGTGAATATTACATTATCAGTTTTTCATTTAAAATTATTTTTTATTTTTTTAGATTCATTTATTTTTACAGATTATCAAACCTTTATGAGTTACTTCATGCCAAAGTATAATGTGGATTGTAAGAATAATTAATTTCTTTTTGCCAGTGAATATTTCATTAATAACTTTTTGAGAAGTCCTACTATTTAACCCATAGGGGGGAAGAGATGGATCATGCCAAAGTATGATGTGGATTGTAAGAATAATTAATTTCTTTTTGCCAATGAATATTTCATTAATAACTTTTTTAAAGTCCTACTATTTAACCCATAGGTGGGGGAAAGAGATGGATCCATGTAAGTGAATGTAATGAACCTGGCTGAATTTTGAACTCAGCTCTCCAATTCCATATTCCCATATATCATCTGTTTATCCTTTTAAATGAAGTAAAGCAATAATATTTTCAGTCATATATTTCACCAGCCTGTCATTTCTGCTAGAAATTTTCTCCAACCTTTAAAACATTTTCAGTCTGAATTTCTGGGATTTTTTTCCATTGAGAGATTTTATAAATTTCAATTAAAACTACTGGTTTCTTGATCAATGAATGCCAAATATTTCCTTATAAGGAAACTTCTAATATTTAATATTACTAGATATATTTTTTTCAGGTTTATCTAATACTAGTCAGTTAAGTGCCATACGGGATAGACGCTTGGGCAATCATGTCTCAAAAGAGACATGACTGACTGTGCAGAAGATTATCTCACAGTAAGTTGCCATTACTTTCTGTGGTAGACTGGTTTTCCAGCCAAGGCTATAGAACCCAATCTGTCCTGTTATTTAACCCATAACTGGAGGAAAGAGATGGATTAATATCTTTCCCAAGGGTATTTGCATGTAAGTGAATGCAAGAAATTCAACTGGAATTCAAACTTGGCTCCCCAATTTCTCTTCTGAGCTGATATCCACTGCACCACAATGCACATCCTTAAAGGTTTCCCTTGTGCCAGCCAGTGGATACCAAAAGCCAGGATTGAACCAGCTTTATCTCCTCAGTCTAATACTCTTCAACTGAGCTATTTTAGTTGACAAAATTATCTAATACATTCAGCTATAAAAAAGTGGGAATATCACTTTGCTTGGGATGGAATTAATAAAAAAAATGAAAAAAAATGCTGACACTGCCCCAAACAAAAAAACAGAAAGGAAGGCCCCATCAACACTGGAAAGAGCATTAACAGTTACTGGATGTGAAAAACTTATTTTTCTGAAATATTACTTGAAGATAAAGATTTTATAAATATCAACAAAAGCAATATTTGTCTCTTTGTAAATGACTGCTAAATGTTTTGTTATAAGGAAATGTCTAATTTTACCATTACTGGACATCATTTACTACAACATTATCAAATAAATTCAGCTAAATAAAAACAAGAAGATAATTCCCACCCAGTTAGTTGTCCATTTTATTATTGTATTATATATTATAATATTATAATATTATAATATTATATTATAATAATATTATAATAATATATTATAATAGGGACAGGACGCCTATTATAATATAAATTTCTGACACTATATTTCTACCATTCATCATTTCGAGTACATATACCAGGCACTCGACAGGAATGGCAAAGCCCAAACCGTTGCATTGGATATATCTAAGGCGTTCGACAGAGTTTGGCATGCTGGCCTTCTATGTAAACTGCGGAGCTATGGTATAACTGGACATTTGTTTGAACTAATCCAGTCATTCCTCTCTAACCGCACAATGAAGGTGGTATTAAACGGACATGCCTCTCAGAACTACCATACAAACGCAGGTGTCCCCCAAGGCTCCATCTTAGGTCCTACACTCTTCCTGATATACATTAATGATCTCCCTGATTCCATAAAAGCCCAAATAGGTTTGTACGCCGATGACACCACAGTTTACTCTCGCCTCCTACAAAAATCTGGTGTAGGCATCAAAGCTAACCTCGCAGCCGAGATTGAAAAAGACCTCCAGTCCATATTGGACTGGGGTAAGAAATGGCTAGCAAATTTTAATGCTTCTAAAACAAAGCTACTCTCAATTAACCATCATCGACAATCTCACCTACCTCCCATTAGCATGGACCAGGCTTGCCTCCCAGAGAGTAAAACACTATGCCTCCTTGGTCTCACACTTTCAGCGGACCTCAAATGGAATGACTATATCGAATCCATTGCTAAATCCGCTGCTATGAAAGTCAGTTCTCTGTGTAGGGCCCGGAAGTTTTTTCCGTCTAAATCTATCCTGCACATATATAAATCTACCATCCGCCCGTGCATTGAATACTGCTGCCATATCTGGTCTGGTCTTCCTGCTATTCATCTCGAGGTTCTCAACAAAATTCAAAGGAGAATCTGCAATATAGTTGATCATGATTTGGCAGCTCACCTTCACTTTCTTTCTCACCAACCAAATGTGTCTTTCTTCTGTTTTTTCTACAAATATTTTCACTGTTTCTACTCTGATGGGATTCTTTCCTGGTGCTCAACCACATGGGTTTATTCGTGCTGCTAGATTGACATCAAGGTCCGATTACCGTCAAATGTAGTCAAATGTAACTGCCATTTCTACTTTAGCAGTTTCTTTTCTTGTACTTCATGTCTGAGGAACTATACTTGCTTCCCTGATAGCTACAATCTCAAAAGGTTGGTTGGTTGGTTGGTTGGTTGGTTGGTTGGTTGGTTGGTTGGTTGGTTGGTTCATTTAACCAGCATATCAACCTTCATTAGGTCATTTAATGCTGAAAATCGTTTTGATTTGTTTTATTTAGTTTATTTGTTTTATTGTTTTTGTTCGTCTATATTTTTTTTTCAAAAAGGTTTTGTTAGTAAGATTTTTCATTCAAAAAAGGTTTTGTTGGTAACATTTTTCATTCAAAAAAGGTTTTGATGGTAACATTTTTCATTCAAAAAAGATTTTGATGGTAACATTTTTCATTCAAAAAAGGTTTTGATGGTAACATTTTTCATTCAAAAAAGATTTTGATGGTAACATTTTTCATTCAAAAACGTTTTGTTGGTAACATTTTTCATTCAAAAAAGGTTTTGTTATTAATATTTTTCATTCAAAAAAGGTTTTGTTGGTAATATTTTTCATTCAAAAAAAATTTTGTTGGTAATATTTTTCATTCAAAAAAGTTTTGTTGGTGAATACTTTCATAGCATTTTGACCCCAGTTTGGGGATTAACTATTTATCCATAGCTGGGACCCTAACAGGTGCTACCACTCTAGGTCAGGGTAGACCTAGGAACAACAGCAATTAAGAGGTAGTTCCATGCTCCTCACAACCTCCCAATCAGAGGCCTTGCTGCCGGATGCAGTTTAAGGTCATACCCCGGACCATCTCAAAAGGTTTAAATGCCATCTTTTATCTTCTGAAATCTCACCTACCTCTTATCCTTTCTTCAATATTCCCTCTACTTTGTTTTTTTCTCTCTGAACACCAGTGGCAGAAATTGTTAGAGTAGAAGGTGTGGTTTTAATTATTTCAATGGTAAGAGGGTGTGACCTTCATACCAATCTAGTTGCATGCATAAATACATATCAATCAGTCAGTTAAGTGCCATACGTGATACACGCTTGGGCGATCATGTCTCGAAAGAGACATGACTGACTGGGCAGAAGATTATCCCGCTATAGAACCCAATCTGTCCTGCTATTTAACCCATAACTGGAAGGAAGAGACGGATTAATACCTTTCCCAAGGGTATTTGTGCATAAGTGAATACAATGGATTCAACTGGAATTCGAACTCGGCTTCCCCGGTTTCTCGTTCCGAGCCAATATCCACTGTACCACGAGGCACATCCAAAAAAAGAAAGATTGTCAAATCTGTTGCCATGAAAACACTTGAAAAAAGACAGAGGGAAGCCACGTCACATTGATGAGAAAGTGACTGATGGCAGGCTGTAAAGTCAGGATTGATTATATTGCAGATCGTCCTTTGGACTTTGTCAAGAACCTTGAGTGAAATAGCAAGAGCACATCACCAGATATTGCAAAAGTATTCATTGCTTGGACAAATGATTGATTTATGAATGTACAATATGGATTCTCGCAAGAAACTTTTCTGGCCTGACACAGTGACCCAACCTTCTTAACAGTAGATGTGGTTATAGATTCAATGTAGTCATTGCACTTCAGGTTGGTTGAAAAAGTGAAGCCAAGGAAGTGCAGTGTGTTGCTCTCTAGAAGACTAGCATCATCCATTCTGATAGTAGGCAGGAAAGTTTCTCTATGGGGGTTAGAGGGGAGCAGCTTCATTTGGAGGCATTAAAATTTACAAGCCATTTTCTACCTCATTCTGTCTCAGATTGGAGGTCTTTTGGAGAGCAGCAACCAGGTTTACTTTGTCAGTCTTAGCAGAGTAAGCAGTGGCGTTATCTGCATAAATGCCGACTTTGGAACTGAAATGGTAATTTTATAATTGTGCAAGATGGATTCTGATGAGAAAACTTTTCTGGCAGATGCTGCTATTGATTAAATACAAAGAGGCCATTAACTTGAGAATTACAGTTTTTATAGCTGAAACCAGTAAGCAAACAAAGAAAGTATTTAGCAAGTATGATTTTAGCATTTTGTTTCATAGTGCTTTGTGCAGCATCACACCTCGTGTATCAAAATTAATGTCCAGGAAAACATTGCCCAGAGGATGCAACAGAAATATATTTATGCTGCAAATTGTTGACTTCCGTGATAAGATTTGTATTTTTTTTACAGGCAATCTCTTTCTCTACAAAGACTGTTTCACATTAGATGATTTTCCCATCTGTATTCATTACAGCACAGTATCCATATACTTGCTTCCCTGACAGCTACAATCTGCAAGAATTTAAATGCAAAGTCAATTGCCATCTCTTATCTCCTTGACTCACATCCTTTCCCTGACAACCCTTGTATCATCTTTTTCTTCCTTTCCACTCTACTTTCATGCAGCCCTTTTCACACCTGTATTCTCATCCTTTTCTTACTCATTCTCTGACTTCCCTGTTCCTCTTTCTCATCACTCACCTCTTATGTAACCCCCTGCGCACCAGTGGCAGTTCTGCCTTGCTTGGGGTGAAATGATTAGAGAAAAATAAAATTTTCTGGAGAACTGAGTTTGAGTTTGAGTTTCCTTTAACAGCATATCAACCTCTGCGGGTTATTCAATGCCAAAAAGGTGAGGTTTTAAGGTATTTTTTTTAATGTTTGGTTATAGTGAGAAGGTTGATTTAGTCAGATTTTAATGAAAAGTTTTTTATTTTTATTTTAGAAAACTGAAGATGTTTTCTAGTTTTGTATTAAAAATGTTTTGCTGGTATAATTTTTTTCCTTCAAATATTCATTATGGCAATGGTTTTTTCCTTTTTTTCCCTTCAAAAATGTATTGCTGGTAATAATTTTTTTTCCTTCAAATATTCATTATGGCAATGGTTTTTCCTTTTTTTTTCCTTCAAAAATGTATTGTTGGTAATATTTTTCTTTCAGAACTGTATATTTTTCTATAAAAGTCTATTTTTATGTATATATTTCTATAAAAGTATATTTTTATACTTTTATAGTGTTTTAGCTCCAGTTTGGGGGTTAATTATTTGCCCATAGCTGGGACCCTGACAGGTGCTACCACTACAGGTTAGGGTGGACCTGAAAACAACAGCAATTAAGAGGTGGCTCCATGCTCCTCACAACCTCCCAATCAGAGGCATTGCTGCTGAATGCAGCTTACTCTCATGCCCAGCACCTTCTGGAAAACTATACAAATATACGATCACATGGTAACAGTAATGCTCATATTTGTTGTTTCCTTAGAAAAAATTCATCATTCATTAACAAAGCAGTTAGTTGTGCTTTTAGCACATAAACCATTCTTTTAAGGAAAATACACTCTTGTACAAATTAATTGAAACAAAACAAATAATCTTCTAGGATCTTTCACACTTTCCCTGATCACATATATGTTGTCTTTTGGTGCTGTTTTACTCTTCCGACCACATTTTCCTTTACATTTTGGAATGATGAATACAGTTTGTTTTTTACCTTGATGACATGACTGACAGTTGAAAGGCTGACACCAACAATATCCGCAATCTCTCTTTAAGGCTTGCCAGTATGTTTGTGCAGCATTACAATTTTTGTAAACTTCTTTGGAGTAATGTTCATCACAGACAAACAGTGTCTGGGCATGATAAAAATCATTCATGGACAAAGCAATATTTTTCAAGGCCAAATCAAATTTTCACTTATAAAATGTATTCATATTACTGCACACCGCTGTAAATGACCTAATCTGAGGAAAAAATAGAAATCGATTGCACCCTACACTCCAGTGGGTTTAAAACTGACTGTATGGTGAAAAAAAAAAAAAGAAACTAAAGCATTTGTTTCAATTAATTTTTGTATGCTTCCTTGGAAGTAATGTACATCACAGACAATGTCCATAGAACAACTGATCAACAATCAAGACATTAGTGTCTGGCTATGATAAAAACCTGATGCAATCACAGATGATACAATATTTTTCAAAGCCAAACAAATTTCATCATACACCCCAAAAATAGATTCATATCACTGCACACCACTGCAATCTACATAATCTGAGGAAAAAATAGAAATTGATTACACCCTGTAACATTTGTGAGACTAAAACTGACAGTATGGTAAAGGAAAGGAAACTAAATCAGTTGTTTCTATTAATTTACACTAGGGTGTATGTTTTTCCAGTCCAATAGCTGTTGATGCTCTTTCTAGTATTGAGTTGAGTTTTTTGATTCTTGCCTTATACACAAAACTCAGAGTCCTACCTAAAACATAGGATAATATGTATATTTATTAATATATATTTTTGCTCTGTTATACAACATTGAGCACTGTATCATTCACACCCGATTATTATTTATGTGTTGATGTGTATTATGGACTCTCCCGTTGATTTCGACATATGAGTGTCTAACTCAGTTCAACTGCCACACAAAGAATTGTTTAGAGTGGTGAAGGCTTGTGTAGCACCAGCCACACTTTTTTGGATCTGCTGATAACAAACAATCGGTGCAGAAGTTCGCCACTGATCACATAAACAGCAGACCTCAGTTATTTAACCCATAACTGGAGGGAAGGGATGAATTAATACCTTTCCCAAGGGTACCAGTGCGTAAGTGAATGCAGAGTGTTCGACTGAAATTGGAACTCGGCTCACCATTTTCCCCTTCCAAGCCGACATCCACCACACCACAGCGCACATCCGTCCATAAACACTTACAGCACCTGGTATTCCCAAGCGGTCACACAGTACTGACCAGGCTCAATGTTGCTTAACTTTGGTGATCCAGCAGGAACCAGTGTATTCAATGTGATATGACCGTAATATGTTGATGCGTATACACACACACACACACACACACACACACACACACACACACACACACATATATATATGTAGGGAAGTAAATAATTATATATATATATATATATATATAGTAAAGAGAATGAACTAAGCTGACACTCTCAATATATTGTCTCTCTAATGAACTGAGCTGATGCTTCCTTACTATTGTCTCCATGTGTTTGACAGGAGGGATATATATATATATATATATAAGAAAAATTAAGGCAGACACGTTATTTCATGGTAAATTGGAGGTATAAGCCTATTTCAGGTGAACCATCATCAGTTTCTGTCTTTATTTTACAAAATCCTACCACTGTATATACAGGATACTCCTTTGGATTCTTCTATACCCACACTGCATGCTGATATATAATGTAGTACTGTGCAAAAGTATTAGGACAAGAACTATTTTATCTTTTATGAGGCATATTGACAGAAAATAAACAATTTTATTTGATTTACTCAACTAATGCTTTAACAAGAAAAAATACTTGTTACAAAATAAATTTAATATTTAGTATAATAGCCTTTTGCTTTGATCATAGCCTTCATTCTGTCAGGCATTGACATCACAAGCTTCTTCAATGTATCTAATGGTATCTCCTGCCAAGCAGCTTGTATTTGTTCCCAAAGTGTGTCTTGTGAAGTAACATTAGATTTATCAATTCAAGAGTGGGGAATAAGAAAAAAGTCAGTCATATCCAAGGATAATAGAATAATGAGTTGTTTCAAAATAACTTGTTTAATAGAAAATAGGAAAAATTAAATATAACTTCTTTGTAATACATTTCGTTTCCACCTAGTTTTAAATAATCAATATTTATTAGCAATTTACTTGGCTTTTCACCCAGTATTTGAATTTCGGTGAGGTTTTTAGGAAAATCATCCCTGCCCTAATACTTTTTGCATGTTACCAATAGTGTTCAAAAGTGTATTACAGGGGTGATTTGAATCTTTAATTTGATGCCTCATAAAAGGTAAAATAGTTCTTGTCCTAATACTTTTGCACAGTACTATATATATATATATATATATATATATATATATATATATATATATATATATATACCTCCTGTCACATAATATATATATATATCCAGATGACGAGAACCAACAGATTAAGATTTTCGAATCTAAATTGTTTTCATCAAAGTTACTGAATGTTGCCTGATGATGAGATAAAAACTTTAAATCCCAAAACAGAAATTTTCATGTTACAATGTAAAACATTTTTAATAAAAGACAAAATTTAATCATATGTATATATATATATATATTGTCATCCGCAGACAGATCTGTTTCGTTGTATCACTGTATCAGTATGGTTAGACTCCGATTGCTCCCTAACCCAGGCTTGAAACCCGACCGAATTGGCGTAAGTCGGCGACTCTACCTCTGGGCCATGGGCCGTTCGGTGGAAGAAGGCAGTCTTTTTAGCACATATCATATTATGCGGCCAATAGCTAGAGTGTTCTAATTCATTTTACTGAATGAGTGATGTGTACACGCTAGAGTAGCTACTGTTTTTCAAAGTCTACCATTCTTCCAGAGTGCTCAATCAGGGTGTGAGAGCGTAAATATTTTCATGAAGTGGATAAAGAATCATATATATATATATATATATATATATATATGATTCTTTATCCACTTCATTTATTTTAACTTTTCTTTCTGTCTTTCATTCTTCCTTTCTTTTTTTCATTTGTTTTTTCTTTTGCTTATTCATTCTTTTTTTCATTCATTCATTTTTTATTTCTTTCATTCTCTATTTCACTTTATGCTTATTTCTATTCTCTTTTCCCTTTTTGTTTGCATATTTTACTACATTGTTGCCTCTTCTCTTTCTATCTTCTTTCTTTCCTCTTCTCTTTCTATCTTCTTTCTTTCCTCTTCTCTTTCTATCTTCTTTCTTTCCCCTTCTCTTTCTATCTTCTTTCTTTCCTCTTCTCTTTCTATCTTCTTTCTTTCCTCTTCTCTTTCTATCTTCTTTCTTTCTTTCTTCTTCTCTTTCTATCTTCTTTCTTTCCTCTTCTCTTTCTATCTTCTTTCTTTCTTCTTCTCTTTCTATCTTCTTTCTTTCCTCTTCTCTTTCTATCTTCTTTCTTTCCTCTTCTCTTTCTATCTTCTTTCTTTCTTCTTCTCTTTCTATCTTCTTTCTTTCCTCTTCTCTTTCTATCTTCTTTCTTTCTTCTTCTCTTTCTATCTTCTTTCTTTCCTCTTCTCTTTCTATCTTCTTTCTTTCTTTCTTCTTCTCTTTCTATCTTCTTTCTTTCCTCTTCTCTTTCTATCTTCTTTCTTTCTTCTTCTCTTTCTATCTTCTTTCTTTCCTCTTCTCTTTCTATCTTCTTTCTTTCCTCTTCTCTTTCTATCTTCTTTCTTTCTTCTTCTCTTTCTATCTTCTTTCTTTCCTCTTCTCTTTCTATCTTCTTTCTTTCTTCTTCTCTTTCTATCTTCTTTCTTTCCTCTTCTCTTTCTATCTTCTTTCTTTCCTTTCTTCTCTTTCTATATTCTTTCTTTCATCTTCTTCTTTCTATCTTCTTTCTTTCCTCTTCTCTTTCTATCTTCTTTCTTTCCTCTTCTCTTTCTATCTTCTTTCTTTCATCTTCTCTTTCTATCTCCTTTCTTTCCTCTTCTCTTTCTATCTTCTTTCTTTCCTCTTCTCTTTCTATCTTCTTTCTTTCCTCTTCTCTTTCTATCTTCTTTCTTTCTTCTTCTCTTTCTATCTTCTTTCTTTCCTCTTCTCTTTCTATCTTCTTTCTTTCCTCTTCTCTTTCTATCTTCTTTCTTTCCTCTTCTCTTTCTATCTCCTTTCTTTCCTTCTTCTTTCTTTATATCTCCTTTCCTTTCTCTTCTCTTTCTATCTCCTTTCTTTCCTCTTCTCTTTCTATCTTCTTTCTTTCCTCTTCTCTTTCTATCTTCTTTCTTTCCTCTTCTCTTTCTATCTTCTTTCTTTCCTCTTCTCTTTCTATCTTCTTTTTCACTTTTTCTGTCTCCTTTTTTATTCTCTACACTTTTTAGCTTTTTTCTTTTTTCTATTCTCTTTCTATTGTCTTTTTCTTCTCTTTCTATTTTCTTTCTTTTTCTCTTCTCTTTCTGTCTTCTTTCTTTTTCTCTTCTTTATTTATTTCTTTCATTTCCTCTTCTTTTTCTGACTTTTTCTTTTTCTTTTTTCTATTTCTTTCTTTCCTCTTCTCTTTCTATCTTCTTTCTTTCCTCTTCTCTTTCTATCTTCTTTCTTTCATCTTCTCTTTCTATCTCCTTTCTTTCCTCTTCTCTTTCTATCTTCTTTCTTTCCTCTTCTCTTTCTATCTTCTTTCTTTCCTCTTCTCTTTCTATCTTCTTTCTTTCTTCTTCTCTTTCTATCTTCTTTCTTTCCTCTTCTCTTTCTATCTTCTTTCTTTCCTCTTCTCTTTCTATCTTCTTTCTTTCCTCTTCTCTTTCTATCTCCTTTCTTTCCTCTTCTCTTTCTATCTTCTTTCTTTCCTCTTCTCTTTATATCTTCTTTCTTTCCTCTTCTCTTTCTATCTTCTTTCTTTCCTCTTCTCTTTCTATCTTCTTTTTCACTTTTTCTGTCTCCTTTTTTATTCTCTACACTTTTAGCTTTTTTCTTTTTTCTATTCTCTTTCTATTGTCTTTTTCTTCTCTTTCTATTTTCTTTCTTTTTCTCTTCTCTTTCTGTCTTCTTTCTTTTTCTCTTCTTTATTTATTTCTTTCATTTCCTCTTCTTTTTCTGACTTTTTCTTTTTCTTTTTTCTATTTCTTTCTTTCCTCTTCTCTTTCTATCTTCTTTCTTTCCTCTTCTCTTTCTATCTTCTTTCTTTCATCTTCTCTTTCTATCTCCTTTCTTTCCTCTTCTCTTTCTATCTTCTTTCTTTCCTCTTCTCTTTCTATCTTCTTTCTTTCATCTTCTCTTTCTATCTCCTTTCTTTCCTCTTCTCTTTCTATCTTCTTTCTTTCATCTTCTCTTTCTATCTTCTTTCTTTCCTCTTCTCTTTCTATCTCCTTTCTTTCCTCTTCTCTTTCTATCTTCTTTCTTTCCTCTTCTCTTTCTATCTTCTTTCTTTCCTCTTCTCTTTCTATCTTCTTTCTTTCCTCTTCTCTTTCTATCTTCTTTTTCACTTTTTCTGTCTCCTTTTTTATTCTCTACACTTTTTAGCTTTTTTCTTTTTTCTATTCTCTTTCTATTGTCTTTTTCTTCTCTTTCTATTTTCTTTCTTTTTCTCTTCTCTTTCTGTCTTCTTTCTTTTTCTCTTCTTTATTTATTTCTTTCATTTCCTCTTCTTTTTCTGACTTTTTCTTTTTCTTTTTTCTATTTCTTTCTTTTCTCTTCTCTTTCAATTTTCTTTCTTTTTCTTTCTCTTTCTTTTTTTGTTCTTTGTTATCTCTTTCTATCTTCTTTTTTTCCTCTTCTCTTTCTGTCTTCATTCTTTTTTCTCTTCTCTTTCTGTCTTCTTGATGTTTGTCTTCTTTTTCACTCTACTTTCTTTTTCTCTTCTCTGTCTACCTTCTTTTTTTCTATTTTATACTATCTTCTTTCTTTTCTCTTTCCATCTTTCTTTTTTCTTTTCTTTCTATCTACTTTCTTTTTTCTATTCTCTACTACATTCTTTCTTTTTCTATTCTCCATCTTTCTTCTTTTTCTCTTTTCTTTCATTTTTCACTTCTCTTTTTATCTTCATTCTTTTTCTCTTCTCTTTTTTATCTTCTTTCTTTATTCTCTTCTTTTTCTCTTCTTTTCTTTCTCTTGTCTTTTTGTCTTTTTCTTTTCTCTTTCTCTCTTCTTTCTTTTTCTCTTCTCTTTCTTGGTTTTTTGTTCACTTTTTCTATCTTCTTTCTTTTTTCTCTTCTCTTTCTATTCTCTTCTTTCTTTTCTTTCTATTTTCTTTTTCTTTTCTCTTTTTGTGTTCTTTCTTTTTATCTTCTTTTTCTTTTTCTTTTCTTTTTCTGTCTTCTTTCTTTTTCTCTTCTCTTTCTAGCTTCTTGTTTTTTTCTCTTCTCTTCCTGTCTTCTTTTTTCTTTTCTTTTTCTAGCTCCTTTCTTTTTCTTCTTTTTCTATCTACTTTTTCTTTTCTCTATCTTTTTTCTTTTCACTTTCTATTTTCTTTCTTTTCTCTTCTCTTTCTATTTTCTTTCTTTTCTCTTCTCTTTCTATCTTTCTTTTTCTCTTCTCTTTCAATCTTTTTTTTCTCTTTCTATCTTCTTTCTTTTCTTCTTTTTCTATGCACTTACTGTTTCACTCTCTCTTATGTTGATTTTTCTTCTATTTTTTAGTGTTTTATACTTTTCACTTTTTTCTTTCCACTAAAACTTTCTTTTCTCATTTTCCCATTTCAACTTCATTTTTTTCTATCCTAAATTTATTTCTTCATATTTCTTCATTTTTATATTTTATTTCTCTTTTCATTATCTATTGTAACAGAGATAAATAATCATGAAATCTACTGATGACTTCTAATAGCAATCTTGAAAATCAAATCGGAAAGATCTTTAGTTAATCTTTCTGTTTAGTCTCATCTCATCCCAAGTAATAAGCAATTCAATAAAGACAAATTGTTTATTTTATTTTCACAGACTCTCTAATATAAACTATCATTCCATCCCATTATTGCTATGTGTAATCCTGGGACTTGAACCTACATAAGAAGATGATCCTCAAACTCTACTTCAATCATTTTATTTAAATATTACTTTCTTGAGGCAGCTTTTAGCAAGCCCTGACATTTTAGTTAAAACCGTAATGGCTTTGACAGGATTCAGATGAAAGTGGATTTTGTTTCACAAGTGTATAGCCTACTTTTGCTTGAGAGTAAAATGTTTTTTTTAGATTTATTTTTGTTTGTAATAAGTTGCCAGGGTCATGGCAATTTGTTTTTCACTAATCAAATAGAATTAATCTAATTCGTGTCACTTTCAGAGAAAAAAAAACTGTTTCAGAATTTAATGAAGAAAACAAAAAACAAAAAAAAAAACTAATACACCTAACCAATGTTCAGATTGCATTGCACTGACCTAAACTGTCATTACAAATTGATTCTTAGGAAATAATTTGTAGTTTTCCATTTTCTTTGAATGGAATATTTTAAAATGAAGCCCAACTGGATGGGATCATTGAGATTTTTCATGGTTACAATTAGAATTTATTTTTAAGAAGAAAACTTTAAAACTTAAAATAATTTATTAAAGATGATCTCAGGCCAACAGACAGACATAATACACACTGTTTAAGCTAAAAAAATTAAATTGGTTGTCTATTTAAAATACAAGTATCCACTATAATAATATTTGAGGTAATAAAAATATCAGATTTGAATTAAATCAATTCATTTTTTTTTTTATCTGCATGTTTTGAATGTAACCATTTATTTTGTGTTTTTGAAAAGGAGCATTCTATAAAAGCTATCAGATGAAAAGGCTGAAAGTGATTGAAAAGAATACAAAAATTATGATACAGTCAAACATGAGGCCAAAATAACAACTTCAGAAAAATAACATCCTTGAAAATGGCTAGTGAAATGGCTGAAAGTGCTTGAAAAGTAAAAAATCATAGAACATTTATAAAATCTTTCTATCTCGCAAAAAGGAAACATGTAAAAATATTATATTAAATCAAAAATTAATCAAATCTTTCTTGTTTGTTGTTTTTAATGAAACATAAACAACAACCAAATGAAAAGGTTGTTTTCTTCTGCCTAAGCCCTTGACTTCAGTTGAGGCCTAAATCTGCCTACACTAGCAACATGCAGGAACGGAGATGAGTCCTGATGTGTCTTGTTGATGCAAATAACTTACAAGCACATGGTGCCATCCCACTGGGACATTGATGAAAATGTTGTTATATCATTGATTTGGCAATGCCATTTAACAGGAGAAAAGTTTAGGGAGAATAAAATCTTTCTACTAAGCCTTCCTGTTACACTGTTGACCCACTGTGAAATTTATTTACCCAACCCATGAGGAAAGATATTGTTACAGTATTTTTTAAAGTGACGTATGTGAAACACATGGAGCACATTTTGGGATCTAAAGTCATAAAACTAATGAGCGTTGTGACATACGCTAAGTGTGTTGGGACATAAATGAAGCATGTCATCTGGGGTTTTTTTTATACATTTCAGGATTTAGGCTCCCAAATCATAATTGTTTTTTATATATTAATGGTTGTTGTTTTTTTTTTTATGAGTATCACTTCAAGGATTATAAGTCTGTTTGATTGTAAGTGAAGCAGGACATATTTTTGTTTTTATGCATAAGAGGAGAACAAAAGACTTACATAAGTATGGAGTGAATAGAAAGA
This sequence comes from Ascarosepion bandense, assembly GCA_037127315.1. Classification (NCBI taxonomy): domain Eukaryota; kingdom Metazoa; phylum Mollusca; class Cephalopoda; order Sepiida; family Sepiidae; genus Ascarosepion; species Ascarosepion bandense. Next base: position 3,284,015 of record JBBBDQ010000367.1, read on the forward strand.
GGAACAGGTTGCAGGGAGTATTAGAGAACAGGTAAGAGAAGGATAGGAGTATTGGAGTGAAGAGAGTTGCATGAGAGTAGCGTAAAAAATGGGAAGAACAATATTCAGCGGTATCAGGGAAAGGATAAGAAAGGGTAGGAGTCAAATAGATAAGACATGGCAATTAATGTTGCATTTAAATTTCTGGAGATTGTAGCTATCAAGGAAAGCAAGTATACAGGAGAAAGTTCCACAAACGAGAGGTGCGAGAAAAGAAACTAACTGTTATAGTAGAAGGGACAATTACATTTAACCATTAAGTCATAATTGTTTTTATTTATTGATGGTTTGTCTATATTTCTGAGATGAGGCAGTATTTACACTATTTACATTATTCAGACTATTGTCAACCAAGATGAGGTCAATAGTCCAAATAATGTAAATACTGTTATTATTGGTTATATTCTACGATTCTATAATTACTAAGATTATATAATTCCTATAATTTTATAATTCTTGTAATTGTTGTGGTACAGTGGATATCGGCTCGGAATGATAAACCGGGGAGCCGAGTTCGAATTTCAGTTGAATCCATTGTATTCACTTACGTGCAAATACCCTTGGGAAAGGTATTAATCCGTCTCTTCCTTCCAGTTATGAGTTAAATAGCAGGACAGATTGGGTTCTATAGCCTTGGTTGGCAAGCAGTCTACAGCAGAAAGCAATGGCAAACTACTGCGGGATAATCTTCTGCCCAGTCAGTCATGTCTCTTTCAAGACATGATCGCCCAAGCGTGTATCACGTAAGGCATTTAACTGACTGACTGAATTCTATAATTATTATAATTTTATAATACCACTAGCAGTATAGCCGGCAATGCTCGGGTGTAATGAAATCTTTAAAACTAATCCATGGTCCTGGAGCTCAGACTCAGTTCAAAGAATATTTGTGTGAAGTTTGGTGAGAATTGGATAAAAATTGTGGATTTGTATAAAGGACATACAGACAGATAAACAGACAAACACACGCAAACATCTTGCCTTTTATATATATATATATATAGATATATATATTATCCATTTTCTGCACTATTGTAAGAACTGCAACCTTGAAACTTCTGAATATCATTTCTTATATCTTTGTCTATGCGTGTATCAAATTTAATTAAAATCGGACCACTTCTTCTATAACGCGATTTTTTTGATTATCGATTTTCAATATTTATCAGGAGTACCTCGAAACAAAACCTAGCTAAGAACACTCACAGATGCTTATAGTACAACTGTAAATTTTCAAGAAAATTGGTTCAGCCGTTTCGGAGTCTATAGATAATGGACACACACACACACACACACACATACACACACACATACACATACACACACACATACACACACATACACACACACATACACACACACACATACACACACACACATACACATACACACACATACATACACACACACATACACATACACACACACATACACACACACATACACACATACACACATACACACATACACACACACATACACACACACACATACACACATACACACACATACACACACATACACATACACACACACATACACACACATACACATACACACACATACACACACATACACACATACACACACATACACATACACACACATACACACACACATATACACATACACACACACATACACACACACATACACACACACATACACACACATACACACACACACATAACACACACACACATACACATACACATACACACACATACACACACACACATACACACACATACACATACACATACAAAGTTTCTTTTATAAATAAGTTTAGATTTAGATTAGATATATAATTACTATACTTCTATAATTTCTAAAATCTATATTTACTATAATTCTATATGATGTAGTGAATATGGATACACCTTGTTTTCCCCTCACTGTAATGGGATTGGCTGGTATCACCCATATATATGGACAAAGGCAAGGATGTCCAGAGTGAGTGAGTGAGTGAGTGAGTGAGTGAGTGAGTGAGTGAGTGAGTGAGTGAGAGAGATCTAATAGTCTATCCACTAGAAATCTATTGGTCTATTGACTACACCTACATCTCAGGACACTGCATACAACGAATATGACAATTACGACTATGTCTAGATTGTAATTAAATTCTTAAGATTTTAAATAAAAATGACAGTTTCTTGCTTCAACACAATCAATTTGGTAAGGTGCACATGTTTAAGCAAACAGTAAAACTAGAATTTTGATTGCATATGTCTGTGTTTGACATTTCAAGAGTCTTTAATTCTTTGACTTATAAAGAGTGCACATTACACAATAAGCATGATTTGTACTCTACTGTAGTAATTATCAAGATAGACAGCAATCAATGTGTCTGCAATGCTGAACAGAGATCTGAAGTGCCAAAAGACTTTGACAAAAGTCAGAGTAAACAGTAATTATAGGATACTATATATTTCAGGCATGGTCATTATGATTGTCTGTTTACTGATTGAGCAATGAGACAAATAATGGTTGTATGAATTGAAGGATAAAAATACAGAACATTAGATATATGTATTACTTTCATTACTGGCTTAATGATATTTATTAACTGTGTTTTACTAAGCATCTGCAATTATTTTGTCTGGTTTTAGTGTTGAGTTTGAGTTTGAGTTTTGTTTAACAGTTTATCAACCGCTGTGGGTTATTTAAATCTTAAAAGAATTTCTTAAAGATGATTTATTAAAGATGATCTCAGGCCAACAGACAGACATAATACACACTGTTTAAGGTAAAAAAAAATAAATTGGTTGTCTATTAAAAATTAAGTATCCACTATAATAATATCTGAGGTAATAAAAATATCAGATTTAAATTAAATCAATTCATATTTTGTTTTTATTTTATCTGCATGTTTTGAATGTAACCATTTATTTTGTGTTTTTGAAAAGGAGCATTCTATAAAAGCTATCAGATGAAAAGGCTGAAAGTGATTGAAAAGAATACAAAAATTATGATACAGTCAAACATGAGGCCAAAATAACAACTTCAGAAAAATAACATCCTTGAAAATGGCTAGTGAAATGGCTGAAAGTGCTTGAAAAGTAAAAAATCATAGAACATTTATAAAATCTTTCTATCCCGCAAAAAGGAAACATGTAAAAATATTATATTAAATCAAAAATTAATAAAATTTTTCTTGTTTGTTGTTTTTAATGAAAACCCTATGTAGGTAGGATTTTAAGGTATTTTTTTTTAATATTTGGTTATAGTGAGAAGGTTGATTTAGTAAGATTTTAGTGAAATTTTTTTGTTTTTATTCTTTTTTATTTTAGAAAACTGAAAATGTATTCTAGTTTTGTATTCAAAAATGTTTTGCTGAGAATCATATTTTTCCTTAAAAATGTGTTATGGTTATAAATTTTTCTTCAAAGGGTAATATTTTCCCTTCAAAAATGTATATTTTTCTATAAAGTCTAGTTTTATGTATGTATTTTTATAAAAGTGTGTTTTTATACTTTCATAGTGATTTGACCCCAGTTTGGGGGTTAGCTATTTGCCCATAGCTGGGACCCTAACAGGTGCTACCACTTTGGGTCAGGGTGGACCTGGGAACAACAGCAATTAAGAGGTGGTTCCATGCTCCTCACAACCTGCCAATCAGAGGCCTTGCTGCTGAATGCAGTTTGCCATTATGCCCAGGACTGATTTTAGTGTTGAAGCATTTACAGCCATATCACATTGAAGCCCCAGTTCTTCATATGATCACTGGAATTAAGCAAATGTTGAGCCTGGTCAGTACCTAGAAGGAAGTTTCAAAGAAAAACAAAACCAAAAACAATTATATATAAAATGAAAAAAAAAATGTGTAACTTTAATAAAAAAAAAAGACCTGGAATATTTGATATTCCACAGGCCCTGTTCACACTCTTCTCTGGATTTTGAACAGGAGTAGTAGTTTATCCCTTGTTTCCTGTTTATGGTTAGGTTTCTGGTTTCTTCTATAGGCTACTTTAACTCTATACGTCTAACATCCCCGTCTACACTCAGTCTTTTGAGCAACAGTAGAGGTTTATTCCTTGTTCCCTGTTTTGGAGTGAGTTTTCAGTTGCTTCTAAAATTTTTAACTGCATACTTCTAACATCCTCATCTAAACTGTAAACCCTGGAAATATATATATAAAAATAGACTTTTATAGAAAAATATACATTTTTGAAGGAAAAATTTTTACCATAACACATTTTTGAAGGAAAAAATTATTTTCGGCAAAACATTTTTGAATATAAATCTAGAAAACATTTTCAATTTTCTAAAATAAAAAAAATAAAAGCAAAACGTTTTCATGAAAATTTGACTGAATCAACCTTTTCACTATAACCGAACATTAAAAAAATAACTTAAAAGCCCACCTTTTTGGCATTAAATAATTCACAGAGTTTGATATGCCATTAAACAAAATTCAAACTCTAAACTGTGAAATTTTATTTGCTAATAATTTTTTCTCCTGAATCAAAGTAGATAGGTTTGCCTATTATGTGTTTCACACTTTTCCCCAGTCTTTTGAACACAAGATGAGCTTTATCCCTTGTTTCCTGTTTAGGGTTATGTTTCTGGTTCTTTCTATAGGTTACCTCTATACTTCTAACATCCCTGTCTAAACTGTGAAATTTTATTTGCTAATATTTTTTTCTCCTGAATCAAAGTAGATAGGTTTGCCTATTGCCTGGTTCACACTTCTCCTCAGTCTTTTGAGCAAGAGTAGAGGTTTATTCCTTGTTCCCTGTTTTGGAGTGAGTTTCCAGTTCTTTCTAAAATTTTGTCATTTTGTTTTACTCCCAGAAGTCCCTTGTTTCTTAGTGGCATTAGTGCCTTGCTTGGGGTAAATTGAGTAAAAAATATACCAAAGACAAGTGGAATAAGGAAAAGCAATAAATAACCTAACAAACTTGTGTAAATAAATGGCAGAACAGAGAGTGAAAGATGTGGAGGGCCATGTTCGCTCATGTTCTGAAGGGTATGTCATATAAAAGAATAATCAAAATTCTGTTGCTTTTGTGATTTGATAGGAATTCTGTTTACTATAGGGAAAAAAAGTATACGAATATATTATGTTGAAATACAAGTCCTTATACACACAGTAAAGTTAAACATCAAGCTTGGACGATACATTGTTTGGAATACTAGGTGTTGTAAGATGAATATACAGGTACTGTAACAGATAATGGCACAGAATTGGAAATTGGAAGTTCAAGTTGCAGTTAGATTCATTATATTCAATCAGTTAAGTGCCGTACATGATACATGCTTTGGGTGATCGTGTCTCAAAAGAGACATGACTGACTCGGCAGAAGATTATCTTGCAGTAGGTTGCCATTGCTTTCTGTAGTAGACTGGTTGCCAGCCAAGGATATAGAACCCAATCTGTTCTACTATTTAACTCATAACTGGAGGAAAGAGACATATTAATACCTTTCCCAAGGGTATTTGCACGTAAGTGAATACAATGGATGCAACTGAAATTCGAACTCGGCTCCCCGGTTTATCATTCCGAGCTGATATCCACTGTACCACAACAATTACAAGAATTATAAAATTATAGGAATTATATAATCTTAGTAATTATAGAATCATAGAATATAACCAACAATAACAGTATTTACATTATTTGGACTATTGACTTCATCTTGGTTGACAATAGTCTGAATAATGTAAATAATGTAAATACTGCCTCATCTCAGAAATATAGATAAACCATCAATAAATAAAAACAATTATGACTTAATGGTTAAATGTAATTGTCCCTTCTACTATAACAGTTAGTTTCTTTTCTCGCACCTCTCGTTTGTCAATGCAAGGAATTCAAGTGGAATTCAAACTCGGCTCCCTGATTTGTCTTTCTGAGTCAATATCCACTGCACCACAATGCACATTATATTCACTTATGCAAAAATAACTTTGGAAAAGATGTGAATCCATCACTTCTCCCACCAGCTATGGGTTAATTTGTAAGACTTGTATCAGTAACTCATTATTGAAATCATCATGTTGAAATGAAAAAAAATGTTCAGTTATCCAGCTTAAACACTCTTATCTAACAGTGTTCTTTTGGCCTGGACCAGTGCACCTATGCTGGATGGGAGGATTCTGAAGGTCTTTCTGTATGGGGAACTGGCCACAAGCAAGAAAACACGAGGGGGGATATCATCTTCACTTCAAGGATATCTGCAAAAGAGACATTAGAGTAATAGACATTGGTGGGAAGATGTCACCAATGTTCAATCATGCTGGAGATGTGATTTACGTCAAAGGCTAGAGCAAGAAAAGGAGGAACAAAGGCTTGCTGCTGGGGGAAAAGCAACAAGGTAACACTAGCAAAGAGCATATTCACGTGTATTCATTGCAATTGTGATACAAATCCTCATACAATCACTAAAGTTAAACAATTCTGTTATTTTAACACCAGAACAACTCATTGCCGAGAATAGGAATTTGGGCCATTTCACACATAAATATATAAACTTACATTATATTATATATCATAGAATAAATTACAAATTAAATATTCACTCAATTTTTATATGTGTCTAGCAGTATAGCCCAGTGTTGCTCGGGTGTAATGAAAGCTTTAAAACTAATCCATGGTCCTGGAGCTCAGACTCTTTGGACGTTGGCACAAAAGACTAAAAAGCAATAGTTGTTTCCAGTTAAAGCGAAACCGTAGACTGAAAGAAAAATGAATGGATGTAAGTCAAATTTTGATTTCCTGGTATCGATATCAAATTTTCTGCACTATTGTAAGAACTGCAACCTTGAAACTTCTGAATATCCTTTCTTATGTCTTTGTCTATGAATGTATCAAATTTGATTAAAATCAGACCACTCCTTCTATAACCCAATTTTTTCGATTTTCAATTATTGATTTTTGATATTTATCGGGGGTACCTCGACACAAAACCTAGCAAATGAACACTCATAGACGCTTATAGTACAACTGTGTAAATTTTCAAGAAAATCGGTTCAGCCATTTTGGAGTCTATAGGTAACAGACACACACACACACACACACACACACACACACACACACACACACACACACACAAAGTTCCATTTATAAATAAGTTTAGATAGATTAGATTAGATTTAGATTAGATTTTCATATGTGATTTAATTTTATAAACCTTGATTCAGTATTGATGTCATGTCTTCTTTAATTTGAAGTTGAAACATTTTCAAATATTTGCACCGATTAATCATTATCAATAAATTTCTAATGACAAATAACTAATGACAATAAAACAATTGTAAAGAAAATGGCAGTTGTTCTATTGGGCTCCCTTGTTTTGTACCTTAACATGGCTGACGTGACTATTCTGTTATTTTTATTCTAATGGTTTCTTTTTGTGTGCAACTCACCTGTTAAACTTTCTTTGAATTTATTGCTTTCACACTACTTACAGTTTTGAAAAAAGTAGATGCAACATCAATTATTCTTTTCCAACTCCTGTTCTTTTATTGTCTTTTCTCTCCATAAATGTCTTCTTTTTCTTCTACCCCTACTCATTGTGTCTTAGTTGCGTTATTGTCTTTAACGGAGAATCTGTAATGTGATTGATACCGACTTGGCTGACCGGCTGCAGTCACACTCTCACCAGCGTGACGTGGCTTCCCTGTGCCTCTTCTATAAGTAATTTCATGGCTTCTGCTCCGATGAACTTAGATCACTGGTGCCCCCTAGGTACAAATTTGCACGAGATACTAGATTAGCAATTAGGTCCCACCCTTTTACAGTGAAACTGATAAAATGTAACCGCAATTTCTACTCCAACAGTTTCTTTTCCCACACTTCCCGCCTGTGGAATTCCCTTCCACATACTTGCTTCCCCGACAGCTACAATCTCCAGGAGTTTAAATGTAAGGTCAATAGACACCTCCTAACACACTAACTCACACCCATTCTCTCAAACACTCTTCCTGTGTACCTCCTGACTTGTCTATCACCCTCCTTCTGACATTTCCTATATTTAATTGCTCTTTCAGCACCTTCCCCTATGTAACCCCCTGCACTATAGTGGCAGTGGAATGCCTTTCTTGGGGTGAAATGATTAAAAAAATAAAAAAATTAATAAATAATAATTGTTAGTGAATAATGGTGAATTTTTTTCAAAAGTATATCTGATTTTTTTAAAAAAACATGATTTCCAGAGAGACATTTTAATTGGAAACTCACTAGCCTTAGGTATCTCTTGCAATTGACTTTAGAGTGTATATATTTCAGGTTAGAATATGAAAATGTTTCATGTTGTTCATAATTGAATTGTCTGTTAATAACAACATAAATTGTATCCAGCTTCTTGATGTCACTAGTTCCCAAACAGGCATCTACGCAAATGACACCAACCATTTACTTCTGTCTCAATCAGAAATCCGCCAAGGCTGACCAAGTAAACCTGACTGCTGCTCTTGAAAAGGACTCCCAATCAGTGGTTAACCGGGTCAGGAAATGGCTTGTAAATTTTAATACCTTCAAAACAAAACTGCTCTCCTTTAACCATCATACAGAAACTTTCTTGCCGTCATCAGCATGGCTGATTCTGGTCTCCTGTAGAGCAACACACTGAACCTCCTTAGCATGACTTTTTCAACAGACTTGATGTGAAAGGAATATATCGTATGTATAGCTGCATGTACTGCTAAGAAGGTTGGGTCACTGTGGTCTGAAAGTTTTTTCTCATCATAACCAATCTTGCACATTTATAAATCATCCAAGCTGTTGCCTTATCGAGTCAGGTTCTCCTGCTATTCCTCTTGAGGTTCTTGACAAAAAGAAGGATCTGCAATGCAATTGACCTTGACTTGATATCAGTCACTTTCTCATCAATGCGACATGGCTTCTCTCTATCTTTTTAAAAAATATTTTCATGACAACTGTTCTGATGAGTTTTATACCCTGGTATCTTATACCCTGGTATCTCCACCACACGAATTTCAATGAACTATTAGATTGGCATCTACAGTCAACCCTTTTACCATTGAAATAGTGAAATGTTGGTCGGTTGGTTGTTTTGTTTTTATGGCAAAACAACCTCAACAGGTCATTTATTGCCAACTAAGTTTTTTTAATTATTTATTAATGGTAATACCTTTTTCTTTCAACAATTTATTGTTGTTTTTCTTATATAAGTTTTTGTGTCCAGTAATACATTTTTCTTTTCGAGTATCAAGATTCATTGGGATTTGTTTTTTAAGGGCAGGGTCCCCAAGTCCTACCCTTGTTAATTAACCCATAACTGGAAGGAAGGGACGGATTAATACCTTTCCGAAGGGTACCAGTGGTTAAGTAAATGCAGGGTATTCAACTGGAATTTGAAATCGGCTCACTGATATCCGAGCCGACATCCACTGCACCACAACGCACATCCGTCACTAAACGCTTACAGTACTTGACATTTGCAAACAGTCACCTATCTAAGTACTGATCAGGCTCAATTTTGCTTAACTTCAATGATTGAGTGAGAACTGGTGTATTCAACGTGATAGGCTGTAAGCCAGTGAAATGTAACCATCCACTTTTACTCCAACAGTTTCATTGCTTACACTTACTGCCTTTCCATTTACTTGCTTCCCTGATAGCTACAATCTCCAAAAATTAAAATGCAATGTCAATTGCCATCTTCTATCTTCTTGAATCCTGTTCTTCTTTTACTTTTTCTTCAATATTCCCTGCACCCAGTCTTTTTTCTCACTGTAACCCCCTGCACATTAGTGGCAGTTTCATCTTGCTTGGAGTGAAATGATTAAAAAAATGGAGTACTTTTTTTTAATCATCAATTCACCCCAAGAAAGGTGTTGTAACCCTAAAAGGTTACTGCATAAGTAATCCCCAAAATGGATGTTGGGAATAATAGTATATCAACAATTACAAGACTTGCATGCTGCATGAAGTAAATACACTGCTAGTGAACTGATGATCATTATAATCACTGTACCACCTTCCCACCAAGGCAGATGTGACACAAGGTCAATTAAAGTGGGGACATTGAGCCCATAAGCTCAGTAAAAAATATTTGGTAGACCCTGGGTTGGGCTCTTGTTTTTTACCCCCAAATGAGACTCTACCCTTTGGCAGAGCCTCATTTGGGTCGCTTTAACTTTGAATTAATCCAGGTTTAGGATCTCCCAAAACCTCAGCATTCTCAGTGGAGTATAGGCTATAGACAACAACTCACCATCAATGAGGGGGTCATCAGTGTTTCTGAAATTTATTTTTTACACTTAGGGATGTTGACTCTATGCAAATCCCTCTATCCTCCAGGTAAGGTAGACTGCTTGCCAACCAAAGCTATAGAACTCATTCTGTCCTGAGATTCAACTCATAGATAGAGGGAGAAGTGATGGATTAATATTTTTTCCAATGGTATTTGCATGTAAATGAATGCAATGAATTCAACTAATTATTCATTCTGAACCAATATCCACTGCACCACACACATCAACACTTAGGATCTCAAATAATATAAATTGAGCTATGATGAAAAATATTCTAGGTTTTGTCAATATAATTCTCTTTACATGTTCTGTGTCAAGATCTTATTTTCTTAAAAATGTGGTAATGTAACTAGAAAAATATAATAAATTTCTTCTCCCTTACTTTTTGTTATAATTATTTTTTGTCATTTGCTTATTTAGTTGCATTTTCATTTTATCAATTTGTAAATATGTCGATAGTAGAACAAAATTTTTCTTTCATTTGAATTCTCATGGCTTAACTGCAAGAATTTGTTTATCCCTCTAATGATAACCTTTCCTTATAAGGAAATATTTGGCATTCATAGATCAAGAATCCAGTTCTGTTTTCAGTTGAAATTTATAAAATCATTCTCTTAGAATAAGTTTTCAGGAAAATAGGTTTCTCAAGTCTAGTAGCATTTTCATTTGTTCCAGTATAAATTAGAGCTTCTTTTCTTCTCTTCTATTTGAAGTAGTGTAGAATGTCAATATCTTGATTATATCATTATTTTCTTTTCCAGTTACATGCGATATCCATTTTAGCTGTTGCTGCTATTGAAAGTCCTCAAGTGATATGTTTTATTTTATCTCATACAGTTCTTTGGGATTCTTGAGCACCAGTCAACAGGATTCAAAGGATAATTTTTGTTAAGATTCACAGGTTACACTCACATAAAGCCATTTATAACCATTGACTTTGGAAGTGGTTGTATGCATCTCAAAGTTTAGATACACACGGATACATAAAACTTGTCTTAGCTGGTCAATAATTATCCTGCTCCCTGACTTGAGAATGTTATGACACGGGGTCAGTTTTTAATGTGGGAAACCTGAGTGCATACACTAGGACCACTGATCAAATTTTACTCAGCCCCCACTGGAGCGAGTTGGGATGCAAGGTCAGTTTTTAATGTGGGGAACCTGAGTGCATACACTCAGGCCACAGGTCAAAGATTACTCAGCCCCCGCTTAGGTGGTAACTGGGTATGAAGCTTGTCTTGGCTGGTTAGGATTTACTCTACTTCCCCACTGGAGTGAGTTGTGACACAAGGTTGGTTTTTAACATAGGGAACACTCAGGCCATTGGTCAAAGATTACTCAGCCCTTGCTTATGCGGTAACTGGGTATAAAGCTTGTCTTACCTGGTCATTGCTTGTCAAAGCTGGTCAAAAGTTAGTCTTAGCTGGTCTGTTGCATTGGTATACTGGATTTTTGTTATTTTTTAGGCCTTTTTATATCCTGAATCTTATAACAATACTGGTTAAGCTTTTTCTTTCAATTGTTTTTAAAAAACACAGGAATAATGACAGGATATGACAGAAGCACACAAATGCATGCTGACATTTTTTCTTAGCCAATAAAATATGTCAATTTCTTATCTGATTCAGTTTCAATCCTTCTTGTCTTTTAGTCAAAATGCAACGTTTACTTGTTTGAACTTGCTTTTGAGTGTTAACCTTAGTTCTTAGTTTGTGAAGGTTTTTCGATATTACAGTTGCTTTGCCTTATTACTGTTAATTTGTCTTGAATATATCATTTGCTTGCTTTATATTTTTTTACCATTTTTTTTCTTTTTTGTTATTGATTATTGCAAATTTAGTCAATTCTGTTTCTTGGACAGTTCTGTTACTTCTTTTGCATAGACCACAACTAGTCACTCTACATCTTCTTCTTCTTCTATGTGCCCTGTCCCTTCAGGACGTAGGTGATCATGGCTCTCCATGTCTCCCTATCCCTTGTGGCTCTTAGTATGTTTGCTCCTGTTGCTCCTGGCAACCCCCGTTCCGTCATCCACCTGATCAGGCCCTGCAAATATGTCATCCACTGCCTTCCTCTGTCTCTCCTTCCTTCTATCTGTCCAGTCAGTATCAGGTTCTCCAGGCTCTCCTTCCTCATTGCATGTCCCAGGAACTTCAGTTGTCTCTTCCTGATGCTCAGCATCAATTTCCTTTTTGTTGCCATTCTTTCTAACACCTTGTCGTTGCTTGTATGCTCAGTCCACGATATCCGTAGCATCCTTCTGTAGAACCACATTTCGGCCGCTTCCAGTTTTGTCCTCATTTTCGATGATATTGTCCAGCATTCACAGCCGTATTGAAGAACTGACATCAAGTAGCAGTCTAGAACTCTTTTCTTCATTTCTATTGAGATTTTCCTGTGTGTTAGTATTTTGCTCATTTTCTGGAACGCGTCCTTTGCCATGCCAATTCGCCTTCGGATCTCCGTGTCGCACTTTCCATCTCCTGTTAGAACACTTCCTAGGTACTTAAATTCTTGTACTTGTTTGATTCTGTTATTCTCCACCTGTATTTGGCATTTTGGATTGTGTCTTTTGCTGATGACCATGCACTCAGTTTTCTTAAAGTTTATTTGTAGTCCCTTCTTGTCACTCTCCACTGCTACTTTCTGTATGAGGTCTTGTAGTTTCCTTTCCGTGTCCGCAATCACATCATTCAACTGATAATTCACCTATCAAGGAGTGAATATATTGCTTTCTGTATTAAAGGAATCCATGTTTTGCTTAACATTTCCAGCTTGAATATTTTTCAAAACTGAAAAATATCTTTTCATGAAAATAAAAATATATAAAACCCCAAATACCCATGTTAATAGAATTAAGTGAGTGTGTGCTGTACTTGATAAAGAATAAAAGCCAAAGATATTTTACATAACTGGAAGTTAAGCTTTTTGATTAAAAATAGAAATTCTTCTCATAACACAATGGTGTAGAAAATGCATATGTTAACAAAGACACGTTCTTTATTCTCTCAATCTCTTTTTAAATGTTTTTATTTGCTATTTACCCAAAGAGAAAAACAGGAAAATAACAAATTCAGCAAGGATTCTTGATCCCATTTTGGATTGAGGCTATGCTTCAATTTCTTAAAGTTAAAAGCAAAAGGAAAAATTGTCAGCAACATCTTTCAAACAAATGATCATACAATATCCATCACAAAACAAAACATATTAGCAAGTATAGCTTAATCGTAGTATTTTGCAGAAAATAATGGTATCTTATTTTATAATCATGCTATATATTTAGATATTCTTGATAAAATGCAAAGAAAAATTTGCTATGTCCTGACCTGGCACCTCAGCTTCAGACTTATTCTCAGTACTGTAATGTAGATTCTCTTTCTTTTTTCTATAATTACTTTCACGGTAATTGTTCTGATGAACTTTTCTCTATTTCATTAGGTTTCATTTTTAACATTGCTATTTCTATCCCCCACGACTTGCCACAGACAAATTGTACATATCTAGCTAGTTAGGACTAAATAAAGACTTTGAGGTATTATGGTGGCTGAAGAGGGTAAGTAAAAATGTGTTGTTTTGGTGTAAGGAATACTTTGGTATGTTTGGGTCAGTAACTGTGGCTAGCTAAGTTTAAGATAAGACAGATTAAAAATAATTATTTCCCTTTATTCCCCTTTTCTGTCTTTGTGTCTCATTTTTTTATTATAGCAAAATAAATCCTACTTTCTGCTCTATTTGTATTCATCCCACCCTATAACTTGTGCATAAGGGAACTACTAAGAACTATATAGAGACCCTCAGGTATTAAGGTAGCTGTAGTAAGAATAGTAAAACTTTGTTGTTTTGATATAAATAACCCTGTGATATGTTTGGGCCAGTAATCATGGCTAGCTAAGTAAAGATAAAACAGGCTGAAGACCAGCCTTCTCTTCTCCCTCCTTTTGACTTTGTGTCACATTTTTGAAATTTTTTTCAATGTAAATATTAATTTCCTTTAAGAACTTTATGAATTTAAGTGTAGAAACCTTGACTGGTAACCAGTCTACCATGAAAAGAAATGGCAACATGCTGCAGAAAAATCTTTTACTAGTCAGTCATAGTTTAAAACAGACATGATTGTCCAAATGTGTATCATATATGGCACTTAACTGAATGCCCAGAGTGATGAGAAGGTCTCATCATTTTACTGTTCAAATTGCTAAATGTAACCATTTCTATGTTAATAGTTTTTCTTAACACATTTCTTGTTTGTCAAATGCTGTTTCAGCTTCTTGCTCCCTTGATCTTCCTTAATCTTTAAAAATTTAAATACAATACCAATCATTATCTTTTGTTTTCTTAATTCTTGTTCTTTTATTGTTCTCTCTCCTTAAAAATGTTTTATTTTCCTCATATTCTCTAACATTCAGAAAGTCTTTGGATCTTTTTCCCCATGCAAGGCAGTAAAGCCACTAAGACACAAGAGTTTACAGAGTGTGGAAGAATTAGAAACAGAAACAATAATGAGAGAGAAGAAGAAAGAGCAATCAGGAGGGTAGTAGATAGTAATTGATGTTGCATTTAAAGTTTTGCAGGTTAAAGCTGGCTAGAAAGCATGCAACCAGAAGAGAGTTCCACAAGCGCAGAACTGCAAGAAAAGAAATTGTTAGCATAGAATTTACAGTTACATCTAGTACATAAAATACAGTTACATCTAGTACATAAAATACAGTTACATCTAGTACATAAAATACAGTTACATCTAGTAGCTCAGCTGTAAATTCATGCAATCTTAATGCCAGTCTAGTCAGTCAGTTAAAGTGCCATACGTGATACACGCTTGGGCGATCATGTCTCGAAAGAGACATGACTGACTGGGCAGAAGATTATCCCGCAGTAAGGTTGCCATTGCTTTCTGCGGTAGACTGATTACCAACCAAGGCTATAGAACCCAATCTGTCCTGCTATTTGACCCATAACTGGAAGGAAGAGACGGATTAATACCTTTCCCAAGGGTATTTGCGCATAAGTGAATACAATGGATTCAACTGGAACTCGAACTCGGCTCCCTGGTTTCTCGTTCCGAGCCGATATCCACTGTACCACAACGCACATCCTGTACCACAAATGCTTAAATTAAAAAAAGTCTCTGTACAATAATGAAGAGCTCATCTAAACAATTACCATAAAAGTATTTATAGAAAAGGCACAGAGTGATGGTGGGAAAATATCCAAAGCCAAGTCACTAGATCAGAACCAGTAATTTTGCTGATTCTTCTTTGGACTTTAACAAGTAGCCCAAGACAAATAGCAGGGGCACTGGACCATATATGGCAGCAATATTCTAAGGAGAGATGGATGGTAGACTTATAGATAAGAAAAGCAGATTGTGGAGAGTAAGATTGTCTTGCACAACACAGTGAACCAACTTTCTTAGCAGCTGACCTAGCAATGGAATTCAGTATAGACTTTCCACTTCATGTCAGCTGGAAACATTAGCATGAGAAGACGCAGTGAGTCTTAGTAGCTTTATTGTCTGGCTTGGGGTGAAATGATCTAAAAAAATAAATCTAAAAAACTATTTTATATTTTTTCATGAGTGTTAAAAATCTAATATGATTATTCTTAAATCCAACAACTTATTGTTTTAGTCCACTACCTTCTGCCATCATTTCGGCAACTTCATAATTCCATCCTTCTTTTACAAAGAACTGCTGTCAGTGGCTTTTGAATCTTTCCAAGGAATTTGTATTTTTACTGAAATGGATTTTCTCAAAAGAAGACCAGTAAACTGAAAGTGCAATATTTGGTGAACGTGGCAGAGGAGTAAAAGATTCTTTGGGTTCATGAAAGAAACATAGTCAGTTGTCATCTGGATGAAATATTGCATTCCTTTCTCTTAATCAATTCCAGACATTCATCATTGATTGCGACCTTCAAGTGATCACATTGCAAGCTCTACTTGTCCAAATCAATTGTTTCGTCTATTGGAAGGAGCTCATAATAGAAGACTACTTTACAATCTCACTATATATAAAGCCTTGCTTTCTTTGATGGTGACCAGCTTCTAGTATAGCAAGTAATTCCACTTGCCCTGCAGTTTCTTACATTCCATATTGTTGTCAAGTATACACTTTGCATCACCTGTTACGGCATTTCTAAAACAAAATTCATATGGTAATATGTTTCCAGTAAGTTTTTTTCACTTGTAGGGAAACCATGCATCCAAGTTATTGAAAATCATTTGTAGCACATGACTGGGAAATTTTGAGTGGGTTTGCTGTCTCCTGTGTCATATTGCATTGCATTCTCTAGAAATATCTTGTTTTGAATCTTTTTTAATTTCAGTTATTGACCTGATCACAGAATACTGTTTCAGCAAGCAATCTCCAACACAAAAGTGAAAACCACTTTTGAGATATTCCTTTATTTACAGTACCTTTTGCATAGCCTGTACAATTCTTGTGTTCATTTGAAATCTTACTTTTATTAAGGCATAATAATATTTTGAATTTATTTGTTTAAAAATTATTTTTAATGGATACTTGTATGTGAGTAGATATTCTGTTTTTTTTATAATTAAACAGCATATTTATTTACATTTACTGGTCTGGATAATTGAGAAATCTAGTAAGAAAAATATGGATCCTCCAACAGGATTTGAACCTGTGTCCCCTAAGGGAAAACTTAATTGTTCTGACATGTCTTAGACCACTGAACCACAAAGGACTTACAGTCAAGCATAGCCTAAAATAATGCCTTTAAACATACATCTTCCTGATTTTTCAAAAGAATTTATATCTGCTCTGTTTTGAAATCCTAGTGTAAACAAAAACAATTTATTTATAAAAATTTTACAAAATACATTATGAAATGGATTAACTCCAACATATTTTTAATTTATTTGTATAAACATTATTTTTAATGGAGAAACATTATTGAATAGATACTCAGTTTTTATAATTAAACAGTATATTTATTTATATCTACCGGTTTGAATAATAGAGAAATCTTGTTGGGAAAATATTCATCTCCTGAATGCATGAAAATTTCATAAATAAATTGTTTTTGTTATGAAAACAGAGCAGACATAAATTCTTCAAAACATCAGGAAAATGTGTTTTTAAAGACGTTTTTTGTGCTTTATTTGACTGTAAGTCACTATGGTTGAGCAGTCTAAGACATGTCAGATCAATTGAAGGTTTTCTCTAGGGGATATGCAAATTATCCTAACAAGATTTCTCAATTATTCAGGCCAGTAGATATAAATAAATAATATAATAAATAATATAATTATAAAAACAGACTATCTACTCAAATATGAGTATCCATTAAAAATAATGTTTGAACAAATAAATTAAAAATATATCTGAGTTAATCCATTTCATAATGGATTTCATAAAAATATAATAATATGCAAATTTTTTTAATTCTGGCTTTACGTTAGAATCAATAAACAGAAATTTATCAACTTTCAAAAATACATATGCTTACATGAAAACTGTCATAATGCGCAATAGTGGCAGTGGAATGCCTTGCTTGGGGTGAGATGATTAAAAAAAAAATAATACAATCAATCCTTTTTGGATGAAGTCAGTTAAAACCAAATGTTTCTAATGCCATCTGATGACAAAAAAATAAAGACAACAGCTTTTGGCCAATTAGTACGCTTTTACACTATTTACATTGTTTGAACTGTTGTCCTCATCTTAGTTGTAATATTCAAAATGTTTTGACTGTTGTATGCCTTTTTCAGATGTGTGGAATTTTGAAGGCCAAAGCAAACAATAGCTGAAATGTTGTGAATAGAACAACAAAGATAGAGAAAATTTTCAAACAATGTAAATATTGTAAATAGTTACAGTACCTCAGCTATGAATAATCAAGAGTGGTCTGCTCTTGTTTTGTCACTCTACTTTTTCAGAGAGCTTTTTCCTGTATTTTTTTTCTTGTATTCTCAGTTGAATAAAGCTTTCTTAAAGCCTACACCTGCATATTTTTGTCATTACGACCTCATCGCAGAAATATAGACAATATCTAGTTTAAACATTAACATTATGCTTCATCTTTTTATCATTATTTGAGAAAGAGTAGAAAAGTTATTGCTAAACCATATTCATAGTAGCTGCCATGCTGATTTTCACACTGGCTATCACTTGTCATAATCTTTCATTAATTTGTTTTAACAAATTATCAGAAAATATCCAAATATATAATTTTTCAAAATCAAAGTCAAACATTACATGAAACAGTTCAATAAGATTTTAAAACCAAATAAAAGTGCATTTTACTTTTGCATCTGACTTCCCAACTACTAATTCACATCTGCTGTTTTAAATATTAACGCATGTTGCTGCATATAAGGTTATTAATCTTCTATTTCAGCTGACAGGAGTTAACTAGGCTGCATGCAGTTAGATTTCTGTTTTAATAGTACAGTATACTCAATATATAGTGTCAATATTTTTAAAAAATTTACCAGACCCTTTCATATTCATGCTTATCATATATATAATTTCTGCATATATGTGTACTAGCAGTATAGCCCAGTGATGCTCGGGTGTAATGAAAGCTTTAAAACTAATCCATGGTCCTGGAGCTCAGACTCTTTGGACGTTGGCATGAAAGACTAAAAAGCAATAGTTGTTTCCAGTTAAAGCGAAACCGTAGACTGAAAGAAAAATGAATGGATGTAAATCAAATTTTGATTTCCTGGTATCAATATCAAATAAGTTTTTTTTGTTGTAAACTGAATTTTTAAGGCTAACTAAATCCTCTGAATAAATGGTATCGTGGCTGAGATTAAGAACTACAATTATACCTACTTAGAGCCAAACCCAAAGCAAAAACTAAAATAAAAGGGCTGAAAAAAATACAGACATACAGGCAGATAAACAGACGTACACACAAACATCTTGCTTTATATATATATATATTATCGATTTTCTGCACTATTGTAAGAACTGCAACCTTGAAACTTCTGAATATCATTTCTTATGTCTTTGTCTATGAGTGTATCAAATTTGATTAAAATCAGACCACTCC
Organism: Ascarosepion bandense; assembly: GCA_037127315.1. Taxonomy (NCBI): domain Eukaryota; kingdom Metazoa; phylum Mollusca; class Cephalopoda; order Sepiida; family Sepiidae; genus Ascarosepion; species Ascarosepion bandense. The sequence continues at coordinate 3,303,296 of JBBBDQ010000367.1, forward strand.
TTCTATAACCCGATTTTTTTATTATTGATTTTCGATATTTATCGGGGGTACCTTGACACAAAACTTAGCTAAGAACACTCGCAGACGCTTATAGTACAACTGTGTAAATTTTCAAGAAAATCGGTTTAGCCGTTTCGGAGTCTGTAGCTAATAGACACACACACACACACACATACAGACACATACACACACACACACAGAGACAAAGTTCCATTTATAAATAAGTTTAGATTAAATCTCCATTACAAACAAAACTGTTCATGACAAGCTCCAAAGGAGAGTCTGTAATGTGATAGGTACTGATCTGGCGACTCATCTGCAGCCACTTTCCCATCGTCGAAATGTGGCCTCCCTCTGTCTCTTCTATAAATACTTTCATGGCTTCTGCTCGGATGAGCTTAAGTCACTGATGCCTCCTCAACAGGTGTTTACCCGTTCAACCAGACTGGCAACTGGGTCCCACCCATTCACAGTCAGGTTAGCCAAATGCAGACGACAATTCTACTCCTGCAGCTTCCTCTCTCGCACTTCCCGCCTGTGGAACTCACTCCCGTATTCTTGCTTTCCTGATGGCTACGACCTCCAGAAATTTAAAAGCAAAGTTAATACTCACCTACTAACCACTGGCCTCTAGCTCTCTCCCCTCCCCTGTATAACCTTCCCTTTCTCTCCGCCCATGTATCTGTCATTGCACCTGCTTTCTCAGCTTTCTATTGTTCCTTTCTAACTAGCTTGTACTCCTCACTCTTTTCTAATTAATCTTTTTACATTTATGTAACCCCCTGCACATCAGTGGCGTTTCTGCCTTGCTCGGGGTGAAATGATTAAAAAAAAAAAAAAAATATAAGCAATTTACTTAGTATAACTGAATTCTGAAACAAAACTGAAAGCAGCGCCGAGCTATACTGCTAGTGCACATATATGCAGAAATTATATATATGATAAGCATGAATATGAAAGGGTCTGGTAAATTTTTTAAAATATTGAAAGTATGAAGCTCCCACTGAGGATTGAATACAATATTCAGAAAACTTTTTTTTTTTTAATCATCTCACCCCAAGCAAGGCATTCCACTGCCACTATTGCGCATGGGGCTACATAGTGGAGGGTAAAGAGAAGGAGTGGTTAGACATAGGGAATGTCAGGAGGAAGGTGACAGATGAGTAAGGATACGGAAGGATGAGGGTTGGGCAGATGGGAAGAGTGTTTGATAGAATGGGAGCAGGTTAGTGTGTTAGGAGGTGTCTATTGACCTTACATTTAAACTCCTGGAGATTGTAGCCATCGGGGAAGTAATCGTGTGGAAGAGAATTCCACAGTCGGGAAGTGCGAGGAAAGAAACTGTTGGAGTAGAAGTTACGGTGACATCCATATTGATTGTGTTAATTAAAATCAAGGGAACATTTTTATCCTAGGTTTTATTTAGTCATCTTCTTTCAGATATTTCTGTGATTATAAATTCAAATAGTTAGGTACTAACTGTGAACTCATGACAACTGATATTATTAGCATATGTTTCCTTTTGACTTGAGCTTTAATAAGTATAAGCATTTAGCATCTCTAATGAGACTTTTTATTTTTTATTTTATATTCTACAGCTGTTTGCATTGATGACAAAGGAGCTTGACAATAATATACTTATCAGAGATTTTATAAGACTCATTTTTGTTTTGTTTTTTAATCCAAGTTTTTTTCTTTCAGTGAATAGACAGAGAAAGTCAAGAAAATTTTCTCAAATATTTTTTTAATAAAAAATTAGAGATTAGTTTTTACAAATTTGTAAACAGTTTAGTTATTGATGAGGCTAGTAAATCAAAATTGACAGTTCTGTACTAATAGACGTTTCATTCAAATACCTATAATAGCATAGAGGTTTGCGTTAAAATGGGCAGTTGATTTACCCATGCCAAGAAATGAATGTTGTTAATGACAAGTAAAAAAAAAGGGTAATTTTAACAAAACAAGATAGTGAATTAACTTATGAATTTGTATGCTTAAAGTTGTGTCAGTAGCTTGTTTTAAAAAAATAAATAAAAAAATTTTAAAATCTGTAGTTTTAATGTATTGTCATGAAGAAGAAATGTTCTTACAACAGATTAAAAGATCTGACACAATAATATTAAAAAATGTTTAAAACAAAAGACAATAGAGTTAAAAGTAGAGGAAGACAGATAGTTTGAAATGCTTAGCTTTCTTGGATTGTTGAGAGAAAATTCTTTGAAGTGTCACATGCTTCCTTAAAAGGCTGATAATTTAATTTGGCACTGGCAGAAACTTATATGCTGTATATGGTGAACAGAAACAAAACCTTACACGTGTCTTCAGATATTCTTCTTTTATTAATTTAATTTTTCTCCTCCTTTTATATCAAAAGATATTTTGGATAAGCTGACAAGTTTCTTTTCTTTTGGCTGGGAAGTCATTGATTTCATTGATTCAAAAACAATTTCACATAGGCTTGCAAATTTATTTCTTTTTCTCAGTTTGCAAAGGCAAGGTTTTCATTAGTCTATAGAAGATTTCACAACTTATTTTATTAAAATTACCTATGTGTTTCCTTGTAATTACCATCCTTCAATAATTTTTGTTGGCATGGGAAAATCAACTGTTCATTTTAACCCCAAACCTCTATGTCACTACGCGTATTTGAAGGAAACGCCTATTAGTACAGAACTGTCAATTTTGATTTGCTAGCCTCATCAATAACTAAACTGTTTACAAATTTGTAAAAACTAATCTCTAATTTTTTATTAAAAAAATATTTGAGAAACTTTTCTTGACATTCTTTGTTTATCCACTGAAAGAAAAAAACTTGGATTAAAAAACAAAACAAAAATGAGTCTTATAAAATCTCTGATAAGTATATTATTGTCAAGCTCTCTTGTAATTAATACAAACAGTTGTAGAACATAGAATAAAAGATAAAAAGTCCTATTGGAAATACTAAATGAATAACATATCACTCAATAAATCCTGAGGCTAACTGATAAAATAACAACTTTGAGGCAAAATTTGACTTTATTCATCAACATAGTCTCCTTCTAGTAATACACTAATTCCAATGTTTCTCTAACAATTCAATGCCTTTATTGTAGAATGATTTGTCTTTGGCCTTCAAAATACACCTCAGTTTTCAATATCACTTCTCTTTCCCTGGAGCATTTTTTATGTCTGCAAACAGCCAGGAGTTGCTGGGTGCAAGATCTGGAGAATAGGGTGGATGAAGAAGCAATTTGAAGTGCAATTCATGTATTTCTTTTTCATTGTTGCGATCGACTTATGACACAGTACATTATCTTGGTGAAAGATCACTTTTTCTTCTGCATTTGTGGCTGTTTTCTGGTGATCTCTTCCTTCAAATGCACCAATAATGCTATATAATAACCACTCTTGAGGGTTCTTCTTTTCTCAAGGTAATCAATGAACAAAATACCTTGCACATCTCAAAATATGGCGGCCAAAATCTGATGTTTGCACCTTTGGTTGCTTTGGACAGCTTTCACCTGCTGCTGTTAACTCAGCTGACTGCCAATTTGACTCTAGAGTGAAGTGGTGCATTCATGTTCCATCCATTGTCACAAGTTTATGCAAAAACTCCTTATTGTTGTGTTGAAGTGGTTGCAAACATTGCTCTGAATTGTTGATGTGATGTTGCTTTTGATCAACTGTGAGTAAACACAGCACCCACTTTGAACACAGCTTTCTCATTCATGCAAAATAGTGAATACACTGTCTTCTGATATGTTCAACCCCTCTGCTATCTCATGCAACTTCAATTTACAATTGCTCAAATTGAGTTTGTGGATTTTTTTGGTGTTATCTGGGACAACTGCCGATTTGGGGAAACCTGAGCATTCAGAATTGTTTGTGCCTGTTCAACCACATTTAAAGTCCGCATACCACCTCTTAACCATTGTTTCTGATAAAGCAGAGTTCGAATAACACTTATTAAGATATTGCTTTGCTTGAACTATATTTTTTCTTATCAGAAAGCTTTATGAAACACATGAAATTCACATTTTTCCATTGTTTTGAAATTTTGCAATAGTAGCTTCACTTAAATAACTGTAATTTATAAACTAATAATCTGATTGGGCCTAAATTTTGTCACATTCCATTTGAAGGTTAATCTAAACTGTGTGTGTGTGTGTGTGTGTGTGTGTGTGTGTGTGTGTGTGTGTGTGTGTGTGTGTCCATTATCTATAGACTCCGAAACGGCTGAACCAATTTTCTTGAAAATTTACACAGTTGTACTATAAGGGTCTGCAAGTGTTATTAGTTAGGTTTTGTGATGAGGTACTCCCGATAAATATCAAAAATCGATAATCGAAAAAATTGGGTTATAGAAGGAGTGGTCCGACTTTAATCAAATTTGATACACTCATAGGCAAAAGATATAAGAAACGATATTCAAAAGTTTCAAGGTTGCAGTTCTTACAATAGTGCAGAAAATTGATAATATATATATATATATAAGGTAAGATGTTTGTGTGTACGTCTGTTTATCTGCCTGTATGTCTGTATTTTTTTCAGCCCTTTTATTTTAGTTTTTGCTTTGGGTTTGGCTTTAAGTAGGTATAATTGTAGTTCTTAATCTCAGCCACGATACCATTTATTCAGAGTACTTAGTTAGCCTTAAAAATTCAGTTTACAACAAAAAAAACTTATTTGATATTGATACCAGGAAATCAAAATTTGACTTACATCCATTCATTTTTTAGTTTTTGCTTTGGGTTTGGCTTTAAGTAGGTATAATTGTAGTTCTTAGTCTCAGTCATGATACCATTTACTCAGAGGACTTATTTAGCCTTCAAAATTCAGTTTATGAAGAAAAAAACTTACCAGGAAATCAAAATTTAACTTGCATTCATTCATTTTTCTTTCAGTCTATGGTTTCGCTTTAACTAGAAACAGCTATTGCTTTTTAGTCTTTTGTGCCAAGGTCCAAAGAGTCTGAGCTCCAAAACCATGGATTAGTTTTAAAGCTTTCATTACACCCGAGCAACACCAGGCTATACTGCTAGTACTCCATAAAAATTATATAGATTTTATAATAGTGGTGCCATCTTTATGTCAGGCCCGGTACATTCTGAATGATGTGTTATGCTTATTAAAACTCAAGCTGGAAGGAAACATCACAAATTCCTTTCTTTCTTTTTCTTCAGATTGAATAAAGTGAGTCATTGTTATTTCACACTTACTACATGCTTACTCAGAGTTTGTGTGAGCATAAACAGCCTTAATGTTCATGATGTAGTGAATTGATAACCAAATTAGGATAAGTAAAGTGTATAAGGATGTGCGTTGTAGTGCATTGGATATCGGCTTGGAATGAGAAATCGGGGAGCCGAGTTCAAATTTCAGCTGAATTCATTGGATTCACTTATATGCAAATACCCCTGGGAAAGGTATTAATCTGTCTATTCCTTCCAGTTATGGGTTAAGTAACAGGACAGATTGGGTTCTATAGCCTTGGTCGGCAACCAGTCTACCGCAGAAAGCAATGGCAACCTACTGCGGGATAATTATCTGCCCAGTTAGTCATGTCTCTTTCAAGACATGATCGCCAAAGCGTGTATAACATATGGCACTTAACTGACTGACTGAAAGTGTATAAACAGAGGAGAAGATAAATTATTGTGAGTTTAAACATACATGTTTTTCAGGTAATTTCTTTTTTTCACTATGAAATGTTTGAATTCAAACAACCTAAATAGGATGAGTACTTACATTCACTTGCACACAAATATCCTTGGGAAAGGCATTAATTCATCTCTTCCCTCCAATTATGGGTTAAATAACAGGACAGATTGTGTTCTATAGCCTTGGCTGGCAACCAGTCTACCACAGAAAACAATTGCAGCCTACTGTGGAATAATCTTCTGCCCAGTCATTCATGTCTCTTTTGAGACATGATCACCCAAGCGTGTATCACGTATGGCACTTAACTGACTGAAAGAGTATTAACAGAGCAAAGAAAATGCAAAACTAAAATCTGAAGGTAAAAAGATGTTTTCCAAAAGCTAAAGAAAACATTAAGAAACATGAAAATTTTATTAAGAACAAAGAAAAGAGTACTTATAAAATCTGTGATAAGTATATTATTGCCAAAAAGTTCTCTTGTAATCAATACAAACAGTTGTAGAACATGGAATAAAAGATAAAACGTCCTATTGAAAATACTAAATGGATAACACATTACTCAATAAACTCCAAGCCTAACTAATAATATGTAATACCAATCCTCTTTTAAGGAAGTAAATGCTGGACAATCTCCTTAAAGATGAAGAAAGGACTTAAAGTAATAGTAATGATATTCTACTGAGAACCATGAATTGAACAGGTGATAAATGACAAAGTTTTAGAGAAAATGGAAATAAAATAGACTCTTATACAGGGTGTCCATAAAGTTTGTGTGCACTTTAAAAAATTATAACTTATTTGTATTCATGTTAGAAATAATTTGTAAATAGTATTAGAAAGAAGTAAATCTATATTTTTAAAGGTTTTATTGAAATTTGATTTAAGTTTCCACATGTCCTTCATCAAGGTTTTTGCAGTTCATATTTGTTTTAATTATCTAAAAATTATTGCAAATTTTGTGGTAAAAAATTATTCAATAACTTTACTAAAAACTTGGTACATTAAACTTTATAAAATTTTTCACAGATTATTGCTATCACAAATACAAATAAAATTATGAATTTTTTAAAGTGCCTCCGGACTTTATGGACACCCTGTACTTAACATAAGAAATAGAGAGTTGAAATTCTTTCATGGCATGTAATGAGAAAAGACTGCTTAGAAAATTTGATACACTAAATGGCAAAATGGACAGTGAAAAACAGTGTATAACCTACCTAACATACTTGGGTAAATGGTTGGCAGAACAGGGATTAGGAGAGATAACAATAAAATAAACTTTAGTAAGGGCAATAAAGAATAGGAAATTGTGAAGAGACATGTGCCTACTACATGAAATTAGCCATGCTATTAGATTGACAAATAGGGCTCACCATTTTACTTTTGAATTAGCTAAATGCAACTGTCACTTCTGCTCTAACAGTTTCTTTTCTTGCAGATCTCACCTGTGGAACTCCTTCTTATTTCTTGTTTGCCTGATAATTACATTAAAAATTTAAATTGGCATTTGTTTCAAAATGTTTTCCTGAATCTAATTTCTTTTATGCATCTTTTTCAGTTGATTTTTACTGATGTGAAAAACAAACAGTTATTCCTGACATACAACGAAGCTGAGCAAATGATACAAGTGCCAATCACTTTTGTGCCCAGCCGAATCCTTATGCATCCAACTCAAGAGGATTGGGTTCTTGGTTACGATCTCAAAGCTGGAAAGGTAGGTGTTTATCTATGTCTTTATCCATATATATATATATTTTCTAAACATATACTGTTAAATATAAGAGACAATGAATGTCTATTATGTTTAATCATGAGCTGTTCTAAACATTGTATGGTTCTAAGCTTTCGGCTCACATGAGCCATCTTCAGAGAGGTTATTAAGATGGTAACACGATAACATCCACCATCACTGACAATTTTATTTTGTGTTGACATAAAACTCGGCTAGGCAACGGCAATAGTTACCAAAGATAACAAATGCAGTTTGCAAATTTGCAATGCGGTTCTATGACATCAAACCATGTGATAGCGAAATGACAACAGAACCATGTATTCAAATGCAATGTAATGTGTTATGACCAGATTTAAATGTGATTTTATTAAGTGTGAGTTGTTTGTATTTAATGTAGATGGCCTCCAATATCTGAAAGGTTCTATTTACTGTGTGTATGAGTAAGCTTAGAAACAAATTAATAAAAAATTATCCAAATGTTGGAGAATTTTTGTCTTTATTTTCAACTGAAATTAAAGCCAAAATAAGATGCTTAGAACGGCTCATGATTAAACATAATAGACATTCATTGTCTCTTATATTTAACAGTATATGTTTAGAAAATTATTTGCTGCCTCGATACACTATATATATATATATATATATATATATATATATATATATATCAATTGGAGTAGATAGACTGAACTATCGCCCAGTTCACACTCCACCCACATCTATTGAACAGGTGAAGAGGCTCATCCCTTGTTCCCTGTTTGGTTTCCGGCTTTCTCTTTTCCAATCTTCTCACTCTTACATAGCCCCCTGCTCATCAGTGGTGTTACCGCCTTGCTCGGGATGATATGATTAAAAAAAATATATATATATATATATATTTATCTATATCTTATATATCTCAAGGACCATAGCATTAGATATTTCAAAGGCTTTTGACAAGGTGTGGCATAAAGGATTACTGTACAAACTCACTAGGTATGGAATCACAGAAAAAAGTCTTCTCAATAATAAACTCCTTACCAACAGATAGGTCCCTGAATGTATATGTTAATGGCCAGTCCATTGTTGCCCTAGCAATCAACGCAAACATCTTCCTGAAGCCACTTATTGGACTAAGCCTCTTTTTGCTTTACATAAATGATTTGTCTAAGAGTATTTGTGATCTCTGATCATTTGTAAATATCTGTGATGGCGATAAAATGGTATATGAATAAACCTCCAAAATCCTAGATGACCAGTGATTGGCAGCTGATCTAGCTCTAGTATCTCAATTGAAAAAAAACTGGCTTGTTTCATGCAATGCATCAAAAAAGCCAAATTTAAGAAAGTTGGACAGATATGAAAGAAATTGCATGATGAATACAAAGTTAGCGCCTTTTTATATATATTTTTAAATACCCAGTAAATTTTAAAATTTTAAGAAAATATTTTAAGGATTCTAATGTTTTAACTAACTTTAGGTACTTTGGCATTAGATATTTCAAAGGCCATTGAAAAAGTGTGACATCACGGATTGCTACACAAGCTGTTTAGCTATGGAATCACAGAAAGAGTTTTTTCAGTAATAGAGTCCTTGCTAAGGGGTAAGTCCCTGAAGGTAGTTGTTAATGGCCAGTTCTCCATAACTCTAGCAATCAACACAGGTGTCTCCCAGGGATCTCTTTGCAGACTAAGCCTCTTTTTACTTTACCTAAAGGATCTGTCTAAGAGTATTTGTGATCTTCAATCATTTGCAAATATCAATGCAGGTGATACAACGGTATATGGGCAAACTTACAAAATTCTAGATGATCAGAGATTGACAGCAGATCTCTCCTTTGACCAAACTCTAACAGCTTAGTAGGAAAAAGAACTGGCTGGTCTCATTCAAATTCTTGAAAACCAAACTAGTTTCATTCCATCATTGCTGATTGGACCCTGAACAACTCCCAGTCACAATAAACTGATGTTCCCTGGGTGTGGCCCCGTGTCTTGAGTGACATCAAACTCAACCCAGACCTCAAGTAGAGCTCATACATACAATCCATTGCTAAAAGAAAAATAGTTGGTGCCCTATACTGCTCTAGTAAGTAACTAACGCATCCTGGTAATTTCTATACCAGGCCTTGTAAGGGGTGAAGACTACTGTAGCAAAATATTAAAAAATATGAAATAAAAATAATAAAATCTTTTTTGATAGTTGTATTCATAATTATGACAGTTTTGGGAAAATTCTTAAGATGCATAAAATTCATCTAAAATGCTAGAAATTCTCGTAAAATATATTGATTTACTTGTTATTTCATCGCTTATAAACAAACAAAACAGACAATATGAGCTTAAATCAAAATCAAATAATCAAAGCCAGCCTTTGAGATTTGAAAAAGAAATCACTCAACTGGCAGTCGAGAGCAAGGGAAAATTTACTCAACCCCAAAATCATTTTATTTGACAGACTAAATTTTCTTAATAGTCATCTTACGTAAACATAGAATGAATTGCTGATGGAAAACAAAAAATGAAATTTTAATTAAAATTTTGAACGTGTTAGAAAGGATTTAAAAAATTTTTTAAAATAATAACAACAAAATTTGATCTTTCCTCTTAATAATGGCATAAATATTTTGATGATAAAACTTTGTTTTTATTAAGTTTGAGCCCCTTTTAACATTATGCTATGCTGTTTTTTTTGGCAATTGAGTGGAGGTACCTAAATTCATAGTTTCTTTTTTCTGTTTGACTACAACCTCCATCTTATGGATGATAAAAAATAACAAATCTGATTTTCTCAACAATTTTCTATAAAAAAATTACTTACTTGTATAATTTGTTTTTCAGTGCATGGTTGAAAGAAGTATGCTTATTTTTTCTTTCTTTCAAATGTTTGTTTTTACTTTTTGTAAGTGGGGAGGAAAAATAGATGTTGCGTCAAGGATAATAATTTTCCAAATGAGTATCTAAAAATCTGTGAGCGTCTTTAATCTGGGTGGTAGATACATTTTGGCTCCACTCTGGGAGCATTAATTAAACAAATGTTTACACTGACCTGGACAATAAAAGTGAGACAGGAGCTTGTCAATCTAAATTCCATTTGTCAGATCTTGCTTTGATAATTGCGGGATGTCACTGTCTTTTGTATAACCACACATTTCAACATAAATCAGGCGCCGTGCATAAGACCAAAGAGTTCAATAAGGTCACTGTAGATCATTCTACGTAACTTGTGAATCTTCAATGGCATACTCTTGGGTTGTAAAAGGATCCAGATTTCCTTTTTTTTTATATTTGAATGGACACATTTCATTGCGAGATTTTTAATCAACCATGAGTAAAACAATAAACTTTAATCGCCTAATTAAGTTTTTAATCGACTGAGTCAATCGAGCAAGTGAAATCTCAAAGGCTGATCAAAACAGTATCAGTCTCACCTCTCACCTGTGTCAAGGAATTTACATATCTAGGTAGTAACTTCTTTAGCTGAAAAATCAATGTAAATACACGGTGTCCAGAAAGTCTGTGTGCACTATAAAAATTTATAGCTTTATTTGTATTTGTGATAGAAATAATCTGTCAAAAATGTTATAAAGTTTAATGTTTCAACAAGATGGAGCTCCTTGTCACTTTGCTCTGTGTGTTAGTTTCTAAATCAGGAATTTTCTAACAGATGGATCGGAAGGGGTGGACCATTTTATTGGTCTCCGTGTTCACCAGATTTGACTCCATTAGATTTTTTTCATGTGAAAACAATTGTGTATGCAACCAAACCTCGTTCATTAGAAGATTTGAAAGCTAAAATAACTAATGTGGTTTCAGGCATTACTGTAAATCAGTTGGCAAATGTTTTTCCATGAACTGCAAAATCATATTACCCTTTGTATTACTAATGACAGGAGGACACGTGGAAACTTAAATAAAATTACAATAAAACCTTAAAAATATAGACTTATTTCTTTCTAATTCTTTTTACCAATTTATTTCTATCGCAAATACAAATAAAGTTATAATTTTTTTAAAGTGCACACAAATTTTATGGACATCCTGTATATATGCATTAGTAAAACATTGAGTGCCATCTTGTATGGGCATTCTGAAAATATGATCATAAGCTACATCTGGCTGCAAGGCCTCTAATTGAGAGGTTTTGAGGAGCATGGAACCACATCTTCATTGCTGCTATTCCCACGTCCACCCTGACCTCGTGTGGTAGTATCCATTAGGGTCCCAACAATGGGGGTCAAAACCCTATGAAAGTATAAAAATACCAGCAATACATTTTTAGAGTAAATAAAATATAGCAGCAATATATTTTTGTAAATGTCAATGTATTTTTGTAAATAAACAAAAATATTACCAGCAATACATTTTTGTGAAATATATTAATGCTTCCCAGAAAATTAAGTCATGGCATGAAATGATTTATGAGAAGTTGATATGCTACTCACCAAACAAACAAACAAAATCTTGTGTGGAAATCCAGATGTCCAGAGAACATGAAAAAGAGCAATCAACTAACCAATGAGCAATTTTATTAGAACCTTCGTCCAGTATCAGACACCATCAAAGAGGGTAGGGTAAGATTCACGGGACATTTTTTTTTTTAATTGTATCACCCCCAAGCAAGGCGGTGACACCACTGATGCGCATGGGGCTACTTATGAGTAAAATGATTGGAAAAGAGAAAGCCGGGAACCACATCCTAAACAGGAAACAAGGGATAAGCCTCTTCACCCGTTCAATAGATATGGTTGGAGTGTGAACCGGATGATAGTTAATTATCTACTCCAATTGAGAAAAAAAGAGAGGAAAAAAAAAAGAAAAGTGAAAGAAGATTGGAAAAAAAAAAGAAAGAAAGAAAGAAAGCCGGGAACCACATCCTAAGCAGGAAACAAGGGATAAGCCTCTTCACCCGTTCAATAGATATGGGTGGAGTGTGAACCGGATGATAGTTGATTATCTACTCCAATTGAGAAAAAAGAGAGGAAAAAAAAAGAAAAGTGAAAGAAGATTGGAAAAAAAAAAGAAAGAAAGCCGGGAACCACATCCTAAACAGGAAACAAGGGATGAGCCTCTTCACCTGTTCAAAAGGTGGAGTGTGAACCGGGCGATAGTTTAGTCTATCTACTCCAATTGCTAGAGAATTAAAGACAAAATTATTAGTGAGGTTCTTTCAATCATTAGTTGTTTTCATTTAGTGGCATATCAACCTATGTGTTGTTTAATGCTGAAATTTAACTATTTTGTATGCAATTTTTTTATTTTATTCTATTTTTTGTGGGTGGTGGTGATTCAATGATTTTGAGGATACAAGTTTTATTAATTGATCTATAACTGGCGGGGGTTGGGGAAGAAGCATTGAATTCATACCTTTCCTAAGGTATTTGAGTGTAAGTAACAAACTCAATTGGAATTGAAACTTGGCTCTTCAATTAACAATTCTGAGCCATTATCTATTACACGAACAACAGCATATATTTTCCACACAGTTTTATTTTTGCTATAATAATGTTAGTTATACAAGTTTTATTAATTAGCTGGGGTGAGAAGACATGGATCTATATCTTTTCTAAGGTAATTTACATGTAAGGGAATGTGATTAACCCAAAAAGAATTGGAACTTGGCTCCTTGATTTACAATTTCTAACCATTATTGATCATATCATCTAAACATCCAAGAGATGCCTTATCTCTGTTCTGTTAATATGGCTGCTCAGCATGAACCCTTATCCCTAAAGTGGAAAGAAAACTGCATGGAGCCTATGCATGCATGCAAAGAGCAGCTTTGAATCTCAGTTGGAGTGAGTGTCTAACCAATGAGCATTTGTATGGAAACCATTCTCCAGTATCGGATATCATCAAAGAGCATAAAGTCAAATTTGTTGAACATTACTGGAGAGTTAATGACAAAATTGTTAAAGAATTGTAAAAATTTTTTTTAATAAAACGAGTTAGTAACAAGTCACTTTGAAACAAAAAGCAATTTCAAACAAATTATTATTATTTTTATTTTTGTTAGCAAAAGTAACAGCCAAACATGCAAATTACAAACTGGAGATAACAAAGTCAAACAAAAACCACAATTTAAATGTCTTGGAAGGGTTTTAAGAGAAGAGAAACACTGAAATTTAAAGGTGCATTGGGATAACGAAAGATGCCTTGCAAAAGCTAAGCAAAACATTGAGAAACAGAAAAATTTTGTTAGAAACAAAGTAAAGAATACTTAAATGTTATATAATATCACTTCTTCTAGTGACTTAAAGTAACAGAAAAGTGGTTTATATTAATTCTGGTGCAGTAATCTAAGAAGGCAAGTTTTTTAACTAAGCATTTTTCTTTACATACAAACTTACTTCTTTTATATCACTGTGAAACAGCAGTTCTTGTATGATCAATGTTAAGCCTAGGTACGTAGCCACTTGGGAATAGCAGGTGCTGTAAGTTTGGATGTCCAGGTGATGTAGTGAAGAAGAGCTTTTAATTGGCGAGTTGAGATACAATTCCACTCAACTTTATTATACTCTTGTGCAAATTAACTGAAACAACTGTCTTACTTTTCTTTCTTTTACCATATGGTCAATTTTAGACCCAGTCAAGTTACAGGATGGAATTGATTTCTGTTTTTTTCCCCAAGTTAGTTCATTTACAGTAGTTTACAGCAATATGAATCTATTTTCAGGTTGTTTGATGAAAGTTGCTTAGTCTTGAATAATATTGCTTCATCCATGATTGCATCAGCTTTTTGTCATGCCAGACACTATTGTCTCGACTGTCGATTAGTTGAACTGCAGTCATTGTCTGTGATGGACATTACTCCAAAGAAGAGTATGAAAATTGTAATGCTGCATAAACATACTGTCAAGCCTTATACAAAAATCACGGATATTGTTGGTGTCAGCCTTTCAACTGTCAGTCATGTCACCAAGGTGAAGAAACAAACTGGACCCATCAGTCCAAAACATAAAAAAAATTCAGTCAAAAAAGAAAAGCAACACCAAGAGTTGATGTATAAGTGATCAGTGAAAGTGTGAAAGATCTGAGGAAGACATCATTCTTTTTGTTTCAATTAATTTGCACAAGGGTGTATATTTACTTATGCGCAAATACCCTTGGGAAAGGCATGAATCTACCCCTTCTTACCCCAAGCAGTAAGTTGAGTAGAACTTCTATCAGTAAAATCATTGCTATCTCTAACATGATTTTCACAACCTAAAAAATATTTGTTGGTTTTAAATAACCTGTAAAAAGACATAAAAATAAATTAGGATGTGTGTTGTGGTGCAGTGGATATCGGCTCGGAACGAGAAATCGGTAAGCCGAGTTCAAATTCCAGTTGAATTCATTGCATTCACTTACGCGCAAATACCCTTGGGAAAGGTATTAATCCAGCTATTCCTTCAAGTTATGGGTTAAATAACAGGACAGATTGGGTTCTATAGCCTTGGCTGGCAACCAATCTATCGCAGAAAGCAATGGCAACCTACTGCAGGATAATCTTCTGCCCAATCAGTTATGTCTCTTTCGAGACATGATCGCCCAAGTGTCTTTCACATATGGCACTTAACTGACTGACTGACACAAACATACTCACTGAGTTGAAAAATCGTGCAAATTATTCCTTCAATAATGTTACAAAGCATTTGGTAAGAGGCTGCTGTTTTTTATTGTTTTATAATTCTGACCATAAAATCCGAAACTCTTTATATATCTTCTTCTTCTTCACGTGCTGTGTCACTTTAGAATGTAGGTAATCATGGCTCTCCAAAACTTCCTATTTATATCTTCTTCTTCATGTGCACTGTCGCTTCAGGACATAGACGATCATGGATTTTCACTTCCACTTGCCCCCTATTCTTTGTCAATCTCAAAACTTTTCCTTTTGGTATCTCTTCCAAACCCTGCTCCACAATTCACCTATCAAGCCTATCAAGTATGTCTTCCATTGCTTTCCTCTGTCTGTCTTTCTCTCTATCTGTCCTGTGAGTATTAGATTTTCCAAACCTTCTTTTTCTCAGTGTCCCAGAAACTTCAGCTGACTCTTTCTGATGTATAAGTTCTTTTTGTTTGCATCCACTCCAGTATCTTGTTGCACTCATGCTCAGTATCCTTCTGTAGAATCACATTTATGTTGCTTTGAGTCTCTACTTTGTCTTTGAAGACATTGTCCAGCATTGCTACCATACAGAAGGATAGATATCACATAACAGTCCAGTCATCTTTTCTTTGTTTTCAACAAAATCATAACAATGCATCTTTGGATCTCAGTGTCACACTTTCCATCCTCTGTCAGAACACTTCCCAGAAAAAAGGGTATTAAGGATACATATACTGGAATATAATGAGGATGTGCATTGTGGTATAGTGGATCTTGGCTCGGAATGAGAAAGCGGGGAGCCGAGTTCGAATTCCAGTTGAATTCCTTGCATTCACTTATGCGCAAATAGCCTTGGGATAAGTATTACTCTGTCTCTTTTCTCCAGTTATGTGTTAAATAACAGGACAGATTAGGTCTACTACAGAAAGTAATGGCAACCTACTGCGGGATAATCTTCTGCCCAGTTAATCATATCTCGAAAGAGACATAATTGCCCAAGTATTTATCAAGTATGGCACTTAACTGACTAATACTGGAATATAAAATAAGTATTGCTTAAGATTAAGTCAGATTAAGTATTTGCTTATACTGAGACTATCAAACTGACTGTAGTTTAAATTTGTAATTGACTTTTATTTTTTCCCCCATGCAAGGCAATAATGCTACTAAGATGCAAGATGTTACTTGTACCAAAAGAGAATATGAAATCTTTTATACAATGAAATGTATGTGAAAAAAAAATGCAATGGTTGCAGAAAACTAAGATTGCATTTATATAATCTCAAGTTGTCATGTTGGATGATAACATAATCCGCTTATCCCTCTTTTGCTCATAGCTAACCCAGCACACACAGTCCCATTACTTTTTAGACAGACTTTATATATTAGAGTTATGATTTTTTAACTTTTTGTAAAATAATTGATTTCCTGTATCATAATTTGATATTTTATATTCAAAAGGATCACACCTCGATGTAAAATTAGATTTTCAATCCCCTTACACATATAAAAAGTAGAAACATACTGCTGCTCAGTTCAAAACAATTTCAGAGACCAGTTTGATTTACACATACACACACATACAATGGAAGATATGACAGCCAGCAGCTACTGACTAAGGCCTTGTCCATGCACACAGTAGAAGAGATTAACCAGCAACTGCTTACTAAGCCTATATCTGTGAACTTGCAAGCACATTAAGTTGACCATCATAAAATATGTCTCTTCGAACATTTCACCTTGCACTAAAAACACTTACTTAATTAAACAAACTTCACTGCAAGGAAAACTGAACATTTTATTGTTATTTCTGAAAAGAATTTATAAATGTTAATTCAACTGACTTCTACTTTTTTTCAGAAAAATCCTGAAAAATTATGTTTCATGTAAAATAACAATAATAACTCCTTTCACCACTCTCACTAATTTGAAAAAAAAAATTTTTGCGAGCCACTGTGAAATTATTTTCTTACCAGTTCAATATTAGGCTACAGCTGTGGTGAACAAAAAACTTAGAGAGTTTAGTTAAAGGGAGATAACTGCATGGCTACCAGAAATAATATCACACAAGGAATGAGAATGATATACCTCAGTGATCAAAATAAAAAGTTTGGTTCGATCTTCCTAGCACCTGATGAATGCCGGAATGTACAACATCCAAAACGTCATAAACATGGCAATAAAGAAGAGGAAAATAGCTCGAACAATGTTAATGGGACAATCTCAATTGTTATCTTTTGTCTTCTTAATTCAGAAATAATAAAGAAGGGTTTAATCAAGTTTAGTTTTGAAAAAAGTGCCATCCCAATAGGAAATATCTAAAATCATGTATAGGTATAGTAGTACTATGATGTTCTGGAACCTTCTAGAATTTGTTTATGTTTGTGTGTAAGTTTGTATGTTATGCTATAGCCATAAACTGTTAAATGCATTAAAATATATATAAGTGCTCTCCAATTATATTATTAACAAATTCAAAAATAAAGTTTCTACAAGTTTGCAATTTTTGTTTATTTGTAAGGTTGTATGTTGTGCTATAGCCATAAACTGTTAAATGCATTAAAATATACATAAGTGCTCTCCAATTATATTATTAACAAATTCAAAAATAAAGTTTCTACAAGTTTGCAATTTTTGTTTATTTGTAAAGGTTGTATGTTGTGCTATAGCTATAAACAGTTAAGTGCATTAAAAATATATAAGTACTATTACTACAATTATTACGATTAAAATTAAATCGAAAACTAATAATTAATTATTCTAGAATAAATTCAATCTCTAATTTATATATATCGAGCCGCGAAATATATTATTACCAATGGATTTGTAAAAATATCTAACTTTTGTTTCTTGATTATATATCTGTAAATTCAGATAATATTTAGAGATGGAATCGTGATTTTCAACATGTTTATAGGATTTATTGATGGAGAAGCAAAACGGTTTTAATGGCGGGAAGATAAGAATGATTGAGTTATACATGTCCTTATAATTAACCCATATACTGGGAAGAAGGGGTGGATTCTTATCGCACAATGTCTTTGACCTGTAGGGTGGGTCATTAAATAGAGATCATTAAATGGAGCATTATTAAATATGTTCATACTCCCAACAACTTCAGGGACAGATGTAATCTATTCTTTGAGAAGTAAATAGCTATTATCAAATATAATAATCCAAAGAAACTCTTGAACCAACGAACTGAACTGATTTTTAAATGTAGACATAAGAATAGGTATAGGATCACTTAACAGATTAAAATTAAGCTTAAAAGTTTGTTTTTGAAAATAATCTAGAATGTCTTGTTTAAGACTTTATACCCCCCACAAAATAATTTTATATCATTATTGCTATCATAGGTACTCTACTACTATGTTATTATTATTATTATTATCACATTTTCATTTTGGGGGTAAACTTTTTCAAGACTTAAACAAATTAAGTTCAATTTACTGATTTATAAAACAGAAATAAAGGATTACAAAATGTCATAATCCTTATATATATATATATATATATATATATATATATATATATATATATGGTGTATGGGTAGGTATTTCAAGGCTATCACAATGTGTTTAGTATAATAAAGGAAGGTTGGCCTCACACTCTCGGCGGACCTCAAGTGGAATGACTACATCGAATCCATTGCTAAATCTGCTGCTATGAAAGTTGGTTCTCTGTGCAGGGCCCGGAAGTTCTTTCCATCTGAATCTATCCTGCACATATATAAATCTACCATCCGCCCGTGTATTGAATACTGCTGCCACATCTGGTCGAGTGCCCCTGCTATTCTCCTCGGGGTTCTTGACAAAATACAATGGAGAATCTGTAATGTGATCGATACTGACTTGGCTGACCGCCTGCAGTCACTCTCTCACCAGCATGACGTGGCTTCCCTGTGCCTCTTCTATAAATAATTTCATGGCTTCTGCTCTGATGAACTTAGATCACTAGTGTCCCCTAGGTACGAATTTGCACGAGATACTAGATTAGCAACTAGGTCCCACCCTTTTACAGTGAAACTGTTAAAATGTAACCGCAATTTCTACTCCAACAGATTCTTTTCTCGCACTTCCCAACAGTGGAATTCCCTTCCGCATACTTGCTTCCCTGACAGCTACAATCTTCAGGCGTTTAAATGTAAGGTCAATAGACACCTCCTAACACACTACCTCACGCCCATTCTCTCAAACACTCTTCCTATGTACCTCCTTACTCGTCTATCACCCTCCTTCTGACATTTCCTATATCCAATTGCTCTTTCAGCACCTTCCCCTATGTAACCCCCTGTGCTATAGTGGCCTCGCTTAGGGTGAAATGATTAAAAAAAAAATCTTTTATTAAATACAGCTGATAAAAACAGATTTAGTTAATTTTTTATCAAGTTTATCCAGCACCCTAATATATATATACTACCAGCCAAAATTACTAGGCCACCCCCAGTGTTTTAAAAACTTATGTATTTCATACTATTTTAAGTATTTATTGCCAAGTGGATAATTCTAAATGAAAATAGAATGGTTCTTTTGTTATTATTACTTTGCAAAATGTTACAAGGCAGCCAGGAAGCCTTTGCTTTGGCCAGCCAATAATAAGAAGAGACTAGCATGGGGAAGAGAGCACAAAAACTGGACACCAGAACAGTTCATTTAATGCACATGTTATTGTGCAGTATTACCAAAAAAAAACATTCTATTTTCATTTAGAATTACCCATTTGGCAATAAATACTAAAAATAGTATGAAATACATAAAATTTCTTTTTAAAAGCTGGGGTAGCCTAATGATTATGTCCGGTAGTGTATATGTACACACATAAGTACATAACTATATGAAAGCTATATTAAACAAATAAATAATGAAACAAAAGAGCAGAGAGAAAAAACAAAACCAACATTTATGAACCAATTTCAAGAGAATTTTTGTTTAGTATTTGTCAGTCAGTTAAGTGCCATACAGGATAGGTGATTATGTCTTGAAAGAGACATGACTGACTGAGAAAAAGATTTTCCCGCAGTAGTGTGCCATTACTTTCTGCTGTATGCCAGTTGCTAACCAAGGTTATAGAACCCAATTTGTACTGCTATTTAACCCATAGCTGGAGGAAGAAGAGATAGATTTATACTTTTTCCAAGAATATTTGTGAGTAAATGAATGCAACAAATTCAACTGGAATTCAAACTCGGATCTCTAATTTCTCATTCTAAGCTGATATGCACTGGACCACAAATGCACATTGTTGTTTAATATATACAATCCAAACATGCTTTTTACATAGTGTGTAATCCATTACATAATAACAACAAACTTTGAAAATATATAATTTTTTTGCCTAAATTTAACACCATGGCATATATAAGATCTCTAGCCACATAAATTCAGAAGGCTAGTCTACTTTAAATAATGTAGCAGCATAAAAAATGTACTAAGTCAAATTGATTGGCATCTTAGTTCAGCAAGTGCTTTTTAAACAATTTATTGTTGAATTATTGGAAATTTGTATCAAACTAGCGATGCAGTATGACTTATCCTATATAACAGTGAATGCTCATAAATTTATTTTCACTATTTACATTGTTTGAATTGTTATTCTCATCTTTGTTGTCATATTCACAATGTTTTGACTGGTGTATGCTTCGGCCTTCTTCAGATATTTGGAATTTCAAACCAAACTGTTTATTTCATCCACCAAAGTAGATTGTTCTAGTTCCACATGACACTCTTCCAAATATTTCAGTATCAGTTATTTCCCTTTTAACTCAACTCTCCAAGTTTTTGTTCACCACTGCTGTAGCCAGGTCTTGAACTCACAACTCTTTGGGTCAATTCACTGGGTACAGCTAACACTCAGCAGATAAAAGCTTTGGTTGACTCCAGTGACTTCATCCCATCAGTCTGAACCATGTAAATATTGTAAATGATTACAGTACCTCATCTCAGAAATATAGACAGATGCTGGACAATTTCTGAATAGATGAAGCATACATTTGACTCAGAAGAAGAATGCTGAGAATATCATAGATAGAGCATGTGAGCAACAAGGAAGTTTTAAGGAAGATTGGGACAAAAAGGACACTTTTGTTTATAATCAGAAAAGGACAGATGAAATTTCAAGGTCACTTAATGAGGAAAGAGGGCTTGAAGAATTTAACACCCATGTACAGACACAAATGATGCTGAATGCTCAGGTTGCCCAAAATGATCCACAAACTCATTTTGGTCGATCATAAATTGAAGTTGCATGAGATAGCAGAAGAGTTGAACATATCAGAAAGCAGTGTATTCACCATTTTACATTAACATTTGTCAATGAGAAAGCTGTGTTCAAAGTGGGTGCCATGACTGCTCACAGTCGATCAAAAAACAACAATGCGTCAACGATTCAGGGCAACTGTTTCAACGCAACAAGAAGGAGTCTTTGCATAAATAAGTAACAATGGATGAAACATGGAGTCAAATCGGCAGTCAGCTGAGTGGAGAGCAGTAGATGAAAGCTGTCCAAAGTGACCAAAGACACAAACATTAGCAGGCAAGATTTTGGGCTCTGTATTTTGGGATGCACATAGTATTTTGCTCATTGATTACCTTGAGAAAGAAAGAACTTTCAATAGTGAATATTATATAGCAGTATTAGTATTAAAGACAGAAATCACCAAAAAAACCAGCCACAAATGAAGAAATATTACCAGCAATATATTTTTTTGTTAAAGAAATTACTAAGGAAAATTAAATTTCTGTATTAAATGACCCATAAAGAGTTGATATGCCAATAAATGAACAAATAAAACATCACATGTTTCTTGCTTCTTTATTATTTTCTATGGAAAGTGTTTTGATGAAATTCTTTAGTTCAACTAGTTTTAAATCTCATAATGCCACAGATGTTGTACTGAAACAAGGTTCTTTGTAGGAACCACTACTTTGTGGGATTGACTTTCTTTGTGGAATGCTTTCTTCATCACTACAATCTTATTTTCAAACCTAGAGTTATCTTTCTCACATATCCTCATAAACTATGCCTCATTTCTCTGTAACCTTCAACCTCTTGTAGCTTTTGGACCTTTTATTGTAAAAAAAATGATGTTGTAAAAAATAAAAAATAAAAAAAGAGACCGCATTAAGAAAACTGGTGGAGAAAAAATATGTTTGTAATGAAGAGAAAACTAGCTATATAACTAGGTTCAGACCTTCAATTTGGTATAAATATGTACAGATCGAACTCGTTCTTGATATTACTTGCTTTATTAACTGCCAAAGCAGAGACTGCATGTAAACTGTATACATTTTTCCTTACTTAACAGAACAATAGAGATTCCAGACTAATGGACAGACACAAATGACAGCTTGCATCATATCTGAATACTAATCAAAACAGAACAGCATTGTATCAAGTCGCTTTTCAGCAGAACTGGACTGCAGTAAAAAACTATTAAGCATCAACACAGTAGAAGATGAATAGGTGTGAGAGACAGGCAGATGGGTAAATTGGTTGGTGTATTCATGGTTCGGTAAGGAAACTTGGTGGCATCCAGATGAGCTGATAAAAGAATACACTGACAGGAAAACAAGAAGGGTACATTTAAATAACTGGGTATGCAGATTGATGGATACGAACAATTGAAGATGGATGGTTACATTTACCATGTTCTGCAACTTTATGGTAATAATGAAATTCCCCATTTCTGTTTGAGAAACATTCACTATTCATTGACTAGACAATCTTATTTTTGGTTGAAATTTATAATTTTTTCAGGAAATTTATAATTTTTTTCTGAAATCAATTGATATCACTGCTTCTGGTTCTGATGGAAGGCAGTGTGAAAGTCGACATCTTGATTACAATCAGTTCTTTGTAGCACTCCAGTCACTTACTCCTCTTGCTCTTCTCTACAATTACAAAAGCCAAATGAGGTCAAAAATGAAGTACACCTGCTGTATATTGGTAGGAGCTGTTGTCTCTTCACTTTCCAGTATCAACAGAACCCAAAAGCCTCTCTGCACCCCAGTGGGTAATAAATTACTTTCTGTCCTACAACCTCTTCCTCACAGACAAAACACTGCAATCCATTTCTATATGGGATACATTCAGCATTCATTGACTATACAATGTTATTTTTGGTTGAAATTTATAATTTTTTTCCTAAAGCAGTTTTTTGGAAATTATATTTTCTTGTACTGATGGGAGTTTCTTTTTTTCTTTTTTTTTTTGGTAGAGGGGAAGTTAATGGTTTGATTATGTTATCACATTCTTTTCTAGTTATGTGTGATACCCATTTTGCTGTTAGAAGTGATGTTATCTTTATTATTTGGTAAAGATCTATGTTGATAACTTTGTATTTCCAGTATATAGAGTTTGTTAATTGTGTGATAAACAAGAACAACTAAATGCAGTATGACAATAATAATTTATTGGAATGAAAATGTGTGTGATTTGTGCACATAAAAGTATATCTATATATATATAGGTATCATAATTATCTTAAGTTAATATTATTTTATTTATTTGTGATGTGTTGCACAAATTGAACTAAATTTTGACAAATAACAAGTCAACCTACAAGAAAGTGTAGTTCATGTGTGGCCAATGTAAGAATTAAATGGTATTAGTATTGGAAATACAATCTTCTAAAGAACATAAAATTTGTAAAGAAAATTAATTTTAAATATGGCGCCATGTTTGGATTTCAGTGTGCATGGCTTCTATAACTTGTCTTTTTTACAGGTAGAGGTGTTGACCCTACACAAACCCATTTATCCACCTGGCATGGTAGACTGGTTGCCATCTAAGACTATAGTACCAAATCTTTCCTGTTATATAACACATATCTGAAGGAAGAAGAGATGAATTAATATCTTTCCCAAGGGTATTTGCATGTAAGGGAATGCAACGAATTCAACTGGAATTCAATCTCAGCCCTCCAATTTTTCATTCCAAGCTGATATCCACTTTATCATATATATATATATATATATATATATATATATATATATATATATGAGGCCAGTGATTTTATGAATCCGCCGTGACTGTATCCAATATGTAGCAATTTAGTCTGCCTAAAAGTTAACAGACAAATTGACATCTCGATAAAGACTAAATTTTGAAATTTGTGTATGTATATATACATGGGTGTATTACTATGTATATGTTTTTTCTCACTAATGTTTGTGAATATTTCTCCATATGTGAATGTTTGTAAGTTTATTCATGTATGCGTTCTTTTTCTCTCCTCCGTCTAAAATATGAATAATTTTCTAAATGTACAAAATTGTTAAAATATAGGTTTTTTTTTTTTTTTTTTAGCAACAAAAATATAGTAGATAAAATAGTTAATTAATAATGCTGATCTTAATTTTATAAAATTTTAATACCAATGCCCACCAAGATTAATTTTAAGTCTTCCCACATATTCTCCAAAGTAAAAGTTGCTTTACTCTGATTGGTCCACATTGTACATACAATAATGCCTCCCTGATGAAAGAGGTCTTGCTTGTTCTTAACCTTTTAAAGCCATTCATTTCGAAATAACAACATCACTTGAAAAGACACAAAAAGTGTCGAAACAAAATAGCTACTTTTGTAGTGATATTATAACATATCAATGTTAATTTATTAATTTAAATAATATTATTATTATATATATATATATATATATATATATATATATATATATATATGTATATATATATATATATATATATACATATACATATATATATATATATATATATATATATATATATATATGTATTATATATATATATATATATATATATATATATATATATATATATATATATATATATTATTTTTATTTGGAAATGAGTTATTTCTTGCACAATCTAGGTTTCAACATTTTGTTATCTTCAGGTAATTTACAATAACTGAGAATAGCAAGATTGAAGATACCTAGGTTGTGAAAATAACTCATTTCCAAATGAAAACATTCAAAAGTTCTACAATGTAAATGTATTGAACCCTTTTTAATACAAATGTGTACTGGTCTGATTCAATTATGAGAAAGACTAATTATATATATATATATATATATATATATGCACTAATCTTTTATTCTTCTGTTCAAGAACAATGTATTCGTGAAATGGCTCTTTTATCACCCAATCAATGTGTTTCTTTTTTCAAGAAATCATTTGGAAGATATAATTCAAATATTTACAGTATATCACTTTAGTGTTATCTTCTTGTTCTATATGCCTTGTTTGCTTCAGGACATGTGTGATCATGGCCCTCCATAACTTCTTACCCTTTTGTAGCTTGTAGTAATATTTGTCTCTCCTAAACCCTGTTCTATAAATCATTTATGCAAAATCATTAGGTAGGTTAATCTCTACTTTCCCACTTACCTTCGATATTTTTGTGAGTGTCAATTTCTCCAAACACTCTTTCCTTATTATGTGCCCTAGAAATGTCAACTGTTTCTTTCTGATGCTATGTTTAGGTGTCTTTTTGATTTTGATTTTCTATAGTATTCTTAGCGTCCTTCTCTAGAGCCATATTTCAGTTTCCTCAAGTCTGTGATATTACTTAGCTTTCATTACCATAAAGGAGGATTGATATTACATAACAGTTTCAGTCAGTCAATCATTTAAGTGCCATATGCCGAACACGCTTAGGCAATGATATTGCTTCCAATATATGACTGACATGGCAGAAGATTTTCCCACAGTTGGTTGCCATTTCTTTCTGTAGTAGACATTGTTGCCAACCAAGGCTATTGTTGAGGCGAAATCTTTGTCGCCAAGTTGTTGTGGCCAGCTAGAGTCCAAAAGTAAGACACAGAAACAAGAAGGTAGGTTCAAACAGTGTATTAGAATAACAGAACATATATACAATAATAAGTGTTAGTAATCAGCAAAATAGAAGTGTAACTCCGAGCAGTATAGTTATGCAGTGTCTCAACTTCCTCATGACTTTTACCAGACTGCCCCACAGCTGCATCCCCGGAAGTTGCTCAGGTTATAATTTATGGCAGAAGAAAGAGTCCATTCCATATAAAAGAGCACCATAACAGCTAAGGAACCCAGTATGTCCTTCAATTTAATTCTTTTATCCACGTTAAGTGCCTTATATGATACACACTTGGATGATCCTATTTCTTTCAATCTGATTAAACAGAAAATGGCAACAGTAGATTGCCATTTTTTTCTGTGGCAAGACTGGTTGCCTGGTTGCCAATCTGTCCTGCTATTTAATCCTTTTATCCAGATCAGTCAGTTAAGTGCCTTATGTGATACACATTTGGATGATCATGTCTTTTTTTATCTATGATTGACTAGGCAGAAGATTTTCTTGCGGTAGGTTGTCACTTCTTTCTGTGGTAGACTGGTTGCCAACCAAGGGTATAACACTCAATCTATCCAGCTATTCAACCCATAGTTGGAGGGAGAAGAGATGGAATAATATCTTTCCCAAGAGTATTCATGCATAAGTGAATGCAGCAAATTCAAATGTAATTCAAACTCGGCTTTTCGATTTCTCATTCAAAGCCTATATCCATTTCACCAAAATGTACATCCTCATAACAGTTTAATACTAAATTAAAACTTCATCAAAAAATATTTAGAGATGATCTGAGATAAAAAGAAAAAGGTGTCACTTGTTCAACACTCCACCCACGTCTATTGAACAGGTGTAGAGTCCTCATCCCTTGTTCCCTGTTTAGGATGTGGTTTCCGGCTTTCTCTTTTCCAATCTTTTCATTCTTTTCTTTTTTTTTTTTTTGGAGTAGATAGATTAAACTATCGTCCGGTTCACACTCCACCCACGTCTATTAAACAGGTGAAGAAGCTCATCCCTTGTTCCCTGTTCAGGATGTGGTTTCCGGCTTTCTCTTTTCCAATCTTTTCACTCTTTTCTTTTTTTTTTCAATTGGAGTAGATAGACTAAATTACTGTCCGGTTCACACTCCACCCACGTCTATTGAACAGGTGAAGAAGCTCATCTCTTGTTCCCTGTTTAGGATGTGGTTTCTGACTTTCTCTTTTACAATCTTTTCACTCTTACATAGCCCACTGCACATCAGTGGCGTTATCGCCTTGCTCGGGGTGATATGATTAAAAAAAAACCTTTTCGTGATTCTCTATTCAAGATTTAAATAAAGCAAGGATTATCAACCAAAATAAGTATATTTTGTTCTGTTTTTCTACTGCTACAACAACAGATTATTACATGTCACAACTTGTGATGGCATTCAATTGTGCTCCATATAAATCTTTTTTATTATGAAAACTTTATGACTTTTTCTTGATTCAGCAAATCCCAAAATCAATTTTAAATTGTAGTTTCTTACATTAATGCTGAACACCATAGTCCCAAGGCTAGAATTGTTAATGAATCAAATTTGATCGTCAGAATGTTACCTTCCACGGGCTTTTGATTGTTAAATGTTCAGGGGAATATCATTAATAATTACTGAGAGACAAAACAAAACAAAACTTAATTTCTCTTTGTTTGAAAGAATTGATTTATAATCGTTTGGTGGCTGTGGATGTACATGGTATGGGAAATCAACAAAACATGTTACATTAAAGAGCAATAATTATTTGTATACAAACACATACATTGATCATTCTAAAGAAAACGGTTTGTATATGTCTGCCAAGGTCCTAAGATGTTTTTATAAGTTCTATATGTTGTCACTGAGAAAGTAGCAACTTATTTTTAGCTACTACAGCCTGGGAAAATATTCAGCAAAAGTATAACATTTTTTGAAAAATCATTTCATCTAAGGTAATAAAGGTAATAAAGCAACTAAGATGCAAGGTGCTACTGAGTATGAAGGAATATGAAAAAAAGAAAAATATTATCAAGGGGAGAGAACAATAAATGAACAGGAAGACAGGTGAGACTGATTGATTGTATTAAAAAGGGTAGATTATATTTAAGTTCCATTTGAATAAAGAAGCTAACTAATGAAGCTATTTACGAACAATACTCAAGTTTTATAGGGTAATGTTTTGGTTTTGTAGCAAGTTGTGGTATTCCATGAAACTGCTTCTAGCATAGCCACTTCTATGTTTAATTTCCTTATTTTCTATGCTAAATTTGGAATGAGTGATTGAAT
Source organism: Ascarosepion bandense (assembly GCA_037127315.1). Taxonomy (NCBI): domain Eukaryota; kingdom Metazoa; phylum Mollusca; class Cephalopoda; order Sepiida; family Sepiidae; genus Ascarosepion; species Ascarosepion bandense. Next base: position 3,331,325 of record JBBBDQ010000367.1, read on the forward strand.
ACACTGAAGTATTGGAAGTGTTTAGTTATACTAAATCCACATTTTGCACACAAACTAAACATTTTTGGAAGTAAAAAAAAGAAATGCATATGTAGTTTGAAACTTCATGTTTATTTGAGTATATTTCAGCAATCACTCTCTACATAGCACACAGGAAACAGTGATTGCCAGCAGTCAGGAATTGAAATAGGCTTGATTAATGATAGTTATATAAGATTCATGTACCTCTCTCTCTCTTTATATATATATATATATATATATATATATATATATAATATTATTTATTCATAAATTATAACATGGATATGTTAAAATATCACTACAAAAGTAGCCATTTTGTTTCAACACTTTTGTGTCTTGTCAAGTGATGTGATGGTTCTTCAAAAGTGTTGAAACAAAATGGCTACTTTTGTAGTGATATTTTAACATATCCATGTTATAATTTATGAATAAATAATATTATTAGCTCTACTTTTGTATTGAGCACTTTTTTCAAAATAGTGTTTCTTTTGATAAGGAATATTATTCCAACAATACTTGGAGATATATATATATATATATATATATATATATATATATATATATATATATATATATATATATATATATATATATATATATAGCTCTCTAGGTTAGTTATTTACTTAGTTTGCTCTACTTGCATATTGAGCACTTTTTGTTTTAGGTTACTTTTCTCAGATTTTTTCCTTTGGGCTATATATTTTGACAGATGTTCAAGTGCTTAGCACGTTCTTTTTTTTTACCGTTTTTTCCTTCAGCGTATGTACTCAAAGGATTTTTCAAAATGAGTATAGCGCCAACTTTTATATATATATATATATATATATATATAATTAATGTAGAAAAGTTAGTTACTTAGCTGAGCAGTGTTATTTCAGTTTTCCTGACTTCAAAGTTTCATGATGTTACTGTAATGTCTTCACACTTCAGTGTTTTTGCATTTTCTAAAATGTCTTTCTATCAATAAACTACTGAAAAATTCAATAATTTTGGCACTAAGCCTCATTACAATTTAGCACAATATATACATATATTTTTTTTTCTAACATATGCTGTTAAATATAAGAGACAATGAATGTCTATTATGTTTAATCATAAGCCGTTCTAAACGTCGTATTTTTGCTTTAGTTTCAGTTGAAAATAAGACAAAAATTTTCCAACATTTGGATAGTTATATATTGATTTTCTTCTAAGCTTTCAGCTCACATGAGCCATCTTCAGAGAGGTTGTTGCAGTTGACTACATGGTTTTGTTGTCATTTCGCGCTATCACGTGGTGTGACGTCATAAAACCACATCACAAATTTAAGAACTGCGTTTATTATTTTTGGTAACTATTGCCGTTGCCAAGCGGAGTTTTATGTCAACACAAAATAAAATTGTCGGTGATGGTGGATGTTATAATATTTCAGTCTAAGCAACCTCTCTGAAGATGGCTCATGTGAGCCGAAAGCTTAGAAGAAAATCAATAAATAATTATCCAAATGTAGGAGAATTTTTGTCTTTATTTTCAACTGAAATTAAAGCAAAAATACAACGTTTAGAACGGCTCATGATTAAACATAATAGACATTCATTGTCTCTTATATTTAACAGCATATGTTTAGAAAATTACTGGCTGCCTCAATACACTATATATATATATATATATATATATATGTACAACAGCCAAAATGTTGTACGCATGGCAACAAAGATGAGGACAATAGTCCGAATTATGTAAATAATGTAAATAATACCTCATCTCAGAAATATAGGCAAGTAATAGACAAGTGATATACTAATATAATATAATTATAATATAATTATAATATAATTACTAATATAATATAGTAATTATTTTTAAATTTTAAATTGATCCATTGTAGCTATATATATAGCTACATAAATGGATAAATTTAAAATTCTAAAAAAATAATTACAGAGCGTGTTTGCACATTTTTTAAAATCACCATCACAACAGAATGTAAATTATATCGCAGTTACAATAAGTTTTTCATTGTAATTAACTTTAGTCCTGAAGTTAATCTTGGAAAAGGTCAAAAGTATTTCGGTTTAAAAAAACTACAGTGGCTTCCTTGATGAACTTCATTTTAACAGCAAGAAATATTTAGAGAAATGGAAAGGATAAGTATAGAAATAGACTCAATATGCCTATATTATTCAAAGAAATATGTTTGCACGAATATACACTTCCTATATATACATGTGTGTGTGTGTGTGTGTGTGTGTGTGTGTGTGTGTGTGTATGTGTGTGTGTATGTGTGTGTGTGTATATATGTGTGTGTGTGTATATGTGTGTGTGTGTGTGTGTGTGTGTGTGGTACATCTCGCAGTTTTAGTCCTCGATACTTGGTACTTTGTTATGCCTGATCTAATGGTATATTTATTCTTGTAAAATACAAGAAACGTGGCAAAAGGCCAAAAAGAAGGGTGGGTAGAGGGTGGTCTTCATTAACTACCCTATACCCCGCTAATCACATTCACGACCCAATCACTCTTAACAATTTCTCCATTTACCACAAAAACTCATCCACAACCTTACAATACCCATATACCATAATACCACATATTCACAGGGGAATCTAAATATGGGGTAACAAACCCATGAGATAAAATTTATTTATGTACAACAATTTTCTATAAAATATACATAAAAACATAATAACATGAAAATGAGCTGGGGAGGGGATGAATAACCCAAAACAAACTAAAAATATAACAAAATATTCAAACACAATAAACAGATGTTGTGCCTGATGTAATGGAGTGCCAATAGTTATCGGCTTAGCACTTAAATACAACTCAGCTAATTTGCATAGAATACCATAATATGATTATTTAGGATGCATAAAGTCACAAGTCATTGTGATGAAGGGTTTCAGCATCCTGACCTTGTTCAGACTGGTGAACATGTTAAGGTAACATGCTTTCTCCCAGAAACTGTAACTAAGGTCTGCTCAGCATAGTTGCAGTATAAACAACAGGTGGGCTCTGTAGGTATTGAACAAACATAAATGTGCCTTAGCAGGTGTCTGCAATGGGGATTTGCTATCCACTCTAGTAGGATGGCAACTTTGGATATGAGTAGACAGCCTTTAATCTATAGTAAGCATTACCTATTGTCACCATATTTCAAATCTGTACATGTAATAACTTTGGAGCTATGAACATCAAAAATTTGTTGATTAATGCAAAAACTTCAGGAAAATTTCAAGATGCTCTGATTTTAAAACTATAAAAAATATTGATCTAATATTTGGGATTTAGCAATAAATTTGATTAAAGTATACTAGTAAATTTTTCAAGGTGTTTTTGTTTGTTTGTTTTTGAGGCTGAACGACCTATCAGTCCTTATGGGATCATTTTAAGGTCATAACCAGTGATTTTTTGGGTAAGGTTATTTTTACAACGTTTTTCTTTTCACGGTTCATTGGGATTTGTTTTTTAAGAGCAGTGTCCCCAAGTCCTACCCTTGTTATTTAACCCATAACTGGAGGGAATAGACGGATTAATACCTTTCCCAAGGGTACCAGTGCTTAAGTGAATGCAGGGTATTCAACTGGAATTCGAACTCTGCTCACCGATTTCTCTTTCCGAGCCAATATCCACTGCACCACAACGCACATCCGTCACTATACGCTTACAGCACCTGGTATTCCCAAGTGGTCACCCATCTAAGTACTGACCAGGCTCAACGTTGCTTAACTTCGGTGATTGAGCGAGAACCGGTGTATTCAATGTGATAGGCCCTTCAAGGTGTTTTTGAGAGGGTCACCTGTGGCTGTTGGTTGATTTATATATTATATCCTGTGAATAACCTGTTGCAAAAGCTGCTGGTCTCTGCTGTCACGCAGATAGTTCAGTGGTAAGATGTTCATCTAATGACAAATTAGTCAGATTTCAATCCCAGCTTGAAGCTAAAAATGGATAATCTAGCTGTACTGAAACTGAATTGTTGTGATACATCGAAACAGGTTTGTCTGCAGATAATTATATATACACATATATACTAGCAGTAGAGCCCAGCGTTGCTCGGGTGTAATGAAAGCTTTAAAACTAATCCACGGTCCTGGAGCTCAGACTCTTTGGATGTTGGCATGAAAGACTAAAAAGCAATAGTTGTTTCCAGTTAAAGCGAAACCGTAGACTGAAAGAAAAATGAATGGATGTAAGTCAAATTTTGATTTCCTGGTATCAATATCAAATAGGTATTTTTCATCATAAACTGAATTTTGAAGGCTAAATAAGTCCTCTGAGTAAATGGTATCATGGCTGAGAGGAAGAACTACAATTATACCTACTTTCTTTTTTTTTAATCATTTCATTTCGGACAAGGCGTAAATGTATCAAATTTGATTAAAATCAGACCACTCCTTCTATAACCTGATTTTTTCGATTATCGATTTTCGATATTTATCAGGGGTACCTCGACACAAAACCTAGCTAAGAACACTTGCAGACGCTTATAGTACAACTGTATAAATTTTCAAGAAAATCGGTTCAGCCGTTTTGGAGTCTATAGGTAATGGACGCACACACACACACACACACACACACACACACACATACACACATACACAGACCAAGTTCTATTTATAAATAAGTTTATGTATATATATATACTAACCGTATTATCTGCGCCTTGTTGAAGGTCACACATTCTTTTGTAAGAATATATATGCTTTTTAGCTTTACTCTGACTCTAAAATTTTGTCATATGCATTGTTAGCCCTCCAAGTTTTAATTAGGTTTTGTGCCCCCAGGAGCCCCCTTTGATCAAAATGACATAGGAAAGTTTCCACTATGTTACTGTGAACACCCTGATTCGAAAAATGTATCATATGCATAATAGCCCTCCAAATTCAAATTGTCTTATTTTTTTACCCCCACCCCACCCTCAAGGACCCCCTTTGATCAAAATGACTTGGGACAACTTCCACTGTGTTCCCGTGAACACCCTGACTCCAAAAATGTATCATGTGCATTTGTAGCCCTTCAAGTTCCATTTGAGGGGTTTGTGCCCACCAGGAACTTAAAATGAAAATATATTGATCAAAATGAAATATACTTATCCAAGTCTCCTGGGTAATGTAATTTCATAATAAAACCCTAGGAGGAGTTCAAGAAGAAACAAATAGACAAACAGAAGATACAACTTATATCTTTTCTTATATTTGATACTTATGAATAATGATATCTGCAACGAGGAATCAACTAAAACAGATTAAAAGATTTTGTATTGAATAATATTAAAATATAATTAGCATATTGAATACTTAGAAAAGATAGCAGGAGTATTTCTGGGTTCTCTCACTATTACCAATTTGCATATTTGCATATTGATATTTTTTATTATGAAAAATTTGTCACTTCACATCAAATTTAAGCAATCTTGAAATATATAGTTTATGTTGTGAAAAATTTTAAACAAATCAGATTATTAATATGAGTAACAAAAAATATGTCATTATTAAATAGAAAATCATTTTAATAACATCTGAATTTGGTGCAATGGATATCAGCTCAGTATGGGAAATTGGAGAGCCAAGTTTGAATTCCAGTTGAATTCGTTGCATTCACTTATGCCTTGAGAAAGGTATTAATCCATCTATTCCTCTTCCAGCTATAGGTTGAATAATAGAACAGTTTGTTTGCCTTGGTTGGCAACCAGCCTACTACAGAAAGTAATGGCAATATACTGCAGGAAAATATTCTGCCCAGTCAGTCATGTATCTTTCCAGACATGATTGCCCAAGCAGGTATAACGTATGGCACTGGACTGATTAACTATTATTCAGGGCCATTATTTTCTTGCAATTCCATCTTTTTGTGATTTGTATGAAATTTCATACGTTACACTTAGCATAATCATTTTATAGGCTTTCTGATTTGGACATTAGACTTAATGCTTAGGATGACTTCATCTGTTACTAAATCTCATGTTATGAAGGCTTTGAGCTATGAGAGGCTTTTACAGTATTTGTCTATATTTCTGAGATGAGGTACTTACATTATTTGGACTATTGTCCTTATCTTTGTTGCCATTTGTATGACATTTCAGCTGTTGTATACTCCGGCCTTCTTCAGGTGCTAGGAATTTTGAACCGAACCCTTTATTAGAATTGCAAGGAATGAGGATGATATACCCCAGCGATTCTAATAATGGGTTCAGTTTGAAATTCCTATCACCTGAAAAAGGCTGGAGCATACAACAGCCAAAACATTCCGCAAATGGCAACAAAGATGAGTTCAATAGACTTTTGCAGCTTTCACAGTCTTGGTAGAGTGTTTAAACATTCTCCTGAACCATATTAATTTGCTAGAGATTGTTCCATCGTTTGCATAGTCTGCCATGATGTCATTGCCAGTTTGTATAGACCAAAATAGTAGATGACTCTGGTCATTAGGTTGTAACCGAGCCAGTGTTGTAACTGAGGTTGTAACTGAGGGAGTGTTGTAACCAAGCCAGTGAACACAGTGCTGAGCAATGGTGCTACGGATGTTTGGCTGGCCAGTCATCTCACAAGGCTCTTCATTGGACACAAAATCAGATCAGTGCACCACCTCAATGGTCCTGAAAGGTGCCAGACTTTAAATCATGGATCTGGGATGCAAAGATTTTGCTGAGAGGCAACTTCTCAGTGGTGTGTTTTGCACAGAAAGAATAGTAGCATTGTAAACTGATAACATGGGGTGTCTTCATTGCTAGAGCCAAATTATAACTGTCTTACTGCAAAAACATTCTTGCACTTTGCCCTTATTCCAAAATTATACTGTCTGCAATGTATATTGTGGTCTCTTTATTTGCTCCAGTCTTGCATTAATAAATCATGACTTACCAATTACATGATACATACATCCCTACTTTAAACATTGAACCTAACCATTAGAGTCAGAACTGGCAGCCATTTCCTGATATATGTCTTCATAAAATTTGTATTGATCAGACTTAATTGAAATCGCAAAACAGAAATAAAGCAAAACCCTGAGCTTCCATAGTGATGTTGATGTGATATCCAAACCAGTTTTACTTTATCTTTTTTTACTTTTTTATTTTAACCACTTCACCACAAGAAAGGCAATAAAGCCACTAGGATGCAAGGGGTTACTAAGTGTTAGAGAATTTGAGAAAAAACTACTATTAAGTAAAAAGGATAATAACAGAACAGGTGTTTAAAAGATAGAAAATAATGACTGATATTGCATTTAGATTTAAAGATCAAAGTTGTCTCAAAAGCAAAAAACCAGAAGAAAGTTCCACAAGTGAGAAATGTGTAAAAAGAAATTGTTATCATAGAATTTATGGTTACATCTAACCATTTCAATGGTAAAATGATGAGACCTTGCTGTCAATTTAGTATTGCACTTACATTTTTAAAGTCTAGGTATGATAGCAAAAGTTCATCAAAATAATTACCATATCACTCCACCCACATCTATTGAACAGGTGTAGAGGCTCATCCATTGTTCCCTGTTTAGGGTGTGGTTTCCAGCTTTCTCTTTTCCAATCTTTTCACTTTTCCTTTTTGTTTATTTGTTTTTTTTTCAATTGGAGTAGATAGACTGAACTATCGCCCGGTTCACACTCCACCCACATCTATTGAACAGGTGTAGAGGCTCATCCCTTGTTCCCTGTTGAGGATGTGGTTTCCGACTTTCTCTTTTCCAATCTTTTCACTTTTCCTTTTTGTTTATTTGTTTTTTTTTCAATTGGAGTAGATAGACTGAACTATCGTCCCGGTTCACACTCCACCCACATCTATTGAACAGGTGTAGAGGCTCATCCCTTGTTCCCTGTTGAGGATGTGGTTTCCGGCTTTCTCTTTTCCAAACTTTTCACTCTTACGTAGCCCCCTGCACACCAGTGGCTTTACCGCCTTGCTCGGGGTGATATGATTAAAAAAAGAAAAAAAAAAATTAAATATTTTTATAGAAAAGCTATATTAGAAAGAGACTGAAGTCAATATACCAAGTGAGGACCAACATCATTGCAGATTCTTCTTTTGATTTTATCAAGAATTTCTAAATATATGACTGGAGCACTAGACCAGGTGTAGCAGCAATATACTAAGTATGAAAGAATGGTAGACTTATAAGTATGTAAAACAGATTCTGACAAGAAAAATTGTCTTGCAAAACAGAGTATACCAACTTTCTTAGTGTTGTATACCTACCTATATACAGGAATGGAATGTTCCTATCCTCTTAAATGGGCTCTATTGGAGTAATGAGTAGAGTAGAGTGATTGCACAGTAGTAGTTGTCTCGCTGTAACTGCCTTTATCACTGTCAACTCTCTTCCTTCGAGCAGAGGGCGCTCTCTGCTTCCGAGCAGAGAGCACTAACCCAGTTGTGGTTCCGCTGAAGGGTAGAATCATGACTGGGAAAAAATAGACAGCCATTTTTTGGCCGGGCCATATAGCCCGGAAAACCCACTTATAACTGACCATGTGTCACATGTTGCCCTTAGTGGGAGGGACAACTAAATAATGTAGAGTGATTACACAGATCCAAACTCTCTCTTGATCAACTCTCTGCTTCTGAGTGGAGATGGGGACCCAGATGAGACTCTGCTGAAGGGTAAAGTCTTGTCTGGAGTGAATAGACAAAAGTGCAACCCTGCCTTAACCTGGATCTAGGAGATATTTTTGGCTGAGCTTATGGGCTCGGAATCCCCACTTTAATTGACCTTGTGTCACATCCGCCTTGGTGGGAAGGTGGTAAATAAAAGTGATTATACTGACTAGCAGTTTTCTAGCAGTGTATCCTTCCTGCAGCATGCAAGTCTTGTATTTGTTGATATACTACTATTCCCAACCTCCATTTTGGTGATTACTCATGTGCAGTAACCTTTTGGGGTTACAGCACTTAGCTTTAGACAGCTGTTGATTCAATATACTTTTCCACTTCATTTCATCTAGAATGTCTTTGACATTCTTTTAGTTTTTAGTTTTTGCTATACAATGTGCAATATCTTTGTTTCAAACTAAAATTTACAAGATTATTCCCAATATAAATCATCTCCACACTGAGGAATAAAAGATGAAAATAAACTCAAAATCATTAGCAAAAACTTATTTCAGTGCATATATTGTAAAACTTGAACTGATGATTAAGTTATAGGGGGTGTCAGGAAGTGGGTAAGAGAAGGATGAGAATACTGATGACAGTGGAGTGGATGGAGAAAGGAGCATGAGAGAGTGGATGCAGGTGAGTGAGATAAGAGATGACTATTGACTTTACATTTAAATTCTTGGAGATTGTAGCTACCGGGGAAGAAAGTAAACGGAAGGGAATTCCACAGGTGGAAAATGCAAGAAAAGAAGCTCCTGGAGTAGAATTTGCATTTACATTTTATTGGTTTCACAGTAAAAGGGTGGGACCTAGTTGCTAATCTTGTGGCTTGAGTAAATTCATATATAGGGAGCACCAGTGAGCTAACTTCATCAGAGCAGAAGCAGTGAAAGTATTTCTAGAAGCCATATTGCGCCAGTGAGAAAGTGACTGTATCTGAACTGCTAAATAGATCAATCACATTACAGATTCTTCGTTTAATTTTGTCAAGGACACCTAGGTGGATACCAGGAGCACTCGTTCAGATATGGCAGTAGTATTCAATGCAGGGGTGGATGGTAGATTTATATATGTGCTGAATAGTTTCAGATGGGAAAAACTTCCTAGCCCTACACAGAGAATTCAAAATCATTAACAAAAACTTATTTCAGTGCATATATTGTAAAACATTAACTGATGATTGGATAAAATTTCCTGTTTCCAAACATTCTACATCATATGTCATAAAAGTGTTTGAAGACTTGAATTGGGAGACAGGAAAATTTCAATGGAAACAAAGAAAGAAATACTGGATTGTTATGTGACAATATGGTAGCAAATCCTGGACAAACTTCTCAAAGATGAAGAAGTGACCTGAAGCAACCAAAATGTGGTTCTACAGAAGGATGTTGAGGATACTATAGACCAAACATGTGAGCAATAATAAGGTTTTGGAGAGAATGAAAATGAAAAGGAAATTTATGTTCAACGTCAGAAAGAGACAGTTGTAGTTTAAGAGACATTTTTTTTATAAACATATCACCCCAAGTAAGGCATTTTACTACCACTGTTTTGCAGGAAGTTATGAGAAAGAGTGACAGGTTATAGGGGGTGTCAGGAAGTGGGTAAGAGAAGGATGAGAATACTGATGAGAGTGGAGTGGATGGAGAAAGGAGCATGAGAGAGAGAATTCAGGTTAATGAGATAGGAGATGACTATTGACTTTACATTTAAATTCTTGGAGATTGTAACTGTCGAGGAAGCAAGTAAATGGAAGGGAATTCCACAGGTGGGAAGTGCAAGAAAAGAAGCTGCTGGAGTAGAATTTGCATTTACATTTTGTTGGTTTCACAGTAAAAGGGTGGGACCTAGTTGCAAATCTAGTTGCTCGAGTAAATTTATATATAGGGAGCACCAGTGAGCTAACTTCATCAGAGCAGAAGCCGTGAAAGTATTTGTAGAAGCCACATTGTGTTGGTGAGAAAGTGACCGTATCTGAACTGCTAAGTTGGGATCAATCACATTACAGATTCTTCATTCGATTTTGTCAAGTACACCTAGATGGATGCCAGGAGCACCCGACCAGATATGGCAGCAGTATTCAATACAAGGTTGGATGATATATATATATATATATATATATATGTGCTGAATTGTTTCAGATGGGAAAAACTTCCTGGCTCTACACAGAGAATCAACTTTCTTAGCAGCAGATTTAGCTATGGATTCTATATAGTCATTCCACTTGAGGTCTGTTATGAGAGTTAACCCAAGGAGGTGCAGTGTTTTGCACTCAGGGAGACTAGCTTGATCTATGCTAATAGGGGGTAGGAGCAATTGTCTGTGATGGTTAATAGATAGCAGCTTTGTTTTGGAAGCATTCGAATTCATGAGCCATTTCTTACCCCAGTCTGCCACGGATTGGAGGTCATTTTCAAGCTCAGCATTGAGGTTTGCTTTGTCAGCCTCAGCAGAATTTTGATCAATGCAAGAGTAAACCATAGTGTCGTCAGTATATATGCCTACTTGTGATTTTATGACATCTGGGAGATCATTAATGTAGAGAGCATAGGACCTAGAATAGAGCCTTGAGGGCAGCTGTGTTTGTATGATAGTATTGGGAAGCATGTCCATTCAATACTACCTTCATTGTGCAATTTGAAAGGAATGACTGGATAAGGTCAAACAATTGTCCAGTTATACCATAGACTCACAGTTTGTGTAGAAGGCCAGCATGCCAGACTCTGTCAAAGGCTTTGAAGATATCTAGGGCAACAGTTCGGGCTTTGCCGTTCTTGTCGAGAGCCTGGTGTATATACTGAGTCATGGTTGTGAGCATATCAGCAGTAAACCTGGTGAAGCCGAAACCACACTGTTTGTCAGAGAAGAGTCTGTGGGCTGTTGAACCACCTTGGTGTTGATGATGACTTTGAATACTTTGCCAAAAATCGTAATGAGGAAAGAAGGCTTGGAGAATCTGATACTCACAGAGTGGATAGGGGGAAAGAAAGACATGGGAAAACAGTATTTACATTATTTGAACTATTGTCCATATCTTTGCTGTCATGTTTATGACGTTTCAATCATTGTATGCCTTCTTCAGGTACTAGGAATTCTGAACCAAACTCTTTATTATAATCACTGAGGTATATCGTTCTCATTCCATCTGCAAAGCCACTTCTGGTAGCCCTGTAGTTATCTTCATTTAAATTAACTATCTAAATTAATTGTCCACCACTGCTGTAGCCTGGTATTGAACTCACAACTATTTGGGTCAAGTCACTGGAACAAACCAATGTCTATATCCACTGGGCCATGTGTTCTAAATTGCCTGATAAAGTGCTACTGATAGTATCAAAGTATGTAAGCTCTTGTGTAGCAGTAAAAAATGTTCTAATTATAAATACCAATAATAATAAAAATGTTACGACATATATATATATTTATATAATGTATTTCACTAATGTTTGCATATATATGTATAATGTATTTCAGTGATATTTACATGCATACATATATATATATCAGTCAGTTAAATGCTATACGTGATACAAGCTTTGGGCGATCATGTCTCAAAAGAGACATAACTGACTGGGCAGAAGATTATCCCGCAGTAGGTTGCCATTGCTCTCTGTGGTAGACTGGTTGCCAGCTAAGGCTATAGAATCCAATCTGTCCTATTATTTAACCCATAACTGTAGGGTAGAGATGGATTAATACCTTTCCCAAGGGTATTTGTGCATAAGTGAATGCAAGGAATTCAACTGGGATTCGAACTCGGCACCCGATTTGTCATTCCTGAGTCAATATCCACTGCAATACAATGCACATCCGCATATATATATATATAATGTATTTCACTTATGTTTGCATATATATGTATAATATATTTCACTGATGTTTACATATACATATGTGTGTGTGTGTGTGTGTGTGTGTGTGTGTGTGTGTGTGTGTGTGTGTAAATATCAGTGAAATACATTACAAATCAAATAAACAACCTATTCATGAGTTGTAATGTGGTAAGGTTGGCAGTTGTCTTAAGCAATGAAAACGCTCAAATACAAGCTTGAAGATTGAATCTGTCAGCTAGCATGTTAAAAAGTCTGACTTGGCTGACCTAATGAAAATTGACAGTAAAATAATTATTTTCTTTTTTCATTAGGCTAAAATTGGTGGAAGAATTTTACCAACTCACGAGAGAGATAGACAATGTTTCTCCATAAGCTAATACTTCAGCCAATTTCTTTCTTTCCATACCTTGGGACCAAACAATACAAGCCTGGCTTTCATGAAGTGATAATATTATAGAACTTGATTTTAAACAGAAGAAGAAAAAAAATAACAAGTCTGTTCAAGTTTTCTTTTTTATATTGTCTTAAAGTTGGCTTTTAAATGTGAAGAAAAGAAATAACAAAATAAAACAATAACTATTTACTCATGTCTTAATGATAAATCTGACCAGTTCATAAGGTTATATTGGCAGCTGATCTCGAAAATGATATAAAATCTGTTGTTAAGTGTTGTCAATTTTAATGACTCCAAAAAAAAACAAAAAATAACAAACTGCTCTCTTTTAATTGTCTCAGCCATTTTTGCCTTCAGCATGACTTATACTAACCTCCAGAAGAGTGACTCACGGCTAATGCTTTCTGCTGACATGAAATGAAAAATGATAATGAATCAATTCTTAGGTCCGTCATGCTTGACAATTTTTGAATCATCCATGCATGGAATATTACTGCCACATCTGGTCTGGTGCTATTGTGTAATTAGAGATTCTTGATAAAATACAAAACAAAATAATTGATGCTATTGATCCCAAGCCGGCATCTTGTCTTCAGTTACTCCATTGTACAGTAGTTAAATTGTATCTTTTTTCTAAATACTTTCATGAGTCAGTCAGTTAGTTAAGTGCCATACGTGATACACGCTTTAGCGATCATGTCTCGAAAGAGACATGACTGACTGGGCAGAAGATTATCCAACAGTAGGTTGCCATTGCTTTCTGTGGTAGACTGGTTTCCAACCAAGGCTATAGAACCCAATCTGTCCTGTTATTTGACTCATGGCTAGAGAAAAAAGAGATGTATTATATTATTAAGTAGTAATTAGTGGGGGATCAGTTTATTACTTCATAACAATAGAAAACCGATCCCCCACTTTATGACCAGTAGAAGCCTTAATCATTATTTCAATTATTATATTCAGTCAGTCAGTTAAGTGCCATACGTGATACAATTTGGGCGATCATGTCTCTTGCGAGACATGACGGGCTGGGCAGAAGATTACCCCGCAGTAGATTGCCATTGCTTTCTGCGGTAGACTGGTTTGCCAGCCAAGGCTATAGAACCCAATCTGTCCTGCCATTTAACCCATAACTGGAAGGAAGAGACGGATTAATACCTTTCCCAAGGGTATTTGCGTGTAAGTGAATACAATGGCTTCAACTGGAATTCAAACTCGGCTCCCTGGCTTCTTTTTCCGAGCCGATATCCACTGTATCACAACACACATACCTATTTAATAATAATGTCCCTACAATTCCATTAATCTACATCAGACTTCTTAATCTATTCTGAGATCATTTTCGAAGAATGTTTCAAGTTTTTGTAATCATGATAGTAGATTTGTCAAAGAATGTCAGTTAAGTGCCATACGTGATACACGCTTTGGCGATCATGTCTCTTGTGAGATATGACTGACTAGACAGAAGATTGTCCTGCAGTAGGTTGCCATTGCTTTCTGCAGTAGACTGGTTGCCAGCCAAGGCTATAGAACCCAATCTGTTCTGCTATTTAACCCATAACTGGAAGGAAGAGATGGATTAATACCTTTCCCAAGGGTATTTGCATGTAAGTGAATACAATGGATTCAACTGGAATTTGAACTCGACTCCCCGGCTTCTCGTTCCGAGCCGATATCCACTGTACCACAATGCACATCATGAGTATTCATGAGTATTGTTCTGATAAACTCTTTGGTACCTAGACTTTATGAATACCATAAGCAGTACTAGATTGGTGACAATATCTCATCATTTTACATTTGAAATGATTATATAGAACTGTAAGTTCTATGCAAACAGTTTCTTCTCTTACATTTCTCGTATGCAGAACTCTCTTTCAGTGAGTTTTGATTTTCAAAAACTTAAGTGCAATGTCAATCATTATCTTCTTTCTTTTAAAATTTTGTACTTTCATTGTTCTCTCTTCTTAATAATGGCTTACAGCCAAATCACATTGAAGCATATGATTACCAAGGTTAAGCAATGTCAAGTCTAGTCAGTACTTAGATGGGTGACTATTTGGGGATAGCAGATGTGATAAGCTTGGATGTGCAATAAGATGTAATGAATAATGGCTCAGAATTGGTAATTGTAGAGTTGAGTTCCCATTCTAGTTGGGTTTGTAATATTCACTGATAAATATAACAAATAACGTTGGGAAAAGTATGAATCAACCTTTCCACCCAGCTATGTATTAATTATTAAGACTTATATGACTAAATGATTATTATCCCCCCAAAAGATTTTTACAATCTAAAAATATTTTCTAGCTTTAAATAATCTGCAAAAGTTTGTTAGGCATAGAAAAGGAATCCATCAATCGATTCTTAATAATCTTTTCTTTTTCTCATATTCTCTAACACTCAGTAACTACTTACATCTTAGTGGCTTTATTGCCTTGATTAGGGGAATGATTTGAAAAATAGTCAAATATAAATGAGACAATGCAGATTTATTGAATTCTTCTCTATTCAGTAAATTCTCAATAATTTGATAATCCTATGAGATAATATCCATTACTTCATTGTAAGATCAGCAGCCAAAAACCATTTCTCCAACTAGATATTTAAAATGTTTTCTTTTAGTTTAAAATGAAACTTCTATTCTTGACTCACCATATAGAATCACTTTTGCCCTCCATAGGTGTGGCAGATACTAACCTCCAGGAGAACAACTCATTACACATTCTTGGTCTCATGTTTTCTATTTACATGAAGTGAAGTGATTATATTGAATCACGTGGTCGGTCTGCTGCTAAGAAGGTTGATTTATGCCAAAAAGTTTCTTTTCTGATCCATGACTGACTAGGCTAAAGGTTTTTCTGCTGTTTTTTGTGGTAGACTGGTTGCCAACCAAGGCTATAAAAACCAATCAATTCAATTTTTTTATCCTGATCAGTCAGTTAGTTGCCTTACATTATACATATTTGGGTGATCATGTCTCTTTTGATCCATGACTGATTAGGAAGAAGATTTCCCACAGTAAGGTGGCATTTTTTTCTGCAATAGACTAGTCGCCAAACAAGGCTATAGAACCCAATTTCTTCTACTGTTCAACCCATAGCTAGAGGGAGAGCAGATGTGTTAATACCCTTCCCAAGGGTATCTGCACATAAGGGAATGCAATAAATTCAACTGGAATTTGAACACGGCTTTTTGAATTCCCATTTTGAACTGATATTCACTGCACCAAATTCAGTAATTGTTAAGGTTACTTTCCATTTAATAAAGGCAAATTTTTTATAACTCATATTAATAATCTCATTTGTTTGAAACTTTTAAAGAGACAAGTTTTTCATGTTAAAAAAATATGAAAATGCAATAGTGTAATAGTGAGAGAACAAAAAAATACTCCCACAAAAAAAAACGCAATTAATTGAACTGCAATTTGAACTCGAATCTCTAATTTCTCATTCTGAGCTGATATCTATTACACTGCAACACACATCAATATTAATATTCACTATTATTTACATATTATTCATCACTGTCAATACAGATGTTCACTTCATTATCTATCACTATCAATATAGATATTCAACATTCACATGCTGTCAATTAGATATTCACATATTATCCATCACTATCAAAACAGATGTTCACATATTATTTATTGCTATCAATACAGATATTTGTTATTCACTATTAATACAGATGTCAATATAGATGGTAATGTATTATTCATCACTACCAAACATATGTTAATATATTAACTATCACTAGCAATACAGGTGTTTGCATACTGTCCATCACTGTCAAGTTAGTTGTTGATGTTATCCATCTCAACCCAAACATAGTCCTGGGTATAACGATAAACTACTTTTGGCAGCAAGTCCTCTGCACGGATTAGTGTGGAATCACCTTTTAATTGCTGTTATTGCCTGGTTCACCCTGACCCAGAGTGGTAGCACTTGTTAGGGTCACAGATATGGACAAATAGTGAACTCGAAAACAGCAACAAGACTATGAAAGTATAAAAGCACTATCAACATATTTTTATATATAAAAAAAATTACCAACAATACCTATTTATAGCAGACTTACCAACAATACATTTTACCTAACCCTAACCCTAACCCTGCCGAAGCCATAAAAATGTGTTCAAAATATTTACGTTTGTATTTATTTCTGGGAAGAGTAATTTTTCAATGATCTTGAAATTGTTTCAAACTTTTGGTTGATATAAATGTTATAACAGGCAATGTTTTGACCAAGTACCCTCTAATCAGGTGTCCATAGATGGGCTGATTGGATTCAGTCAGTTAAGTGCCATATGTGATACACGCTTTGGGCAATCATGTCTCGAAAGAGACATGACTGACTGGGCAGAAGATTATCCCACAGTAGATTGCAATTGCTTTCTGTGGTAGACTGGTTGCCAGCCAGAGCTATAGAACCCAATCTGTCCTATTATTTAACCCATAACTGGAGGGAAGAGACAGATTAATACCTTTCCCAAGGGTATTTGTGTGTAAGTGAATGCAAGGAATTCAACTAGAATTTGAAATCGGCTCCCCGAGTTGTCGTTCCGAGTCAATATCCACTGCACCACAACACATCCTTGGATTATCTTGTTGATTATTGCAAAATATCCTGTGAAATTAGTTATTGTTCTTTCATGTTAGATTTGGTCTGTCACTACCAGATCCAAGGATTGAACTCATGATCACTAGATGATAATAGCACATGTATAACCAACTACTATATCCACAATGCGACCATCCTGAAGGAGTTTAGTGGCATATTTTGTGTCTATTATAACAGCTATATCAATTAAGATGAAAACAAAAGTTTGAAATAATTCCAAGATTATTAAAAATATTTACATTTCAGCATTAAATAACCCATAGAGGTTGATATGCTGCTAAACAATATCAATAAACAATCCAAGCAGATGTTTGTATATTATCCATAATATATCATATTTACCTCCCATATTTTTGTGTTGGGTAGGTACCGAATCATCTCTCAGTTGCATCTCTGTCCTCGAAGACAGAGTGCGGCTCAGTTGTGGCTCCGTCTGCGAGGGCAGGGTTGCAACTGAGAAGAATTACACTGAATAGATGCCCGGTTCCGGGGAACAGTGTTCCACAGCCACACCACCCATTGCAGCAGAGTGGTAGACCAGGTGCTCATCACCAGGGCCAACTCAACCGTCAGTTGAGGGGACTGGTGAATATTTGTCTCTGAGCCCATTCGTATGCAGTTGGGTTCCCACCTGAAAAAAGAGCTTGTGTTGCTTCCCGCTCCAGTGGGGGAGCATGGTAAATACCATATTATCCATCACTATCAATGTTGATGTACACATATTAAGATGCAAAAAAATTAATTATTTTAAAACCAGCATAAAATTGCTCCAGATACTGTATTAATACTGTTTAAAAAACATTCTGGTAAGCCAATCTGCAAATGGCAAGCATATTTGTGTGCATAGATGTCGATATGTTTTAATCTTTCCTTATCTTTCTATGTACTTAATTGTATACATATTTTTCAGTTTGCCCTTAATTAACTAAAGATTTGCCTGTTCACATTGGATTTTTTGCCTGTTCACATTTATGAAGAGACAAAGTCTGTTCATAAATGTCATTCATTCTGTTACTGAGACTATAAATATACTTTGATAATGATAACTGTAATTCAACACACTGTAAAAATCTGCAATTTAAATGTCAATTATCTCAAAGAAGGCAAGCTGGCCTTTCAAAAGATCGATATCACACAATTTCCTATCAGTTATTAAATTTATCTACTTGTAAAATCTACAATAACCAGCTTCCACAATATTTATCTATGTTTCATTTTACATACCATTACATTAATCAGAGTACTGATATTCTTTTATCTGTATATAACATATCACTTGATAAGTCCTAGGCCTAACTAATAAAACAATGACTTTTTGGCAAAATTCAACTTTATTCATCAATATAGTCTCATTCTAGAGTGATACACTGATCCCAATGCTTCTCAAACAATTCCATCCATTTTGTAGAACGATTTGTCTTTGACCTCAAAATACACCTCAATTTCCGATATCACTTCTTTATTGGAGCCAAATCTCTTTCCCTAAAGAATTCTTTCAAGGTCTGCAAACAGAAAGTAGTTGCTAGGAGCCAGATCTGTAGAACAGGGTGTATGTGGAACCAATTCGAAGTGCAATTCATGTAGTTTTGTCATCGTTACGACTGACTTGTGATACGGTACGTTGTCTTGGTGGAAGATCACTTTTTCTTCTTCATTTGTGGGTGTTTGTTGGAGATTTCTTTCTTCGAACATGCCAATAATGCTAAATAATATTCACTATTGATGGTTCTTTCTTTCTCAAGGTAATCAATGAACAAAATACCTTGAGCATCCCAAAATACAGAGATCAAAACCTTGCCTGCTGATGATTGTATCTTTGGTTTTTTTGGATGGCTTTCACCTGTTGCTGTCCACTCAGCTGACTGCCGATTTGACTCTGGAGTAAAGTGATGGATCCATGTTTTATCCATTGTCATATATTTATGAAAAGATTCTTTCTTGTTGCATTGAAACAGTTGTAAACAACACTCTGAATTGTCAACACAGTGTTGTTTTTGATCTACTACGAGCAAACGCAGCACCCACTTTGAACACAGCTTTCTCATTTATGCAAAATGGTAAATATACTGCCTTCTGATATGTTCATATTCTCATGCAACTTCAATTTACTATCTGCCAACATGAGTTTGTGGATTTTTGGGGTATTTCCCAGGACAACTGCTGATCATACCATCTCTTAACCATTGTTTCCAATAGGGCAGAGTACAAATAACACTTATCAAGCCATTGCTTTGCTTGAACATTATTTTTCCCATCAGAAAGCAATGCTTTATCAACAAATGAAATTAAGATTTTTCCATTGTTTTGAAAATTTGCAATAGTAGCTTCCTTTAAACAACTATAATTTGTAAACTAACAATTTGATTGGACCCAAATTTTGCCCAATGCCATTTGAAGGTTAGGACTTCCTCAAAATCATAGGAACTTTTATTAGTGATGCCATCCTTATGTCAGGTTCAGAACTTATTGAGAGATATTATATTTTGCTTTGTTTCAAATTATATCTCTTTCTGATTCACTGAATATGTCAGCCAAAAATGAACATTAAGTAACATATAAAATACAATATAAAAACAGGCACTCACAAATGTTGCTGGTAAAGAAAAAATCATGAATATTTGTTTTTAAGAACACCATGTGTCATGACTAGAACAAAATCATGGTGAACAGGCAAGTTGCCAATGTCACAATTAGTGATCTCAATCAATCAGACTAGTATATGCATCAACTCTAGGCCATACCAATTCTACCCTTTCTCCAAATTATTTCCCTGACCACAAAGAGACACCTGCTCACATTCTCTTCATCAGTAATGCAAAGAAATATATATTAACAATTCTTGTCTACTTTTCCTTTCGTCTTACTGGCAGTATTTGTTGTCTCATTTGAGCTCTCGTGCTACCATATGTGTGTTTATAGCATATTACATTAGATGCACTACCACATGTTTGTCAGAAAGACTAACATTGTATCTATCTAACCGTATCTCTGTTGGGTCTGATTTGAATACACACTGAGAGCTACAAACTTTATCCATAACATACTCTTCAATAATTCAAATATAAAGGAATAATCTATGTGCATAAAATAATCAAAGCTTTATTAATAAAAAAAGAAAAAGCCAACACTCAATAATATCAACTATGAACATGTGTAATATAACAATCTGGCCCCACCCGAGGAGAAGGCTGTTGCAAGCGGGGGTGTTTTCCGGTCGTTGAAAGGAACGGATGTTTGTTTGACCTTATTTCCGGCAGTAGCGGAAATGGCTACAAGAGGCAGACAGAACAGGTGTCTCTGAGAATTACGTGGGCGTGCGTGGGCGTGCGTGGGCGAGGCAAAATCCGGAAGTCCCGGTTTGGAGATTATAAAAAGACCTCGGCGCACGGATTTCGGACAGACAGACGCAGACAGAGGCAAACGAGAGAGCCAGACCAGACCAGACCAGAGGAGCAACAGATACGACGACCCCCCCCGTCAACCCCATTAGAAGCGCGCTCTCGATTCTCTGTCCCTGTGCTACACGGTTCATCGTCATTAATAAAAAGATCATTTCATATTTTTATATATATACGTGTTTGTTGTATATTGCTATATAACAAATGGCCACAATGTGCTGAATGATTTTGGAAAATAAAATATTGTTATAACTCTAGATACATACATGAAGCAATCTATGTATTCAGTTAAAAATAAAAAGAGCTACATCTTCAATGGTGGCTGCAGGTGTGGCCGAGCGTGCTTTAGTGGATGAGTCATTTTAACAATTTTTATATAATCTATATACTGAAATTAGAAATTTATAAGTTTGCATGAAAAATTATATAAAAAACTTAACCAATGCACCTATATACTAGCAGTATAGCCTGGTGTTGCTTGGGTGTAATGGAAGCTTTAAAACTAATCCATGGTCCTGGAGCTCAGACTCTTTGGATGTTGGCATGAAAGACTAAAAAGCAATAGTTGTTTCCAGTTAAAGCGAAACCATAGACTGAAAGAAAATGGAATGGATGTAACTCAAATTTTGAATCGGATAAAAATTGTGGATTTGTATAAAGGACATACAGAGAGATAAGCAGACACACACACAAACATCTTGCCTTTTATATATATATATTATCAGGTTTTGTGTTGAGGTACCCCCGATAAATATTGAAAATCGATAATCAAAATAATCGGGTTATAGAAGGAGTGGTCCGATTTTAATTAAATTTGATACACTCATAGACAAAGACATAAGAAATGATATTCAGAAGTTTCAAGGTTAAAGTTCTTAAAATAGTGCAGAAAATCAATAATATATATATAAAAGCTTTCATTTCACCCAAGCAACACCGGGCTATACTGCTAGTTTTTCATATCCACATATGAAATTTATTTTCTTTTGATACACTGATTTCTGAGTCTTCAGCTGACACTACAAATTGCTACAAAATGAAAATATTAACCTAAAAGACTCTGAAATAGCCTTATCAAATTAAGCCTTTCATATGGATGCCATGTTTCATAATAATCAACACGAGATTCCACATCAGCCAATCTATGGACACCTGATGATGACTGGAGGGTACTTGGTCAAAACGTTGTGTCACCTATATCGACCAAGATGAGAACAAAAGTTCGAAATAATTCCAAGATATTGGAAATTACTCATCTCAGAAATAAATACAAAATCTTGTTTTTCTTTCTCCCTAATTTCTCTCTTTTTTTCTCATTCTTCAACACTCAATAACCACTTGTGTCTTAGTGGCTTTATTGCCTTGCATTGGGTAATATGATTAAAAAAAAAAGAAACCAACTTTGAATGGTTTACCAGACTAGTTTATCTTTGACTTTGAAACCCCTGCCTATAATATCCAGTTAGAAACTAACTTAGAGTGACTTACCAGACTAGTTTTCTAACTATTACCACACCACAAGCCTTCACTCCCAGCATTATATATATATATATATTTGCAGATTGCCAATCATGTGAATGGTTGCAAATATTAAAGTGTATGTATTTCCCAAAAGACTTAAAACTTTGATACATGTTTTCATCTCCACTCTCTGATACAGTAGACAAAAAGTATATATCTCTTCCATATGCATATATGACATGTAGCTGTGTGTAGAAATATTGTTGTGCTTATGTGACTAGGTTGAGTTTTACAGCACAAGAATATGAATTATAGAAATAAACAATTTTATGCCGAAGACAAGCTAGATATTCAGATTAGATTTTCACATACAAACGCGTGCACAAGTTCAAAAGTGTACAGAGAGCAAACGACACATAAATAAAGATTAAAAAGTTACTAAAAAAAATAAACTTTCAGGTAATCAACTTTGAATACTTTATAATGCTGATGTTGATAAGTGTTGAAATATTAGAACTCAACTACACATTCCTATTGAAAATATTTTATTTTCAAATACGTATTTTTTATTGGTTAATTCCAAACTTTGTGTGTTGCATACGAAGCATACAAGGCATATGCTGAAAAAGCTGATATTTGTTTATGCAAGAAGGCAATGATTATTATTAATGGTTAAACATTAGTAACGATCACTATTTTCTTAGTAGACATTGTGAAATTAATAATCAGAATCATCACTTTTGCATTTTTATTGTTTCCTTTTGCTTGTCCGTAAAGTATTCTCTTAAAGAGTTGTAGAATCAGGCTACAGTTAGCTGTTATTGACAATTATGTGTTGGAACACATTGTTACCAATTTTTGCATTGAGAACCATGTGTGTGTATATATATAATTCCAGGTGAAGAGGACACAAGGTTTTTTTTTATTTTGAGTGCTCTGGAATTTATTTAATTATGAACAGTGCTCAATATAATGAGTATTATAGAGCTTAAAATAATTATACAGTTATGAATTAATTGTACATGGCAGCATGGAAATTTCTGTTTCGAGATAGATTCTCATCATCAGGCAATGTTGCTGTTGGTTGTGCAAATGATTTACATTTAAATGTAAATCACCTGCACAACCAACAGCAACATTGCCTGATGATGAGAATCTATCTCGAAACATAGACATTTCCATGCTGCAATGTTCAATTAATTCATAACTGTATATATATATATATATATATATATATATATATATTTTTTTTTTTTTAATCATATCACCCCGAGCAAGGCGGTAACGCCACTGATGTGCAGGGGCTACGTAATAGTGAAAAGATTGGAAAAGAGAAAGCCAGAAACCACATCCTAAACAGGGAACAAGGGATGAGCCTCTTCACCTGTTCAATAGACATGGGTGGTGTGTGAACCGGGTGATAGTTTTGTCTATCTACTCCAATATATATATATATATTACAGAAAATTCTGAAGATTAACAAAATGGAATTAACAAAAATATTCAAACAAATATATATATATATTGTAATTTTTTATTACAATGGTTTGTAAAAGCATTATATCACCACACAAAAGTTTCCATTTTACAGAACAATACTGTTTTTCTTCAGGTGATAATTTCCAATAAATTTTGAAAATGGTTTATTAAGAAAGTATAAGATGAATTCATGTAATAAAAAATTCCAATATTAAGCTCTACTTTGTATTGAGCACTCCTTATAAAATTAAATGCTTGAACAGTGGGTTTTAATCTATCTGTTCTTCTACATTCTTATAATATATATATATATATATATATATTGGGTTGTCCGGAAAGTTCATACTGAAGTTTAAGGGAAATTAGCACAGAAACCAAATTTATGCCATTAAATATTTATTCAGCTAAATACAAACCATTTGGTTTCATAACTTTTCTTCATTCTTTTTTCAACTAAAAGATTGTTTATCCAGAATTTTGTTGGTTTCTCAGCAAAGAAATTATTAAGGTGGTTTTTTTACGTCATCCAAAGAATTTGAATTTTTACTATTGAGATTATTTAGCAATAACCAGAATAAATGAAATTCCAAAGAAGCAATTTAGGGTAAATATCGCGGGTGGGGTAACACATCCTAGCCAAGCTGCAACAATTTCTGCTGGGTTGCTAAAGAAACGTGAGGTCTGACATTATCTAATGAAAGACAGCACCTCTCCTGTTTGTCAATTCTGGACATTTTTCTTGAATTGCTGTCTTTAATTTGTTCAGTTACAAGCAGTAGTTTTCAGAAT
This sequence comes from Ascarosepion bandense, assembly GCA_037127315.1. NCBI lineage: Eukaryota > Metazoa > Mollusca > Cephalopoda > Sepiida > Sepiidae > Ascarosepion > Ascarosepion bandense. The sequence goes on from JBBBDQ010000367.1 coordinate 3,355,901, forward strand.
CAATTGACTGGTTACTGACTATATATATATATATATATTGTACAGGATTTCTTTTAGATTCCAGCATATGTGCAGCATGACTTTCTTAGTAGATTTAATCTGACTAAAAATGGCTCATGTTGCTTACCTCAGAATCTCATTGTTGTAAATGATCTATTTCTATAAATACTTTCATGGCTTCTGCTCGAATGAGCTTAAGTCACTGATGCCTCCTCAACAGGTGTTTACCCGTGCAACCAGACTGGCAACTGGGTCCCACCCATTCACAGTCAGGTTAGCCAAATGCAGACGACAATTCTACTCCTGCAGCTTCCTCTCTTGCACTTCCCGCCTGTGGAACTCACTCCCGTATTCTTGCTTTCCTGACAGCTACGACCTCCAGAAATTTAAAAGCAAAGTTAATACTCACCTACTAACCACTGGACTCTAGCTCTCTCCCCTCCCCTGTATAATCTTCACGTTCTCTCCGCCCATGTATCTGTCATTGCACCTGCTTTCTCAGCTTTCTATTGTTCCTTTCTAACTAGCTTGTACTCCTCACTCTTTTCTAATTAATCTTTCTACATTTATGTAACCCCCTGCACATCAGTGGCGTTTCTGCCTTGCTTGGGGTGAAATGATTAAAAAAAAAAAAAAAAAAAAATTTCTCATCACCCATCACAATTTGCTTAAAAAGGATGCATTTTAATTGTATTTATACAGAAAATCTCAGATAGAAATGTAATCTAAAAGATTCTTTTTATTCAGATCATGTGGTACCCAAAGACCGTAGTGATTTGAGTACCTAAGCTTCACTAATTCTACATGTGGTAGATTTTGTAAATTAAGTGTTTCTGCCAATTTCCACTTTGTGTTGTGCGGGTTATTCTCTATCAATGTCTTGATTTGGTCATCATCTCTAGTGAATGATCTGCCTAAGTGTTCTTCATCAATAAGGCTACAATCAATCACCAATTTAGTGAACTACTTACATACGATTTTGTCAGTTAAATCAATTTCACCATACACAGCACATTTCTCTCTTGTTGCTTGCAAGACATTTTTGACTTTACAGTAATAAAAATTCAAGTGTCTAAAATGCACCTTATAATTTTCTATTTTCATAGGGATACAAAATTGACATAAATTAAGTAATTTTAAACTTACTTTCTTAAGCGATGGTTTGAAGTGTGTTCTAATCAGAAATGTAAGCATATTATATCCTACAACTCCAAAAAATAATTTGTGCATATATATATATATATATATATATATATATATAGATATAAATGCGTGTGCGTGTTTGTTTGTCTATGAGATGATAATGTATATTTTTATTCATCAAGAATAATATTTTTGAAAAATGGGTGACAAATAGAAAAAGTTTTCTTGTGATATGTTTTGTTCTTTAGTCTGATGAAGTCCTAAATAATGAAACGCATCACAAGAAAACTCTTACCACTTTGTCATACATTTTTGCCCATATATATATATATATATATATATATATATATGAAAAATCTCAGAGAGTTAACCTGTAGAAAAAGACAATATTTATTAAATGTAAAAGACAATAGGAAAACTGTAATAGTTGTCGACGCATTTCATCCAATTTGAACTTTTTCAGGGCAAGAACAAAATTAATTTATTAAACAAAGTAACTAATGATAACAAAACAAAATGTCCTTAGCAACTGGAAGAATTTAAAGAACGCTATTTTCATACCATTAACTGAAAATTACATCAATTACTGTCACGTGTGGAGAAATTGTTTTTATTGCTGTGTTGAAAATAGCGTTCTCTAAATTCTTCCAGTTGCTAAGGACATTTTGTTTTGTTATTATTAGTTACTTTGTTTAATAAATCCATTTTGATTTTGCCTTGAAAAAGTCCACATTGGCAACTATTACAGTTTTCCTATTGTCTTTAACATTTATAAATATTATATATATAGCCATCCACAGACAGCCCTGTTTCACTATATCTCAGCTCATCAGTATGGTTAGACATTCAATTGTTTCCAGGTGGGTTTGAAATCTGACTGATTTGACATCAGTCAAAAATTCTACCTTTAAATCATTGATGCATATTAGAGGAAGGCAGACTTTAGTGTGTTATATACACAATGTAAACAAATGGCAGTAGCCAAGAGTGTTCAAGTCGTTGCTGAAGAATGATGTGTTTAATAGCAGTGAGAAGCTACTGTTTTTTAAAATATACCATATTTCCAGAGTGCTCAATTTGCAAGTAATAAAGTCCTTCTCAAAAGTAACGAGATTAGGTGGGCTACGTGAGCTATGGGCAAAAGAGGGATAAGTGGATTGTGCTATCATCTAACATGACACGTTGAGAGTTTATAATTGTAATCTTAGCTTTCTGTAACCATTGCATTTTCTTTTTACATGTAAGAGTTCTGGCAGAACAAATCATGATTGCCTCACTATGACAATGCACCTACATACTACACCCTGAGCATCTGGCAGTTCCTGGCCGAGAAGAACATACTGGAACAATCTCTCCATTCACCTGATCTTGCTCAGTGTGACTTTATTCTCTTCAAGTTCAAGGGGACCCATTGTGAAGACATGGAGGGGTGTAATTAAGAATCCTTCCAACTCAACCAGATGTGAAAGCAGTATTCAATGCACAGGCAGATGGTAGATTTATATATGTGCAAGATGGATTCAAACAAGAAAAATTTCCTGGCCCTACACAGCAAATGGACCTTCCCAGTAGCAGATTTAACCATCTTGAATACTTGAGATATGCAGCTTGCCAGGTGATCTGAGCATGTCTGCTTAGCTAAATATACTTGCTGTTGAATACTGGGTCTCCTCACGAGCACAAATTGGGTGCTGAAGGTCATTATTTGTATTTACACTATTTTCAGACTATTGTCCTCATCTTTACTATCATGTTTTTGACATTTCAGTCATTGTACACTTTGACCTTCTTCAGTTGCTAGAAGGATGCTGAGGATACCATAATCCTCAAGCACACATGGCACAGTGGATATAGATATTAGTTAGTTCCAGTGACTTGACCCAGTGAGTTGTGAGTTCAATACTAGACTACAGCAGTGGTGAATAAATAATTTAGTTAAACAAAAATAACTACATGGCGACCATAAGTGACATTGCACATGAAATGATAACGATATACCCCAGTGATTGTAATAAAGGGATCGGTTCAAAATTCATAGCATCTGAAGAAGGGCTGAGTGTACAACAGCTGAAACATCGTAAACATGGTAGTAAAGATAAGGACAGTAGTCTAAATAATGTAGTGTAATGAAGGTTATGTTGAACAGCCATGTTTCTAGATCATTTCAGATATTAATGCAGAGGTTCCACATGACTCTCTCTACCCTTTATCCTAAATTTTTTCTTATCTTCCTCAATGACCTTCCCAAGGCCGTCACATCCCAACTAGCTATTTATGTTAATGAGACAACTATTTACTGTAAAGGATTAAAAATAAATGAATAAAGTGATCTGAACTGTCATTTTTTAAATTAACTTTTACTTTTGTATATCATCATTATTATTGTTGGCATCATCAGTCAGTCAGTTAAGTGCCATATGTGAAACATGCTTGGGTGATCATGTCTCGAAAGAGACATGACTGACTGGGCAAAAGATTACCCCGCAGTAGATTGCCATTGCTTTCTGCAGTAGACTGGTTGCCAGCCAAGGCTATAGAAACCAATTTGTCCTGTTATTTAACCCATAACTGGAAAGAAGAGACGGATTAATACCTTTCCCAAGGGTATTTGTGCATAAGTGAATGCAATGAATTCAACTGGAATTTGAACTCGACTCTCCGATTTCTCGTTCCGAACCGATATCCACTGGACCACAACGCACATCACTATTGGCATCATCACTATTGTCATTATTAGATTTTTGGAGAATCTAATACTCACAGGGTTGGTAGAGGAAAAGAGAGATATGGAAAAGCAATATGTAACATACTTCATAGGCTTGAGCATGTGGATGATAGAGCAGAATTTAGGAGAAATACCAAGAGAAAATGTGTTAAGATCTAAAAAGGATTATGGATGTGGACTACCATGAACTCCTACGTCCTGTACTTACACAAAAATAGAAAGAGGGCTAAGACAAGGTTTTGTCTTCTCACCAGACTTATTCAAACATTACAGTGAAATGATCCTTCGAGAATTAAAAGTCCTGCTAAGATTCATTATTGGCAGCGACAATTATGATATGCAAATGACACAGGTGGCTTGGATTGAGGAATCGGAGAGCCATGTTCAAATTCCAGTCAAATCATTACATTCACTTACATGCTAATACTGTTGAGAAAGGTATGAAGCCATCTCTTTTCCTCCACCTCCAGTTATGGGAAAATATCAGGACAGACTGGGTTATAAAGCTTTAGTTGGCAACCAATCTAGCGAGGGAAAATCTCTATGCGCTCTCTTTTAAAATGCCTTGAACCAGCACAGAAGAGTAGGCTCAAAAAATTAATGTAAGAATAATACCTCATGTTGATGCACAATCTGCAACAATGTTGAGCAAAAAACTGGGATGAGGATGACACAGTGTTGATAGCAGACACAGGAAGGAAACTATACGGTAGAAAAGGAAAGTGAGAAAAAAGGATTAAGCATCTATTATAAGATGAGGGAATGTTTTGTTCTTTTCAAAACGAACATCCCAAAGGCAAACAGCAAATTCAACACGCCAAAATCAAGCCAGTACAAAAATTTAAATATATAAAAAGGGTTTTATAACCGAGGACAAAAAACTGCGAATTGAAATCAGAAGTCAAATTGGAATAGTGAAAGATGCCTTCCAAAAGCTAAGCAAAGTATTAAAAAGCAGAAAAATTTCATAAGAAACAAAGAAAAGTAATATATAATTAACCTTCCTGAATGGTATTTGGATGTGCGTTGTTGTGTAGTGGATGTCAGCTCAGAATGAGAAATCAAAGAGCCAAGTTTGAATTCCAGTTGTATTCATTGCACTCATTGACATGCAAGTACCCTTGATAAAGGTATTAATCTATCTTCTCCCTCTAGCTATTGGTCAAATAGCAGGACAGACTGGGTTCTATAGCCTTGGCTGGCAACTAGTCTACAGCAGAAAGCAATGACAACCTACTATAAGAAAATTTTTCAAGGCATGATCATCCAAGTGTGTATCACGTATGGCATTTAAATGACTGTATGGTAATTAATGCTGGACAATCATCAAAGATGAAGAGACTTGAGGCAATAGAAATATGATTCTACAGAAGGATGCTGAGAATTCCACAGGCTGAATATGTCACAGCAATGAAGAAGTTTTTGGAAAAAAGAAAACAAAAATAACACCTGGAATCAGAAAAAGGCAGTAGAAGTTTATGAGACACATAATTAGGAAAGAAGGCTTAGAAAATTTGACACACATAGGATCTATTGATCATAAGAAGGACAGAGGAAACTAATGCATAACCTAACTGTTGGCAAAACAGGGATTAGAAGATAACTTTGCTAAAAACTAAAAAGGACAAGAATTTATAGGGAGAAATGATAACCCATGCTCAAAAGGGACACAAGAAGACGGCACAAAGAGATGCTGAAAAATTGTCAACCTAACTTCTTCTTCTATGTGCCCTGTCCCTTCAGGACGTAGGCGATCATAGTTATCCACGTCTCGCTATCCCTTGTGGCTCTTAGTATGTTTGCTCCTGTTACTCCTGGCAACCCCCATTCCGTCATCTACCTGATCAGGTCCTGCAAATATGTTATCCGCTGCCTTCCTCTATCTCTTTTGCCTTCTATCTGGCCAGTCAGTATCAGGTTCTCTAAGCTCTCCTTCCTCATTGCGTGTCCCAGAAACTTCAGTTGTCTCTTCCTGATGCTCAGTATTAATTTCCTTTTTGTTGCCATTCTTTCCAATATCTCGTCGTTGCTTGCATGCTTAGTCCACAATATCCACAGCATCCTTCTGAAGAACCACATTTCCGCTGCTTCCAGTTTTGTCCTCATTTTCGAAAAATTCCTGAAATGTTTTCTGATATTTGGTCATTTAAATATATGATAAATCAGTTACCTCACAGCCTCGCAGCAATTTTTCATAGAAAGATAGAATCATTTTATTGAATTGAATGCAATAATCAGTGTCTGTTTGCACTTCTTCTTTTATGCGCGAAGTCTCTTTAGGATGTAGGCGATCATGGCCCTTCACATCTTCCTTTCTCTTGTTGCTCTTAACACATTTCATTTTGTTATTTCTCCCAAACCTTGCTCAGCCATCTATTTGTTTAAGCCCATCAAGTATGTCATGCACTGTTTACTACTGTCTCTCTTTTCCTATATCTACCCTGTGATTATCAGATTCTCTAAGCTCCCCTTTCTCATTACATGTCCCAGAAATTTCAGCTGTCTCTTCCTGCTGGTGCCCCCTAGATGTGAATTTGCACGAGATACTAGATTGGTAACTAGGTCCCACCCTTTTACAGTGAAACCGATGAAATGTAACCGCAATTTCTACTCCAACAGCTTCTTTCCTCGCACTTCCCACCTGTGGAATTCCGTTCCGCACGCTTGCTTCCCCGACGGCTACAATCTCCAGAAGTTTAAATGTAGGGTCAATAGACACCTCCTAACACACTAACTCATGCCCATTCTCTCCAACTCTCTCCCTATGTACATCCTAACTTGTCTATCACCCTCCTTCTGACATTTCCTATACCCAATCGCTCTATATAACCCCCTGCGCTATAGTGGCAGTGGAATGCCTTGCTTGGAGTGACACGATTAAAGAAAAAAAAAAAAAAAAGTATAAGTTGTTTTTTCATTTCCATTCTCTCCAATACCTTTTTATTGCTCATATGTCCAGTCCATGCTATCTTTAACATATAAAATCTAAAACTATAACAACAGAGTGATTTTCATTTCTACCAATCTGTAATATACATGCTTACTTGTAAAGGAATAAACAGGAAATACATGTTTTAGGTTATTTTTAAAACAATGTCCAATTTTAGAATCAAATTTTATTCCTGAAATAATGTTTCCAAATAATGTTTAAATTCGTCAAAATAGAAAACCTGGATATTTCTGCCATCGTGTTTATTCATGCCTTTAAGATAAAACGTTAACATTTGAATGCCTAAAAATCTTTGAATGTAGTTACTGCATCTTCTATGCAACAGAACGTATTTTGGTTTAAAAATTTCAAGATGCTTGAAAATGTGGTAGTCAGTCAGGGAGAGATTAGGGGAATGTCATGTATGTGGTAAAAGTTTTGTATTCGAGGCCAAGCATTATCATGAAGCAGAATTGGAATTCTTTGATTAACCAGTACCAGTTGCATTTGAATATGCATTTCATCCAGTTGCTTGGCAATGAAATTTGGCAGTGATGCTGAAGTTTAGATTCTGGTTAGATTCCAGAAAGCCATAATGGATAATACTAATGACAAATTCCCAGACAGTCACCATAATCTTATGTTGGGGCAATTTCTGTTTTGGAAAGTGTTTCATTGCTTCATCATGATCAAGCAATTGAGCCAATCACTTACGATTGTCATAACATAGCCATTTCTCATCATAAGTCACTATCACAAGTTACCAAATTTTAGGAATACAATCTTGGAAAATACCAAAAAGTTGAGCAGAGATCATGAAACTGTTGAAAAGAAATTGAAAATACAAGAAAAATAATTGGAGACAAATAAGCTTTAAAAATGTTTTATAAAAAAAGAACAGACAAAAATTTAACAAAAGCAATAAGCTGGATCAAGAAATAGATCATTTGAATTTCGCAGATACAGCACTGAAGACACACATCAAGGAATTAAACTCTTTGACTTTCACTGGGGTCATGTGGAACCCATCTACTGAGTTTCTTCACTTTGAGATGGTCCAATACTGTTGAAATGCGGACACCCATTCAGTCAGTCAGTTAAGTGCCATACGTGAAACACGCTTGGGCGATCATGTCTCAAAAGAGACATGACTGACTGGGCAGAAGATTATCCTGCAGTAGGTTGCCATTACTTTCTGTGGTAGATTAGTTGCCAGCCAAGGCTATAGAGCCCAATCTGTCCTGTTATTTAACCCATAACTGGAAGGAAGAGATGGTATTTGCGCATAAGTGAATGCAATGAATTCAACTGGAATTTGAACTCGGCTCCCCGATTTCTCGTTCCGAGCTGATATCCACTGCACCACAACGCACATACCTGAGCCATTTCTCTGTCATTTTGATGTGTTTCATTTGTCTAGTGCTTTCAAATGTTGATTGTCAATTGCAGACAGAAGTCCTCTACTACCTTAAAGTTCATAACTTGTATCCCTGCTGTGGAACTTCAGAAGCTATCAATCTAATTTTTGATCACAAGTCAATTCTTCACTTCAGTTTTGAGCAAGCTTGACCTGATCCCAAAAGAATTACACACATTTCTTTTTCCTTTCTTGTTCAAGATAACATGTATTTAATGTTTTAACTTAAATTTAGAAAGAGATTGATATGAAATTAACAAAGAGGACACTCTAGTCATTAGAAACAAGTAATATAAACAAAAGTGAAACTTATCTTAGTTGACGCATTTCATCCTTTGAGTAACTTTATCAAGCCAAATGCAAGAATTTTATTTGTATTTATAGACAAGGGTCAAAGATATTGTTAAGAAATGCTCACAAAAATTAATCTGGTTAACTGAAGAGTTTAGATAAGTTATGGAAGATGCTAAGTGACATAATTTAATGTCTATGAAATAAAAGTAAGTAAAAGATGTTCCAGAAATTTTTAAGCAAATTAATATTTAAATTATGCATTATATGTTTTAAATTATATTAGATTATGAATTTAAATGTTTTATTTTAATTTTTTACACTTTTATAGTCATGTATGTTGGCTTGAGAAAGTAGTAATTCTTTCAGAAGTATAGATTTATATTTTTCATAAAATTCGATTGCAGCACTTTCAACACTATTGGACCATCACAAGACAATTGGCTAGATGAAAAAACTGAATAAATAAGTTCCATATAAAAAAAAAAACCCAAAATTCTGCATAATTCTTGGAACTGAATCTAAAGCTCAAATCACCATTCTCGTCATATTTTCCCCAGATAATTAAGATTTTAACAAGTACTGGTAGAAATGTGAGGTAGATGTATGATAATATTGTAAACTTGTTCTAAATTTACTGCAGAGACAAATCAACATTTGACCTACCTGGAAAGTAGTACAAAGACTGCTGCAATAAAAAAATATTTAGTTCTTGTCAACAATCCTATCATCAGCGGAAGTTCTTGGAGAAGTTTCAAACTGAAGAATCTGTATTTGTATTTTAGTTATCTCCCTTTAACTCAAATCTCTAATTATTTGTTCACCTCTGTTGTAATTAAGCATTGAACACACAATTTTTTAGGTCAAGTCACTGTATCTAACCAACACTTTTATTCACTGGGTCATGTGACCTTAAAATATCATGATCGTGAATATGGTAATAAACATGAGGACAATCTTCCGAATAATGTAACTAATGTAACATTTTCTTGTGTATTCAATTTACTTCTAGGAAAATGAATTCTTGTCTTAAACATTCCTTTTGTTAATTTTGTTCAATATGTTATCTTGCACTTCAAATCATTCAGTCTTAACTGTTTTGTGAATGTTCCCATTCATCACCATTATTCCATGTCTTGTAAAATTTTATTATAAAAAAACTTACATCAATTTGTGAAGTAGCCCACACACTAAAATAGATGAGGTTTTTAATAATATACTTTTATACAAATATGATAATATGGTTGAACACATTACCAAAGAATCACACAAGTTGAAGATAATGTTCAATATATAGATTTGTCAGTATATAAATCTATATTTCTCATTAATATTAATCAGCAATACTTTAAGAACATCTGAAAGCATAATTGATTTTCCAAGTGTAAGCAACATTAGCAAAATCTAGTTAATCTCTTGTTTGCTATTTATAATGATATTGAGATGAATATGTATAATGAAGAACAAAATCAAGACAACTTTTCATAATTATTGAGCTTATCATTTTACCTTTTCACTTAATCAATGTTTCCGGCACTGTATATTATGAATTTGATTTTCTTGGTTAGTTTATCTCATTTTAACGAGAAACCGGGGAGCTGAGTTCAAATTCCAGTTGAATCCATTGTATTCACTTTTTTTTTTTTTTTTAATCATATCACCCCAAGCAAGGCGATAACACCACTGATGCGCAGGGGGCTACGTAAGGGTAAAAAGAATGGAAAAGAGAAAGCCGGAAACCGCATCCTAAACAGGAAACAAGGGATGAACCTCTTCACCTGTTCAATAGATGTGGGTGGAGTGTGAACCGGGCGATAGTTTAGTCTATCTACTCCAATTAAAGTCTATCTACTCCAATTGACATATCATTAAACTAGCAGTAGAGCCCGGTGTTGCTCGGGTGTAATGAAAGCTTTAAAACTAATCCATGGTCCTGGAGCTCAGACTCTTTGGATGTTGGCATGAAAGACTAAAAAGCAATAGTTGTTTCCAGTTAAAGCGAAACTGTAGACTTAAAGAAAAATGAATGGATGTAAATCAAATTTTGGTTTCCTGGTATCAATATAAAATTTTCTGCACGACAGTAAGAACTGCAACCTTGAAACTTCTGTTTAGAACAAAAATGAAAAATTATTTAATAATACCAAAGAACGTGTTATAACAAAATGGTACTAACTTCAAGGAATCCCACAGTCCTCCCTCAGTTCAGAGATACATCGAAAAAAAACAGTCTGAGAGGATAGGCATTTTAATGATTACAATAAAATTAACAAAGAAAAGAAAAAGGTGTGGGGGGTGGCATAAATTCAAAATTATTTGTACAAATCCTTCTTGGGAAAGGTATTAATCCGTCTCTTCCTTCCAGTTATGGGTTAAATAGCAGGACAGATTGGGTTCTATAGCCTTGGTCGGCAACCAGTTGTTAGGTAATTATTAAAAATGAAACATAGCTTCACATACCTCGTATAAAGGAGCTTCAACTGTGTTGCATACTTATTGTCGTAAAAATAATGACAGAGACATTTGTTTTAGAGCGGACAAATGCACGCACAAAGCCAGCCTTTATTTACATTAGAAGAAAAGGGAAGAGTTAGGTAAAGGGATAGAATCCCTACAGAAATTCTAAAAGAGAGAGATAACCTTTAACTGACTGACAGTTATTGATAATTTCAACACCAGTCTACAGCAGAAAGCAATGGCAACCTACTGCGGGATAATCTTCTGCCCAGTCAGTCATGTCTCTTTCGAAACATGATCACCCAAGCGTGTATCACGTATGGCACTTAACTGACTGACTGTTGAAATAGTTAAATGTAACTGTCTCTTCTACACTAACAGTTTTTTTTCTCACACTTCTTGCTTGTAGAACTCCCTTCCATTAAAATGTCAGTTGGTAATTCCATTTTTTTATTTGTAATAATGTCTGTTTACATTTGTTTACATTACGATACATTTGAGAGCAAAGATGGTTATTTATAAAAAATCAAAAGTTGTGTATAAAATCAAGCCTTACATTTAACTTTGATTAGACTGTGACATCATTCATATATAAGTGGTCTAACACACACCAGATCAGTTGGTAGCTTCCCTTATGTTGTTAGGGGTTGCAGGCTTGAATCCTATGAAAGAACACACATTTTTGTAACCAAAATTTTTCATAGATAATCAGGTTGGTGGAAATATATATAGAATTATACTGTTTAAATAAAAACAGAATATCTTCTCAAATACAAGAATAAAAATAATGTTCAAACAAATAAATTAAATATGTTGGTTGCCAATTCCATTTCATTAGTCTCTAGAACATTCTGTAACTATATATATATATATATATATATATATACTGCATTTCAAATTACTAATGGGATGGCACTTTTCCATCCTATCTAAGAACTACTTGTTGAAATTTACCAAAATAATCAGAGAATGATTACAACATGTATATACACCTACTCCCTAAAAATTGTAAGTTTCTAGAGAAAGGAACAGAAGTTATGGTCATTTACCTTATTTACTAAAATTATTGTTGTCTAATTATCAACAAGGTGTAATAAAAACCCTTGTAAAAAACGAAAATAACAGTTTAACTGCTTCATTTACAGGTTTTTATGGATACATGCAGTAACTAAGATGAAATTAAACTGAAATAAAAAGTAAACAGAGTTGATAAAATACAATCCAAAAGAAATATATATTGACCAACCAGAAGACAGGAAATATTTTCAAAGTTGATTCAATTCTTGATTGTAAAAATGGTTAAATATGCATGATTTTGTGTTTTATTTTCAGAGAGATACAGGCTGTTTCCCAGATGTTATCTGCAGAGTTGTACCCTCTCACCTATTTTCTCCTCTTCTTCACCACTGTCTGGCAACAACAAAAAGAATTTTGTCCTCTTCCTCTAAACTGTCCAGCAACAACAAAAAAACTTTAACAAAAGACTTATTTACTACAATCCTGCACACATTTAAAAACAGCAGACTTTTCCTCAAAAACATTTTTCTTAAATTCAAGAGACTGAACTCTTAACAAATATTTGTTATGGTTTATAAAATGGCAAGTGTTCTAAAAATAGAAAAAGATAGACACACTGATGCCAAGAATTCAAAATTGGGCGGCAAAATAAGGAACCGTTTCTTTTGGTAGGAGTGGGAGTAAGAAGTAGGAGTTAAGGACAGTAGTTTTGTGTAGGAGATTTGACAAGAGGAGGACGCTTGTCAGTTGACCACTAGAGTCCAGAAGGGATAGGCTCATTTATTACTAGCATCCCACAGTGAAGAGAATTTAGCTAGTCTGCTCCTGTATCCACACAAAATTTAAAGGTTGTAACTTGATGTAAAAACCTAAAGTTTTATACCAAAAATAAACATCATTAATTCAAGTTTGTGTTATCTTCTAATAATAAGAAGCAACACAACATATTATTATGCAGCAAAAACCTTTTAATGACTACATAACTTGATGTAATAAATTAATTAATAAATATCATTTTTACAATTGCTACAAAAACAAAAGAGACTCTGTTCTTTAATATATTTTATCTTTTAATATAAGCTATAAACCTAATCTCATCTTTAAATTTGGAAAGCAACCATCCGTCCGTGCATGGAGTACTGCTGCCATTTATGGTCAGGTGCCCCTGCCGTTCTCCTCAGTGTTCTTGACAGGCTCCAAAGGAGAGTCTGTAATGTAATAGGTACTGATCTGGTGGCTCGACTGCAGCCACTTCCCCATCATGGAAATGTGGCCTCCCTTTGTCTGTTCTATAAATACTTTCATGGCTTCTGCTCAGACGAACTTCAGTCACTGATGCCTCCTCAGCAGGTGTTTACTCGTGCAACCAGACTGGCAACTAGGTCCCACCCATTCACAGTCAGGTTAGCCAAATGCAGACGACAATTCTACTCCTGCAGCTTCTTCTCTTGCACTTCCCGCCTGTGGAACTCGCTCCCGTATTCTTGCTTTCCTGACGGCTACAACCTCCAGAAATTTAAATGCAAAGTCAATACTCATCTACTAACCACTGGACTCTAGCTCTCTCCCCTCCCCTGTATAACCTTCCCTTTCTCTCCGCCCATGTATCTGTCATCGCACCTGCTTTCTCAGCTTTCTATTGTTCCTCTCTAACTAGTTTGTACTCCTCACTCTTTTCTAATTAATCTTTTTACATTTATGTAACCCCCTGCACATCAGTGGCGTTTCCGCCTTGCTCGGGGTGAAATGATTAAAAAAAAAAAAAAAAGCTTTGGCTATGCTTGTGAAGTGATCATTTATCAGACATGGCTAACCATTCCTACACCTACAAATAAAAAAGAATTTGATTCTTTTTTAGAGTTTGCCAATTTTTATAGCAGATATTTGCTGAACTATAGTGAATTGATAAAACTCTTTGCAGAGTTACTAAAAAAGAACAACAAATTTAAATGGACTCAATGGCAGAATATAGCATTTGAAAATTTAAAGAAAGAATCTGTTGTAAAACTTTTTGACCGTAAAAAGGAAGGGAATTTAACTACAGATACAAGTGAGCATTCCATATCAGCTATTTTGTCTCAAGAAGATCATCCTACAATGTATCTTTTTAGAAGGGCAGCCAAAGCTAACTATTCAAATATTGAAAAAGAAGCATTAGCTATCATATAGAGCACAGTCAGAGCTCACTAATTTTTATTAGGAAAGAAATTGCTATGTAAATCAGATCATAAACTATTAGCATCTATTTTTAACCCCAGGTAAAAATTGCCTAAAGTTTCATTTTGTAGAATTTTAAGATAAGCCATAAAGGTTATGAATTTAACTTTGACATCAAATATGTGAAAGGATACATTATTTTACGTGAAAGATCAGACAATTTAGAAGATAAAATATTGCACTGGATTGAAACAAGTATATTACCTTTAGATTGTCTTGCCTTTACAAGATCTAGTATTAAGCAAGATTGCATTTAGAATAAAAAGAAACAAATGACGTGATTGATCTTGGAAAGAGAACCCTTATAAAGAGATAAGGTGCAGGTTAACTATAAAAAAGAAATTTATATGAAATGGCGATATTTTAATGCCACCAGAGAGGTTAAAAAAAGACAACAGAATTAATTGTGGAATAACAGCAACATAGAGACAATTAAAGTTGGAAGTGTGGTGGTCTGGTGTATATATATTGGAAAATAAAAAAACATTTGCCAAACCAAGATACATTCATGGCCTAAATAAAAAGAGCCAAAAAAAATATTTTTATGGCTTCTGCACCAATGAACTTAAGCCATTGGTGCCCCTGCCACATGAGTTTACTCGTGCAACCAGACTGGTTACTGGGTCCCACCCATTCACAGTTAGATCAACCAAATGCAGCTAACTATTCTACTCCATCAGCTTCTTTTCTCACACTTCCCACCTGTGGAACTCTCTTCCATATTCTTGCTTTCCTGACGGCTACAAACTCCAGGAATTTAAATGCAATGTCAATACCCATCTTTTAACTACTTGAGTAGTTCTTTCTACATCATCCTGTATATCTTTTCCTTTCTCTCTCTACCTTTGCAACTGTCATCACACCTATATTCCCATCCTTCTCTTGCTCCCTTCTCTGACACCCCCTGTAGCTGGTTGTCTTTCTCTTTACTGTCCTCCTATCAAATCATTTTCTCTTATATAGCCCCTTGCACATCAGTGGCTTTACCACCTTGCTTAGGGTGAAACAATTAAAAAAAAATAATTTCCAGAAATGAGGTCCCAAAAAATTACTCTCTGACAATGCACTAGAATTTTGTGAAGAATCTTTGTGTTCCTGTTTAAAATAAATTTGAAAACTTTCTTATAAAACACCACCATACAACCCACAAAGAATGGTGCAGACGATGGCAATAGTGTAAGAAAGCATTTTCCCCATCCAAAGATACCATAGTTACCTACTGAGACTATTACTCTGTTATAGAAAGAACTATTCTACTTGCTGGTAGAATGCAAAGTTTTTCTGCATTGATGGAATGATGAATTAGTTTACTATAACAATGTTCTATTCAATAAATCAAAAAAATGGTCGTACAAAAAAAGATAGAGAATCAAGTCCTGAAAAAGTTAACTTTATTGCACAAAAGAAACATAATCTAAACTTATTTATAAATGAAACTTTGTCTGTGTGTGTGTGTGTATCCGTTACCTATAGACTCTGAAACGGCTAAACCGATTTTCTTGAAAATTTACACAGTTGTACTATAAGCGTCTGCGAGTGTTCTTAGCTAGGTTTTGTGTCGAGGTCCTCCTGATAAACATCGAAAATCGATAATCGAAAAAATCGGGTAATAGAAGGAGTGGTCCGATTTTAATCAAATTTGATACACTCATAGACAAAAACATAAGAAATGATATTCAGAAGTTTCAAGGTTGCAGGTCTTACAATAGTGCAGAAAATCGATAAAATATATATATATATATATATAAAAGGTAAGATGTTTGTGTGTGTGTCTGTTTATTTGTCTGTATGTCCTTTATACAAATCCACAATTTTTATCCAATTCTCACCAAACTTCACACAAATATTCTTTAGGCTGAGTCTGAACTCCAGGACCATGAATTAGTTTTAAAGCTTTCATTATACCCGAGCAATACCGGGCTATACTGCTAGTACAGCTATTATAGCAACAAGTAGCTGAGTGGTTAAAACATTCACTTTCTGACAACGAACTTGAGTTCTGATCTCATGATAGTCAATTTGTCAGAAAGGTGACTTCTTGATGTTATTGGTATGGAGGAAGTGATCCCAGCATGAGGTGCAATTAGAATACACTTGAAAACCATATCACAGGTTGACCCAAGCCTTAGGAGTGAAATTTGGATTAACAAGACCCTTTCAGAGCTTTCAATGGTCGTGATAGCATGAAGTCACAAGTCATCATGACCGAGGGTTTGAGTGTCCTGGCCTTGTTCAGATTGTTGTTCAGCTAGATAATGTGTTTGCTCTCAGACAATGTATTAAGTTTGCTCAGTATAGATTCAATATAAACCACAGGTGAGCTCTGTGGGTATAGAACAAACACAAATATGCCTCAGCAGTCGTTTGCAACAGGGATTAGCTAGTCACCCTAGTAGACAGGCATCCTTGGATATAAGTGGCCAGCCATACATTTATTGGCTCATTCTGATTAAATGAGACTTAGAATTGATGGTGAAAAAGTCAAGATGGAAGAGGAGAAGTGACTTGAAAGAGAGGAAAGAATGAGTGTTTTTGATGGAGGAAAGGGAAAAACATAGCAGCAAAGAAACTCTGTAGAATAGTTTGTATGAATTTGATATGGAGTTGAAAGATCAGAATGAAGATGAGTCCAGATCCTAAAAAAAAAAAAGAACCAGGTACACGCCTCAAGAAAGGGAGAGGTAATATCTCATGCTGTTGTTCAGATGAACAAAAAGCATAAAATTGCTTTGTTTCTCTGAGGTGTGGTAATATAGGCAAAATGAACTTGCCCCATTCTACTCCAGCAGCTTCTTTTCTCACACTTCCCACCTGTGGAACTCTCTTCCATATTCTGTCTTCTCTATCTCTCTCTCTCTCTCTCTATATATATATATATATATATATATACATATATATATATATTAATGCAGGTTTCATTGAATAATATAGACAAGTTCTGTCTATTAATTTTGTGTAGGATCTGTTCATACCGTTTGATATACTTGATGGTGATTTCATTGAAAGACAACAAAAAATCACAGTAATTGTTGATTTTTTTATCGGGTCTAAGCTTTCGGCTCACATAAGCCATTATCAAAGAGTAAATATTAACACACTGCTATTTCAATTTGCCTTTTCACAAGGCTCCATTTATATTTCAAGGTGGTGATGGCATGTTGGGCTGCTGGATCATGTAATTTAAATTGTGTGTATTTTGGCAGCATTTTTTCATTAATGCAGGTTTCATTGAATAATATAGACAAGTTCTGTCTATATATCAGACGGTATGAACGGATCCTACACAAAATTAATAGACAGAACTTGTCTATATTATTCAATGAAACCTGCATTAATGAAAAAATGCTGCACAAAATATATATATATATATATATATATATATATATATATATATATATATATATATCTTCAGGCAATTTATGATAACTGATTTTCAAACAGCAATTTTACAGATGAGCAACTGGAATTTTTAAACAATCAAAAATTTTCAAAATTAGGGAGGAGTTACTTAAAGATCTTAAAACAATTTCGTTCAGGTTTGTATAATCCTAATATATATTTATAGGTATGATTGCATCTGGACATTACTTCTGATCTGTCATTCAGTCGTTTTTTCCTTTTTCTTTTTGTTTTGTTTTGTTTCCAGAGCAAAGATCTATTGATGGATGTGATTAACACATCACTCAATAAGTCCAGGACCTAACTAATAAAACAGCAACTTTAAGATAAAATTTGACTTTATTCATCAATGTAGTCTCCTTCTATGGTGATACACTGATTTCAATGCTTCTCTAACAATTTGATGCATTTTTTATAGAACGATTTATCTTTGGCCTCAAAACACACCTCAGTTTCTGATATCACTTCTTCATTGGAGCCAAATCGTTTTCCCTGGAGCATACTTTTGAGGTATACATATATCCAGTAGTTGCTGGAGGCTTGATCTGGAGAAGAGAGTAGATATGGAAGCAATTCAAAGTGCAATTCATGTAGTTTTGCCATCATTGCGATCAACTTGAAACATAGTACTTTGTCTTTGTGAAAAATTATGTGTTCTTCTTCATTTGTGGCCATTTTTTGTCAATTTTTTTACTTCAAATGCACCAATAATGCTATATGATATTTGCTATTGATGGGTTGTCTAATCTCAAGGTAATCAATGAAGAAAATGCCTTGCGCATTCCAAAATATGGAGTCCAAAACCTTGCTTGCTGACGTTTTGCATCTTTGCTTGCATTGGACAGTTTTCACCTGTTGCTGTCCACTCAGCTGACTGCCAATTTGACCCTGAGGTACAGCGGTGAATCCTTATTTTATCCATTGTCACATATTTACGTAAAAACTTCTTCTTGTTGTATTGAAACAGTTGCAAACAACTCTCTGAATCGTTGATGCATTGCTGTTTTTGATCAACTGTGCGCAAACACGATACCCACTTTGAACACAGCTTTCTCATTGACAAATGTTCATGCAAAATGATTAATACACTGCCTTCTGGTGTGTACAACTCCTCTGCTATCTCAGGCAACTACATTTTACAATTGGCCCATCAGAAAGCAATGCTCTAGCAACACACAAAATTCAGATTTTTCCATTGTTTTGAAAATTTGCAACATTACCTTCACTTAAATAACTAATTTGTGAACTAATAATTTGATTAGACCCAAATTTTGTCATGTGCCATTTGAAGGTTAGTACTTCATAAAAATTATGTGGATTTTTTATTAGTGACGCCATCTATATGTCAGGCCTAGGAGTAATGTGCTAAGTCAGCTAATACAGAAACACATATCAGTCAGTTCAGTGCCATACGTGATACACGCTTGGGCGATCATGTCCCAAAAGAGACATGACTGACTGGGTAGAAGATTATCCCGCAGTAGGTTGCCGTTGTTTTCTGCGGTAGACTGGTTGCCGACCAAGGTTGTAGAACCCAATCTGTCCTGTTATTTGACCCATAGCTGGAGAGAAGAGACAGATTAATACCTTTCCCAAGGGTATTTGCCTGTATATGATTGCAACGAATTCAACTGGAATTCGAATTCGGCTCCATATACCAATGCTAAAACCCTTTCACTTGATTAAAATATTCAAATTCAGTTTTTATCTTCTTAACAAAAAGATCAGTTAGCTATAAGTATCTATGTAATAATATTATCAAAAGTCATCAAGGATGCTGAGAACACCATGGACTGAAAATGGAAACATACTTAGAATCAGAAAAAGATAGTTAAAATTTCTAGGGCAAATAAGGAAGAAAAAGGCTATAGGAAATTTGACATTCGTAGGACATACTGAAGGCAGAGGAAAGCAATACATAAACTACCTATCAAGGCTGTATAAGTGCATGGCAGAACAAGAATTAGGAAAGACAGAAAAAGACTGATTTACTATGAGCTATACAGGATAGGAAATTGTGGAGAGCAGTAATCTCCCACATCCTAATGGACATAACACTTACAAGCAGAATAGCTCACATAAATAAATGACAGAATTAGTATAAGGAGAGATAGCAAAATGTGAAAATTTACTAAGCACTACATAAGAAGGTTCATTGTGGTGCAGTGGATATTGGCTCGAAACGAGAAATCTGCAAGCCAAGTTCAAATTCCAGTTGAATTCCTTGCATTCACTTATGCGCAAATACCCTTGGGAAAGCTATTAATCTATCTCTTCCTTCCAGTTATGGGTTAAATAACTGGACAGATTGGGTTCTATAGCCTGGCTGGCAACCAGTCTACCGTAGAAAATAATGCCAACCTACTGCAATATAATCGTCTGCCTAGTCAGTCATGTCTCTTTTAAGACATGATCGCCTAAGTGTGTGTTATGTATGAAACTTAACAGACTGATATAGGATAAGAAATCGTAGAAAGCAGTAATCTTCCACATCCTGATGGACATGGGACTTGGAAGAATAATGAGCTTGCATAAATTACTGGCAGAATTGAGATTAGGAGAGATGACAAAATGGCAAAATCTACTCAGAGCTAAAATATATATATATATATATATATATATATATATATATATATATATATATATATATATATATATATATATATATATATATATATATATATATATAATATATATAATATATAAGTATGATATAATAAACTATGTTGGAGTTAAGACAAACAAATAATTATTGTGTGGGTCATTATTTTTTCAATTTTTAACTAAAACATTCCTTTCTGCATATTTTTAGCAGTGAAAAGAAACCAAGAAAACAACCAAGGTAAAATGGAAAACTTTGAAAAAACGAGAGTCTGTAAATCATTCTATGACATTTGCACTCTGTGCCTGAATTAAAATCTGCTTATTATAAAGTTTCTTAAAAGTAAAGTACTACCAAACCATAGAAATAAATTAACAGTTATGTAAACACCATTAACATTTCACTTGAACATTTAAATAATTATAATGTTCCTATGTAACTTATACTCTAATATTGCATGACCCACACAAAAATTATTTGTTTTTCCAAACTCCAATATAGCTTAGTAGACCATAGTTACTTAAATTTTGACCTAGGCAATAAGCCCCTTTAACAAATTCTGTAGTATAAAAATTAACCTCTCTGTAAACCTAAAATCTGATCTGTTGTTCAAAATCATTTTTTTATACATCTGAATACTGTGTGTTCCCAGACAGATAAAGTGTCATTTTAGGTTGACATAATTCAACAACTCACTTCCCTACAGCCTAAATGTTCACCTTTATAGTTCAATCTAATTCTCACTTTTGATTGAGTAATCCAGACACACCCATAATCCTATTGTTTTACTTTCTCCACTCTCCCTCCCTAAATTTCAAAGTAACCATGAATTATTTTCTACTTTTCAAAATAAATGATTTGCACCATTTGTTTAAAAATATCACCCGAAGAAGGACAACAATTTTCTGAATCATTAAATTTTTTGTAGTGATAAAATGCATTTATAAACCATTGTAATAACAACATTACAATATATATATATATATCTAAACTTATTCATAAATGGAACTTTGTCTCTCTCTGTGTGTATGTATGTGTGTGTGTGTGTCTGTGTGTGTGTGTCCATTACTTACAGACTCCGAAACAGCTGAACCGATTTTCTTGAAAATTTACACAGTTGTACTAGAAGCGTCTGTGAGTGTTCTTAGCTAGGTTTTGTGTCGAGGTACCTCCGTTAAATATTAGATATTCAGAAGTTTCAAGGTTTCAGTTCTTACAATAGTGCAGAAAACTGATAATATATGTATAAAAGGCAAAATGTTTGTGTGTGTCTATTTATCTGCCTGTATGTCTGTATTTTTTTCAGCCCTTTTATTTAAGTTTTTACCATTTACTCAGAGGACTTATCTAGCCTTCAAAAGTCAGTTTATAATGAAAAAAATTATTTGATATTGATACCAGGAAATCAAAATTTGACTTACTTCCATTCATTTTTCTTTCAGTCTAGAGTTTTGCTTTAACTGGAAACAACTATTGCTTTTTAGTCTTTCGTGCCAACGTCCAAAGAGTCTGATCTCCAGGACCATGGATTAGTTTTAAAGCTTTCATTACACCCAAGCAACGCCGGGCTATACTGCTAGTTTATTAATAAGCCCTCCTTTACTTTTAGTCTTTTTTTACTTGTGGCTGATACTATATTTGTGTTGGCAATAGTATGTACTGGAAAGGGTTTGTTATGTCTCTGTAAGTGTTTAAATGAGATTGAATTAAGCTCCATTGAGAGAGACATAGCATGAGTTTTTGAGTCATTTTCATAGTGGTATAGTCAATATAATTATTTACAAAATTTAGATAAAAAATGCAGTTCTTCAAAGAACATGGGAATTTATAAATAAAGCTGGTTTGTTTTTATTTTAATTGTTGTTTTTAATGGTGAGGTTAGCAATTTTAAATTTAGTATATAATAGATGATTAATTTAATTTTTTGTTTAAGTTGACGAGAGTCGCATATTTTTGAATGATGTTTTGAAGTGAAGATTCGTCCTGCTTCTAATTCATGGAAGTTAAGCAACATTGAGCCTGGTCAGTACTTAGATGGGTGATTGCTTGGGAATACCAGGTGCTGTAAGCGTATAGTGACAGATGTGTGTTGTGGTGCAGTGGATATCGGCTCAGAAAGAGAAATTAGTGAGCCGAGTTTGAATTCCAATTGAATACCCTGCATTCACTTAAGCACTTGTACCCTTGAGAAAGGTATTAATCCATCCCTTTCCTCCAGTTATGGGTTAAATAACAAGGGTAGGACTTGGGGACCCTACCCTTAAAAACAAATCCCAATAAATCTTGATACTCGAAAAGAAAAACAAAAACTTATATAAATAACAATAAATTGTTGAAAGAAAAAAGATATTACCAGCAATAAATAAATAAAGTTTAGTTGGCAATAAATGACCCGCCGAGGTTGATTTGTTATAAAAACAAAACAACCAACCTGCTTCTAATTTCTATGAATTTGGTTTTTGTAGAAGATATTAATATTATTAATAGTATCAGTGTGTTTACTGTTGTTATTATTTCATTGCTCGATAACATAATTATTGCAAAAAATAAAATGATAAGGCACTGTTAAAGAGTAAACATGTAGCAAGAGCTTTCTTAACTAATAGTAAAGTTTAGTATTTGGTAGTAAAGAGAATGAACTGAGCCAATTCTGCTATGCTATTGTCTCTCTAATGAATTGAGCAGACACTATTTCACAATTGTCTCTCTCACTCTCTATATGAGTATGACAGGATATATACATATATATATATATATATATATAAACTAATGTATTTTTTGACAGTATTTATTTATTTCTATTATTATATATATATATTTATATATATTTATAAATAAATATTATATATAATTATTATATATTTATATTTATATATATTTATATATATTTATATATAAATATATTATTATATATATATATTTATATATTTATTATATATAATTATTATATATATATTTATATATTTATATATATTTATATATAAATATTATATATAAATATTATATATTTATATATTATATATATTATATATAAATATTATATATAAATATTTATATATTTACATATATTTATATATAAATATTATATATAAATATTTATATATTTATCTATATTTATATATATATATAATAATAGAAATAAATAACTACTGTCAAACAAATACATTTTTAAACTTACAACTTTTTAGTAGTTTTTCCTATACATATTAAGACAGTATACATGGATCATCATTATGCTATATATATATATATATATATATATATATATATATTATCATCCACAGACAGATCTGTTTCGCTGTATCACAGCTCATCAGTACGGTTAGACTCCAATTACACAGACACAACAGCTTTTATGATAATAGAGAGGATATATATAGATATATATATTTTAGTGTGAATCATTATTTCGTATGTAAATAATGTAGATAATTTTTAAAAAATTTCTTATGTTGTGTAATAAGTAATATATTAAGGTACATATTTGCTATGTTGTCCTATTTGACGTTATGTTTTTCTGTGTGCAATGCTGGATGTCCCTGCTAGTGCATATGTATTAGTGTGTATACCAATGCAGCATGCATATCTCAACGAGATTGCATGCTAGAATACAATTTCCTTGCAGCCCACATGCTGCCATTGCATAGAAAATCTTATCCAATTAGTTAACTATTTAAGAGTCCCTTACTTAGCATTCAAGAAAGGCCAGTCGCTTTATAATAACAGCTTTATTAGCTTGTGTGATATATTAAATGTAAAAAGTGATTCAGACAACTAATAGAATTAGTTTTGAAATAGACGTAGACCTCTGTAAACTTATTCCTGCAGAACCATTTTGTACCTTAATGGAAACTATTAAATATTCTAAGAGAAATTACTCAAGTAGTATTTCAATCAGTTAGTTAAGTGCTATACATGATACATGCTTGGTTGATCATGTCTCTTTTAATCAATGATTGACTAGGCGAAAGATTAACCTGAAGTAGGTTGCCATTTCTTTCTGTAGTAAACTGGTTGCCAACCAAGGCTATAGAATTTAATCTGTCCTATTATTGATTTCTTTTATCCATATTAAGTTAAGTGTTAGATATAATACTCACTTAAATGATCATGCCTCTTTCAATCCTTGACTGACTAGGCAGAATATTTTCTTACAGTAGGTTGCCATTTCTTTTTGTGATTGACTGGTTGCCAACCAAGGCTATAGAACCCCATCTGTCCTGCTATTTAAGCCATAGCTGTAGGGAGAAGTGATGGATTATTATCTTTTCCAAGAATATTTGTGCATAAGTGAATGCAACGAATAAAACTGGAATTCAAATGCACTTCTTTGATTGCTCATTTTGAGCTAATAACTGTTGCACCACAATACGCATAAGCCTATAAATAGTACTTTCTATGAAGCTTTATCAAAATATTATATTATATGGTAGTGAGACAATTCTGAAAGAATTAGATATCCTATTAGGATTTTTATTACTGGTGGCCACAATCTTAATATAAGACATGTAGATGACACAGTGTTGATAGCAGATATGGAAAATGGACATGTGCTTCTGAATATAATGCAAAATTGAAAGTGAAAGTGAGAAGAAAAGGCTAAACATATGGTTGCCAGCAAAAGAAACAGCCCAACATGCAAAGTCAGAATTAAAGATACCAAAATCCAGCAAGTACAGAATTCTAAATATCTAGATGTTTAACAGAGGATGGAAATGCAACGTGAAAATCTGAAGGCACTTTGAAATAGCAAAACATGCCTTCCGAAAGTTCAGCAAAATATTAAGGAAAAAGAAAATTTCATTAGAAACCAATAAAAGAGTACCAGACAATTATATAACATCAGTTCTCTTATATGGCAGTGAATACTCTTGTAGATCTTAGCAGCCTTTCGTTTTAATTTTTATTAATTGAGTTCATCTCGAGCAAGGCAGTAAGGCCATTAAGGGGTTACTGTTTTAATCAGTGTGGAAAAATTACCAAACAGAAAGTTTACTAAGGAGCAAGAACAAAACAAGAGTAATCAGGAGGACAGTACAAAGTGATTGACACTGCATTTAAATTCTTATAGATTAAAGTTGTTTTGAAAGTTATGGAGCAGGAAGAGAGTTCCACAATCAAGAAGAGTGATAAAAAAAAAATTTTAGCATAGTACTTAAAGTTAAACTCAACTGTATATAGGCCAACTCAACTAATTGCAAATCTAGTATTGTCCTTAAATTTATAAATACTAGGTACCTTGGTGAAGAGCTCTTCTAAACAGTTGCCATGGAAGCATTTATATAAAAGACACAGGGAGGCAACTTTATGGCAGTTAGAAAGTAACTGAAGCTGAGACCACAGTAATATTGGTGATTCCTCTTTGAATTTTGTCTTTTTGATATCTCTCCTAATCCCTGTTCTGTCATCTGTTTGCACAATCTCATTAAGTAGGTTAAGCATTGTTTACCTCTGTCTATCAAGTATTAAAGATGCTGCACAATCTTCTCACAGATGAAGAAGCAACTTTAGGCAGCAGAAAGTGTTTCTATAGAAGAATGCTGAGAATCCAATGGACTGAACATGTAAGTTTTAGAGAAAATAGAAACAAAAAGGACAGTTCTACTTAGAATAAGAAAGTGATAATTAAAATTTTGAGTGCAGATAATGAGGAAAGAGGAATTAGAAAATTTAATGCTAAAAGGACATGTTAAAGGTAAGAGGAACATAGGAAAGTTGAGAATAGCCTACCTAACAAGCTTGTGTAAATGGTTGGCAGAACAGGAGTGAGAGGAGAGAGGAAAAAGACAAACACTGTTAAGATCTAAAAGGAATAAGTTGTGGAGAGCTATGATTGCACATGTTCAAAAGTAATATGGCATGCAGAAGAAGAAGATGAAATTAAAGATAGGAGGCCAACCAATGCTAAACATTCTTCTGAAGCATGCATGTTATTGGCCTATACTTTTTTACATTATCATTAAGATTTATTTTGGCTTTTTAGTCTATTCTCACAGGCAGTGAGAGACTTAATACAATTGAAATATTATTTCTTAGCTATCTAAACCTACTAGTTTTAGATGTACCTTGTGGCGCAGTGATATAATCTTGGAATGAGAAATCATAGTGCCCAGTTCAAATTCTTGTTGAATTTGTTACATTCATTTACATACAAATACCCTTGGGAAAAGTATCAATCTATTGCTTGTCTCTCCATCCATGAGTTAAATAGCAAGTCAGATTGGGTTCTATACTCTTGGTTGGCAACCAGTCTACTGCAGAAATTAATAGCCACCAATTATGAGAAAATCTGTCCAGTAGTGTCATGTCTCTTTTGAGAGATGATCATTCAAGCATTGTGTCATGTATGACACTTAACTGACTGAGTTTTGATTTCATCTAAAATAAAACATTGACACAGAAATATGTGTCATCGCCTATAAAGTAAAATGTACTTTTTTAATTATAACTTAAATTTAAATCTTTCAATGGATATCTTATTACTAAATCAGGTTAAAATCCATTGAACTATTTCACTTGTTTTCATAATTGAACACAAAGTTTTGAGGAGTTAAAATAAGATAATGTATTTGCATGGGGAATATTCAAGTTTTAAAACCTCTTTTAAAGGAAGCACTTAAAGTCCTTATGTTCAGATCAATATTAATATGCACGAAATTAATGACACCTAAATAATTAAAAATTGAAAAATGTAATGATTTCAAAAGAGTAAGTCCAAAAAGAATCATTTCATTTTAATTTCTTTTTTTTCTTTTTAAAAAAAAGTGTTTTTTTTCCAAACAATTATCTCAGTTCTTATTAACAACACATTTAATGCATGAATATTTGTAGTCAACAATAAATCTCATCTTTATCACATTCTCACAATCAATTTGCTTGATAAGATTTTCTTTTACACTTGTGCATGAAACAGAAAATGTTGAGGTAATTACAGAAAAATGATTACATCAATTGGTTAAGTGGTTTCTATGAACAACGTTAAATGCAAAGATCTTTTGTTGATTTTCCATTTGGTACTGAATATTTGATACTTTCTTTTGTCCTTTTTTTTCCCATTTTTCCTTTTTTTATTTGCTTTACTTCATCTGATTTACTTTTTTACTTTCTTTCATTCTTCTCTTTCTTCTTTTTTCATTTGCTTTACTTTCTTTCATTTTTCTTTTTTCCTTTTCTTCATTTGCTTTACTTCTTTACTTTCTTTCATTCTTCTCTTACTTCTTTTTTCATTTGCTTTACTTCTTTACTTTCTTTCTTTCATTCTTCTTTTTCTTTTTCTTCATCTGATTTACTTCTTTACTTTCATTCATTCTTGTTTTTTCCTTTTCTTCATCTGATTTACTTTTTTATTTTCTTTCATTCTTCTCTTTCTTCTTTTTCATTTGCTTTACTTCTTTACTTTCTTTTATTCTTATTTTTTCCTTTTCTTCATCTGATTTACTTTTTTACTTTTTTCATCTTCTCTTTCTTCTTTTTCATTTGCTTTACTTCTTTACTTTCTTTCATTCTTTTTCTCTTCTTTTTTTCATCTGCTTTACTTTCTTTCATTCTTCCTTTTTACCTTTTCTTTATCTGCTTTACTTCTTTATTTTCTGTCATTCTTCTCTTTTTCCTTTTTTCATCTGCTTTATTTTATTGCATTTTTTCTTTTCTTTCTCTTTTTATTATCTCATTTACTTTTTTGCTTTCTTTCATTCTTTTCTTTTCATTTTTCTTCATCTCCTTTATTTGTTTTTCATCTTTTTTCTTCCTTTTTTTCTTGACATCTTTTTTTCATGAGATTTTCTTGCCTGATTTTCTTTAAATTTGTTAAATTTCCTTCATTTTTGTAGATTATTTTTTTCTCTTTTTTCTTTCATATCATCTGCTCTTTCTCTATTTTCTCTCTCTTCTCCATTTCTTTCCCTTTTTCCCTCCTGTTATTTGACTCTTGTTCGAACAACTCAAATATTTCACTGATTGTATTTTCTTCTTTTATCATTTCAGCTTTACTCCTCATTAAATTTTGGCTTGAACTGGACTTTGTTTCATGACCATGTCACTCCAAGATTTTTCTGGTTTGTGAAGAAATTTTATATTTCCTTTAAATTTCCATTTTATCAACCTATCCTTTAGTAGTTAAATTGTTCTTTTTAGATAAAAAATGATCATTTAGTTTAATGTCTATGTTCTATAAATATATTATATAAATTTAGTCTAATGTATTAATATAAAACTAAAAAGGTTTTATACAGTTATCATCATTTCTGAACTTAATTAGACTGTTTTCATGAAAAGAAAAATGGACAGACTTTATTTAATGGTGTTATGTCATGAGTAAGAATAAATAACTCAACAACAGGAATAGGTTAATTGTTGTATTCCGTGAAAATAGTATTTACAAAGGTTATTAGTATCCAATACAAGAATAAGGGTTAATTGTCCCAACCGTTGTAAGACGTAGAATGAGCAATGGTTATTTCCGGGTCGTCACCGGAAGTCTACAACTGACTTGTCGATCGGCTGCTCGACACACTCTCCTACATAGATGCCACCATTACTTTACATAGTAATGGAATAGTCCATTATAGCCGAATAGGCGTGGGCGTCCCAACAAATGGTTTCAACAAATACAAATGATAGTATTGTTTCAAATCAAATAATGACATCTGAATGATTTTTTTACTAAAATACTGGTTAAAAAAAGCTTTTCAAGTGTTATAAAGATGTATGCTCATCCAAGAGAACACATTGGTAAGTAATCCCAAAATGTACTCTCATTAATATACACTTATTATGAAAGTTATTGAAAAAAAACTATTTGATAAATCATGAGTAAAATGTCACTTAGTTTTTCTGTTTTTTCTTTAGTTTAATTAATTAAAAAAATCCTTCCCAAGCATGACGAAAATGTCAAGTGCATACCCAGTCTTCAAGTACATGGGCAAGCAATTATCTATCTTCCAGTATAGAACCATCAGTCTTCTCAGTAATCTTTTTGAGGCTATAATCAACAAGAAGCACCTAGATATGAAATGTTTTTTAATAATTTTCCCAAACAAGGTCAAACCACCACTAGTGTGCATGGGTTACAGTGATAAAAAAGACTGGGTACAGCGGGTATTGAAGAAAGAATAAAAGATGAATGGGATTCATAAAGATAGAAGATGGTAATTGATTTTGCATTTCAATTTTTGGAGATTGTAGCTATCAGGGAAGAGAAAAGACTGGGTAGAGAGGGTATTGAAGAAAGGATAAAAGATGAATAAGATTTAAAAAGTTCAAAGATAGCAACTGACATTTTAATGTTTCTGCCTGAACAGTGAAATTTATAATATTATTTAG
Organism: Ascarosepion bandense; assembly: GCA_037127315.1. Lineage (NCBI taxonomy): Eukaryota > Metazoa > Mollusca > Cephalopoda > Sepiida > Sepiidae > Ascarosepion > Ascarosepion bandense. The sequence goes on from JBBBDQ010000367.1 coordinate 3,385,419, forward strand.
TTTCCTGTTCCTTGCAGTAGCCTGTGTGACTTAGTAACATTATCACCTGCCTTGGTGTGAATTGATTAAAAAAATAATAATTTCTTTTTTAATGTCACTTTCATCTCAAGCAAGGTGGGACCACCACTCACACTCAGTGAGTTAGAGTGAGAGAAGAGACTGGGTACAGAGTGTATTGAAGGGAAAGGTAACAGATGAATGGGATTCAAGAAGATAGAAGATGGGATTTGACATTCTAATGACACAGACTAAACCAGTTTAGATCTGAATAAAAGAATTGAATAGCAGCACAGATTGATTTCTATAGCCTTGGTTGGCAACCAGTCTACCACAGAAAGAAATAGCAGCCTACTAGAGGATAATCTTCTGCCTAGTCAGTCATGGATTGAAAGATACATGATTGCCCAAGGGTGTATCACGTAAGGCACTTAACTGACTGAACTGGATAGAAGAATTGAAATAGCAAGAAAGATTGTTTCTATAGCCTTGGTTGACAACCAGTCTACCACAGAAAGGAAAGGCAACTTACTGCAGGAAAATCTTCTGCCTAGTCACTCGCTGATTAAAAGAGACACGATTGCCTAAGTGTGTATCATGTATGCCACTTCAGCTATATATCTCAAGATTCTCAACAAAATCCAAAGAATTATCTGTAATGATATAATTCTTGACCTGGCATCTTGATGCATATCACTTTCCTACAGCTGTGGCTTATGGCCACCTTCCATTGAAATACCAGTTCCCGTATTATCACCAAAGTTAAGCAACATTGACCCTGGTCAGTACTTAGATAGATGATCACTTGGGTATACCAGGTTTCATAAGCTTGGATGTGTAGATGGTGTAAGGTATGTTCTTATTCTATTTGGGTCCATTTGATTAACTTATGTTTTAATACCCTTGGGAAAGTATGAATCTACATCTTCTCCATCTATGGGTTGATTAATCACTAAAACTGTTGTTATCTCAAAAAAAACTTGTGTACAAAATAGTTAGATTTTAGCATTAAACTAGCAGTATAGCCCGGCATTGCTCGGGTGAATTGAAAGCTTTAAAACTAATCCATGGTCCTGGAGCTCAGACTCTTTGGACGTTGGCACAAATGACTAAAAAGCAATAGTTGTTTTCAGTTAAAGTGAAACCATAGACTGAAAGAAAAATGAATGGATGTAAGTCAAATTTTGATTTCCTGGTATCAATATCAAATAAGTTTTTTCGTTGTAAACTGAATTTTGAAGGCTAAATAAGTCCTCTGAGTAAATGGTATCATGGCTGAGACTAAGAACTACAATTATACCTACTTAGAGCAAAACCCGAAGCAAAAACTAAAATAAAAGTGCTGAAAAAATACAGACATACAGGCAGATAAACAGACACACAAACACAAACATCTTGCCTTTTATATGTATATATATATTATAGATTTTCTGCACTATTGTAAGAACTGCAACCTTGAAACTTCTGAATATCGTTTCTTATGTCTTTGTCTATGAGTGTATCAAATTTGATTAAAATCGGACCACTCCTTCTATAACTCGATTTTTTTTCGATTATTGATTTTCAATATTTATTGGGGGTACCTCGACACAAAACCTAGCTAAGAACACTCGCAGACGCTTATAGTACAACTGTGTAAATTTTCAAGAAAATCAGTTCAGCCGTTTCGGAGTCTATAGGTAACAGACACACACACACACACACACACACACATACACACACACACACAGACAAAGTTCCATCTATAAATAAGTTTAGATAACCCATAGAGGTGTATCATGTATGGCACTTAACTGACTGACTGAAAGTCTTCTGCTTCTCTTTGTCTACCACTAACTCTTTGTGTCTTAATGCTATTATAACATTGCATGACAACAAATGATTAAAAAATATGTAAGGTATAATTATTGGATTTATTATGAGTACTGTCTGTTCAAGCTTTTCATGTGAGTCACTCAGATACATTTGTCTATTAAGGGATCATCTTGCTTCAACTTTGTCTTGAAATAGATTTTGTTGTCACCATCTTTGTCATTCTGCTGCTTCTTTTTCTTGAATTGCAGTCTTATTTGTTCAAACTCTTTATGTAAGGCACTCAGATATCTCTGTCTGTTAAGGGATCATCTAGCTTCAACATGGTATTGTTATAGACTATGTCTTCACTGTTATTGTTGTTCTGTTGCTAATCTTTTTTTTCCAAGAGATATTTCTATTTAACCAACCCCTTCTCAACTGCTTAACCTTGAAGGGCAAAAACAGAGCAGATATGAATATTATGAAAATCAGGAATTTATGGGTCTATAAGGCTTAATTCCTCTTTGTCTAACTGCAAATTCCTTTGTTGTTGAGGGGTTAAGACATGTCAGATCAATTGACAGTTTCCCCTCAGTCTAGGGGTTACAGGTTCAAATCCTGCCTGAGGATGCATATTTTCCTAACAAGATATCTCACACATTCAGACAGGTAGATATATATATAAATATACTGTTTAATTATAAAAAACAGAGCATCTACTCAAATATGAGAATCAGTTAAAAATAATGTTTAAACAAATAAATTAAAAATACACATATATGTGGGTGCAGGAGCAGAAATGGTACATTTCTAGTGATCATGGTCTCAAAATAAAACATTCAATGGTACCCATTGATTCTCTTTGGATTTTAATACAAAATGAATATCTAAATAGACTCTATCAGTTTTACTGCAATTTATACTTTTTGTTTATGTGAAGTTGGCTTCTCAATTCTGAATAACATTAAAAATGAAAAGCAAGAAAGACTACGCTCAACTTAAGAAGAAATGAGGGTCTGCCTATTTGACCAGACATTGAAGAAATCACAAAAAAAAAAAAACACCAAGCACAGGTTTCACACTAAATAAGCTGCACAAATAGTTAAATAGAAACACTGAAATAAAGTAAGTTCATATTTCTGTGTGTATTTTTTGATTTAAATATATGGCGGATGTATATCGTGGTGCAGTGGATATCGGTTCGGAACGAGAAATTGAGAAGCCAAGTTCGAATTCCAGTCGATTTCCTAGCATTCACTTAAGCGCAAATACCCTTGGGAAAGGTATTAATCGGTCTCTTCCCTCCAGTTATGGATTAAATAATAGGACAGATTGGCTTCTGTAGCCTTGGTCAGCAACCAGTCTACTGCAGAAAGCAATGGCAACCTACTGCAGGATAATCTTCTGCCCAGTCAGTCATGTCTCTTTCGAGACATGATCGCCCAAGCGTGTATCAGGTATGGCACTTAACTGACTGATATGCACATTTAAATGTTATAAAATAAAAAATTTATAACATTTATATATATATATGTTTTTTAAAATGTTGCTGCAATATTTTTATTTGTTCCCAGGTGTGCTGTTACTTAAAAAGTTTGGGAAACACTGGTTTAAACCCTCAGATTAAAGCTTATAAATTTGTTTTTTATAATAGAGAAATGTATATGCCATGAACGGATAAAACCCATCTGTGTTTACACATTGGAATAAACTGTTTATTCTAATGCAAACTAATCTCTACCTTAACAACTGATGCTATTCCATAATGTTATTAAAATCAGTATAATAAATGTTTGATATCAAATTTCAGTATATTACCAAATATCTCTATAGATATTTGTTAATATATGTAACAGCATTAGTTAGATTCTGATATACATTATATTTTTGTAATGAAGTATAAAATCTCTTCAAAAGCAAAGAAAAATTCCTTCCCATAAATTACTTTCAAAATGGTTACCCCTCTAGGGACATGTAGAAAGCAAAGGTCTCTTAAAGAATTTCTCGAGTAGGGATGCAGAAAGATATTATCTCACTTTTGTGGAGATAACTTACATGGGTCACATGATGGAAAACTAATGTCATCCCTCCATGCAGTGAAAAAAGTTGCAGTCTGTTTCAGTTTGTTTTATGGCAACCAAACTGAAAGGTTTAGCTGGGGGCCCCCCACAGCCTGAGCAGAGGCTAAACTGCCTCCAGCGGCTTACAAGCACATTCTGTCATTTCCCTTTAAAAATATATCTTTTCCTTCTATAGAAAGAAACTCCAGTTCACAGTCTTCTATTTGGGAAAATCCAAGACTTGCTATTTCATAATTAAGGACATAGATTAATCCAGCCTGTTTGAATCTGGAGTCTTACACATTTATTTCCATATTATATGTAAGACCATTACTTTTTGTTTTATCTTATACTCTGCTTTGCCTTGTAGTTATGTGTGATATATTATTCTCCACGTATGTATATATATGTATACTAGCAGTATAGCCCGGCATTGTTCGGGTGTAATGAAAGTTTTAAAAATAATTTATGGTCCTGGAGCTCAGACTCTTTGGCCGTTGGCACCAAAGACTAAAAAGCAATAGTTGTTTCCAGTTACAGCGAAACCGTAGACTAAAAGCAAAATGAATGGATGCAAGTCAAATTTTGATTTCCTGGTATCGATATCAAATAAGTTTTTTTCGTCATAAACTGAATTTTGAAGGCTAAATAAGTCCTCTGAGTAAATGGTATCATGGCTGAGACTAAGAACTACAATTATACCTACTTAGAGCCAAACCTGAAGCAAAAACTAAAATAAAAGGGCTGAAAAAATACAGACATACAGGCAGATAAACAGACACGCACACACAAACATCTTGCCTTTTATATATATATATATATTATCGATTTTCTGCACTATTGTAAGAACTGCAACTTTGAAACTTCTGAATATCGTTTCTTATGTCTTTGTCTATGAGTGTATGAAATTTGATTAAAATCAGACCACTCCTTCTATAACCTGATTTTTTTTATTATCGATTTTCAATATTTTTCTGGGGTACCTCGATACAAAACCTAGCTAAGAACACTTGCAGATACTTAAACTACAACTGTTTAAATTTTCAAGAAAATCTGTTCAGCCGTTTCAGAGTCTATAGGTAATGGACACACATAGACACACACACACATAGACACACACACATAGACACACACACACACAAAGTTCCATTTATAAATAAGTTTAGGTTTTGATTAGACTTAGATATAGTTTTGTGTATGCCTTAGTAGTATAAATGTTTCTCTGAAAACAAAACATGTTTATCATTCTCTTTCCTTTCAACAATTCTATTCTGTCTGTAAACTATGGTGTTATTTCTGTCTGTGAACTCTGGTGTTATTATGTCACAGATATAATAATACTCATAACAGGTGAAATACAAATAGGAGTCTAAATCTTTCTTCCCTAATTCTCTCCTATTGTCCTGTTTTTGCAAGAATCAAGTCCTGCAGACATTCACACGTATTTATTGAATGTTTATAGAAAGGTGGCACTGGATCTAACAGTAATTATGTGAATATTGATAGACTCTCTGAACAAGAGTTTTCACAGTCATGCAAAATAGATAAGCAGCTTCTTAAGCAAGATTGTCACAGAATCCAAGACCTTTATTCACCACTATGAGTCAGAAAGTAAAAACAAATCAATAGATTTTCCTGAAAAATTGTTTTAAGAGAAAGATTTCAACTGAAAGTATTACTGTCTGCTCGGTCAATGAATGCCGAATGTTTCCTTATCATAAAATAACTGATAAAAGGAAATCAATGGATAGGCACCACCCAGACTCATCCAGAGAAAAGATTAGAAGCAACATACTTCTGCAGAGAAAGTGATGGCCACTATCTCTTGGAACCAGAAAAGAGTCATACAATTAGAGTTGAATGTTACGTAGCATCACTATCAATTCAAAATCCGATAGGAGTCAGTGAGTTAAGTGCCATATGTGATACACACTTGGCTGATCATGTCTCTTTTGATCCGTGACTCATAACAGAAGATTTTCCCACAGTTGGTTGCCATTTCTTTCTGCAGTAGACTGGTTACCAACTAAAGCTATAGAACCCAATCTGTCCTGCCATTTAAGACTTAGCTGAAGGAAGAAGAGACGGATTAATACCTTTCCCAAGGGTATTTGCGCGTAAGTGAATGCAACAAATTCATCTGGAATTTGAACTCAACTCTTTGACTTCTTATTCTGAGCCAATATTCACTGCACCACAATGCCAATCCAAAGAGTGTACATTGACAAAACTCAGAGCAAAGCTTCTTTGAGTCAAGGTAAATGATGGTCTTTGTGTAATATAACAATCTGGCCCCACCCGAGGAAGTGATGCAAGCGATGGTGTTTCCCGTCGGTGGGGGGGTCGATGAGCGGCGGGGCAGGTGTTTGTGAAATACATCCTGTCGAGGCCGGAGCGGATGTCGTTTGACCTTATTTCCGACAGCGGCGGAAATGACTGCGGAGGCAGACAGAACAGGTGTCTCTGGGAATTACGTGGGCGTTGCGTGGGCGAGGCAAAACCGGAAGGAAAGTCCCGGTTCTAGAAGACTATATAAAGACCTCGACACACGGATTCGCCAGCAGAGAACGGCCAGTGGAAGCAGAGAAACACCACGGCAAGAATACACTCCCGTCAACCCATTCTATGTGCCTCTCACCCTTCCGTTCTCTATTCCACACGGTTCGTCGTCAGTAATAAAAATATAACCTTATATTTTTATATATGCGTATTTGTTGTTTTGTCGTTGTACGGCGATATATAACATTTGTAACATTGCAATGCCAGACCTCATAGTGGATTAAACAAGCAATGACTGCGCATGTCTGGACCACCTTGTCTAATCCACCTTACTGTCCTGATATTGCATCTTCAGATTTCCTCTGTTTAGACCTGTGTTCCCAAGCAGTGTGGTGCACCTCATAAGTGGGGCACAAGAGGATAGCCAGTGAGGCAGAATGATTGAAAGTGAATCAAAAATTTAGAAACACTTTTAAAAATTCATATGCCAACAAAAAAATGATTTCAAAATTTAAAATATTATTATGGATTACTTCTAATTGCATGAATTATTCCCAGTATAAAAAGTTATAAATAATTATTGACCAATATAATCATTGTGGCATTTTTAATTCTGTCAAATATTAAGACTGTAGTAAATAGTGTCTGCAAGTATTTTATAAATTTCAACTGAAAGTAGTAATAATTGCGCAATCAATGAATGCCAAATGCTTCCTTATAAGGACACAGCTGATGTTACCATTATTATTACATAGGCATTCATATGCTAATGAATTAAACATTTTCTTGAAAAATTGTTTTAAGAGAAAGATTCTATAAATTTGAACTGAAAGTTGTGCTGGCCACTTGGTCAATGAATGTCAAATGTTTCCTTATAAGGAAACAACTGATATTACCTTATAAGGAAACAACTAATATTACCATAATTGTGCAATCAATGAATGCCAAATGTTTCCTTATAAGGAAACAAATGATATTACCTTATAAGGAAACAACTGATATTACCATAATTGTGCAATCAATGAATGCCAAATATTTCCTTATAAGGAAACAACTGATATTACCTTATAAGGAAACAACTAATATTACCATAATTGTGCAATCAATGAATGCCAAATGTTTCCTTATAAGGAAACAAATGATATTACCTTATAAGGAAACAACTGATATTACCATAATTGTGCAATCAATGAATGCCAAATGTTTCCTTATAAGGAAACAACTGATATTACCATGATTATTACATAGTTGTTGATATCTCAATAAACCAAACCTACTTTCCTATTCTACAAATTTCAATTGAAAGTAGTACTGGCTGGTAAGTCAATGAATGCCAAATATTTCCTTATAAGGAAGCAACTGATATTACCTTATAAGAAAACAACTGATATTACCATAATTGCACAATCAATGAATGCCAAATATTTCCTTATAAGGACACAACTGATGTTACCATTATTATTACATAGGCATTCATATGCTAATAAATCAAATTTATTGATATGCCAATAAACTAAACAAAGCTGATGCAAAGATACAAAATGGTAATAAAATTAGTGAAAACAATGCTTGACTTGGAGTGGCAGATGATGATATTGCCGATAAATACATATAAATACATATTGTATATACATTGTTGTATTTATGTATTGTATTTACTTTATATAAATACTAGCAGTATAGCTCCTCTGAGTAAATGGTATCATTGATGAGACTAAGAACTACAATTATACCTACTTAGAGCCAAACCCGAAGCAAAAACTAAAATAAAAAGGCTGAAAAAATACAGACATACAGGCAGATAAACAGACACACACACAAACATCTTGCCTTTTATATATATATATTATTGATTTTCTGCACTATTGTAAGAACTGCAACCTTGAAACTTCTGAATATCATTTCTTATGTCTTTGTCTATGAGTGTATCAAATTTGATTAAAATTGGACCACTCCTTCTATAACCTGATTTTTTCAATTAACAATTTTTGATATTTATCGGGGGTACCTCGACACAAAACCTAGCTAAGAACACTCGCAGACGCTTATAGTACAACTGTATAAATTTTCAAGAACATCGGTTCAGCCGTTTCAGAGTCTGTAGGTAACAGACACACACACACACATACACACACACACACGCACACACAGACAAAGTTCCTTTTATAAATAAATTTAGGTATTTGCATATAAATATCTCATTTTTAAAAGGTTAATTGCACTTTTCATTTTCTTAGGATTGTTTTTTTTTCTGAAACTTTCTTTATTAATTACTAACCTTGAATTCAACTGGAATTTGAACTCAGCTCTCCAATTTTTCATTCCGAGCTAATATCTATTGTGCCACAATGCACATCCAAAGGAACTACATTGACAAAACTCAGAGCGAGGCGTTTTTGAGTCAAGGTAAATAATGGTCTCTTGCAAACTTTTCAAAGCAAGGCCTCACAGTGGATCAGACAAGCAATGATTGCACACAATTAAACTGCCTTCTCTAATTCACATTACTGTCCTGATATTGCATTTTTAGACTTTCCTCTGTTTTAGACCAGTGTTCCCAACAGGTGCAGCACACATCATAGGTATGACAGAAGAGAATAGACAGTGAGGCAGAATGATTGAAAGACAAAGATTTAGAAACAGTTTTAAAAAATCATATGCTAAAAATAAATATGAGTTAAAAACTTACAATATTATCATGGATTACTTGTAATTGCATCAGTGAGTCCCAATATAAATAATTATATATAATTATTAATTAATTTTATAAGGTTAATAACACATTTAATTTTGTTAGTACAGGCTGTTGCAGCAAAATCTGGCACTTGAAAAAATGATAACGAAATAGGCAATAAAAACAAAAGTTGTAGAAGGAAAAAGAGACCCGACACTTTATTTAACAACCGTTAGAGTTACATACTACATTTTTTTTCAATGTAACCACTGTCAGCGGTGACATCTATCTCAAGGCAGGCACAAAATGAGTCACACGCTTTGGTGACCATGTCCTTGTCCATAGCATCGAACGCTTTGATGATGACAGCTTTCAGAGAGTTGACCATGTTGTGGGCGTGCTTGTTGGTCTTGGCCTCAATCACATCCCAGAAGAAATAATTAAAGGGATTGTAGTCGGGTGAGGAGAGCAGTCAAAAGTCTGGTGACCAGTGTTGAGGAATATGGAAGAGCAGGCCCCTGGGTTGTCTTGGCCTTGTATGCAGGAACAGAGTCCTGCTGGAAGATATAGGGGGTGTCCAGTGGCTATCTCATCCATCCAGGGCTTCACCACACTCATCAGCATCCCCTAGTAGATCTCAGCAGTGACTCTCAGGCCCTTTTGAAAGAAGAACAGAGGCCTGACGCCCCCCCACTCGCTGGAAGCGTTTGCCAGTATGAACAAGGACATGGTCACCAACGTGTGTGACTCATTTTGCGCCCACCTTGAAATGGTCATCACCACCACTGGCAGTTGCAATAAAAAATAATGTAGTATGTAACTCTAACTGTTGCTAAATAAACTTTTGGGTCTCTGCATATACAACATTTGTTTTTATTGCCTATTTTGTTTTCTTTTTGTCAAGTGTTGCATTTTGCTGCAACACCCTGTATAAGGATTTCTCTTTTTTTTTATTTCTAAAACTTCGAATTAATGGCTATCCTTTTCTAAGATGCTAATTTTTGCTTGAATTGAACTTTTTAAATTCAGTCTTACGCTGGAAATATTTATCAAATTTTAGTCATTTGAAGCCATTCCCTTGCATGTGTTTTCCTTTGTAAGTATTTTGATAATCTTCAGATGATATGTGACAGCATTTATTTTTTTGTTTGAATTGCTTAGGCAAGGATGTTGTTGCTTTTATTGATTTGTTTGAACCTGTTTCCTGAAATTTGTTATCTTTATCATAATTTGGCGACTGCATTCCTCAGGCTTCTGTCATATTTGGTAATATTCTTGGATTACTGAATGTGGCATTACTTTGGAATTTCTTTTGCCTTTCTAATTGATTTCTTTATTTGGCAGTATGAAGTTTGAGATACTGATCTGCTTCTTCAGAAAGCTACCTAACCTAGAGTTTGAACTCTCAACCTCCTGGGAACCAGCTGTGTTTTAGTGATGCTTTTGTCAACTCTGATGAGTTATTTATTTAATGTATTAACACTACTTTTGCTGGGAATATGCTTATACATCATTACAGAAGTTGCCTGCAGATAACATAATATATATATATATATATATGTAGAGAGAGAGAGAGAGAGAGAGAGAGAGATTAGTCATTCACAAAACAAGCTTTTTGCTGTATCACAGCTCATCAGTGTGGCTAGACATTCACTTGCTTCAAGCTGGGATGGAAACTCAACCGATTTGGTTTCAGTTGGAGTGCCTACTCCCTAAGCTATTGGTGCATGGCTGAGAGAGGAGGAAATGTTAGCATGTTATATATATATGCAGTCTACATACACACACACACACACACACACACACATGTACACACACACATACATACACACACACACATATTTACGTTTTCAAGATGTACTTATAAATCCTTAGGAAACTTACATTGTCTGCTCTTGATATATACATATATATATATATATATATATATGTTTTCAGGATGTACTTTTAAACCTTTATGAATATTAGTTCTTAATAATATATATATATAGGAAATTACTAAAATCCATAAAACAAAGAGGATAATCCCCCAAAATTCAGTAAATAATATAAAATATTAGATAGATAAAATAAAGAGCTCAATGGATGATATCTAGAGCAATGTGATATATAGAGAAGAAAACTCAACACATAATTAAAGCAATTATAAATCCTGATTTATTTTGACAAGCCGGTTAGCGCCTGTCTTGTCAGATTGCAAAAAATCAAATGGTTTAATTTAATTCAGAATATTCAAAAAAAGAGGTTAGCTCATGGAAGAATTTACTACTATTGAGTTTGAGTGATGGGTTGAAAAGTATACAGCTTGACAATAAAATGTTGCGATCATACCAGAAATGTCACAAAAATGAAAAATATACATGCACCAACACATGCACATTTTCATAAGTCATAAATGAAAAACCATCCAATATAGAAAAACAATACAAGTAAATAAATATTACCACACCACACAGACAAAACAAATGCATACAAACACACACCTAAAAAACCCATATATATACATGCAATTTACACAAAAACTAAAAAAAAGATATGAAGACAAAAAAGAAAAAATATTCAAATTCAAATAGATCAGTCAGTCAGTTAAGTGCCATGCGCGATACACGCTTTGGGCGATCATGTCTCGAAAGAGACATGACTGACTGGGCAGAAGATTATCCCGCAGTAGGTTGCCATTGCTTTCTGCGGTAGACTGGTTGCCGACCAAGGCTATAGAACCCAATCTGTCCTGTTATTTAACCCATAACTGGAGGGAAGAGACGGATTAATACCTTTCCCAAGGGTATTTGCGCGTAAGTGAATGCAAGGAATTCAACTGGAATTCGAACTCGGCTCCCCGGTTTCTTGTTCCGAGCCGATATCCACTGCGCCACAACGCACATCCGCATATCAAATAGATATGTAACTTAAAATAAATGAAAATAAGCACATATAGCCAAATATGATATATATTCACACTCACATGCACATATATATAGTGACCTGAATTAATAAATATACATGTGAGGGTGTGCATATGTATAGTGTTATCATTCAGGTGTTAATAAAACAGTGGTAAATGTATGAACAGAGCTGTATTATATATATATTAATAATATACATATTGTTCTATATCTATGAAACAACTCGGAGTTTCATGCATTATGCAATCATCAGGTGCATATTTCAAACGGCATTTGAAAATATGCACCTGATGATTGCATAATGCAAGAAACACAAGTCATGCCATAGATGTAGGACAATCTATGTGTGTGTGTGTGTGTGTGTGTGTGTGTGTGTGTGTGTGTGTTTTCAAATTTTACTTACAGATCTTCATAAATCTTACATTCTCTGCTGTTGATATATATATATAAGTTTTCAAGCAGTACTTATAAATCCCTATAAAACTTGCACTGATATATGTTGAGCTATATATATAAGGTCTATCTATATGTTTTCAGGATGTGCTTATACATCCTTGTGATACTTAAATTTTCTTCCAGCAATATAAATATTCATTTTCAAGTTGTACTTATTACTTATTTTCTTTCTTTACCGTTCTCCCTCCTCTCCTGACTGCTCCCTTCTAGATAGCATTTCTGACAACATAGATAAGGCTATTTCCTACCACTCATTCGCTCACATATTTATATTCGGAGACCTCAATGCCCATCATGCTGAGTGGCTTAAAGACTCTGTTACTGATTCAGCGGGCATCAACACCATGAACTTTGCCATTTCCCAATCCCTTATGAAAGTGGTGGACTTCCCCACACGCTTTCCAAGCACTCCCTCTGGACACACTTCTCTACTGCATATATGCTTTACCTCTGCACCTGACTCCTGTCAAGTCTCGCAGCTTTGCCCTCTCGGCAACTCCGACCATGCTGTTGTCTCTCTCAATATTTCTTTTCACTCTCACTCCCCCTAGGAGCGTCCTACCTATAGGACTTCCTACTGCTACCAAAAAGCTGACTGGGATGTCTTTCACGATTTCCTGTACGACGTCCCCTGGGGAAAAGTGTTTGATATCCCAGTTGATGACTGTGCCTCTGAGATTTCATCCTGGGTGAAAGCTGGCATTGATGCCTTCATACCTACCAGGAAGTATTGTCTCAAACCTCATTCCTCCTCTTGGTTCTTTCCTGCCTGTTCGGCCGCCATTGCCCACAGGAAACACTGCTTTTGACTATTCCAGAGACAGTCATCTGATCTCAATAGGTGCCTATTCATGTCTACTTGTAATGAGTGCAAGAGAATCCTGAATGACACCAAGTGGTTGTTTGCCGAGAGAATGAGAAAGCACATAGCTGACCGCAAGTTCGGCTCCAAAGACTATTGGCAGTTATGCAAACTGTGCTGAACAATAGCAAATACTCTATCCCTCTTTTAATCAATGAATTTGAGGTTCTCATGTCATCTGCAGACAAAGTTGAGTGCTTTGCTTGCAGATTCTCATCCAACTCCACATTTGACTCATCTAGAGTACCCTCACCTGACTTTCCTATTAGAACTGAGGCTAAACTGTATGATGTATATATTACTCCGACAGTACTATCCCTAGTAATTTTAAAATTTGACACCCCCCATAAAGTGATAGTCCTTAAGAAATGTGCTCCTGAACTCTTCCCTGTCATCTCTAAACTGTATAACTACTGCTTTTCTGCTTCCTGTTTTTCTGCATGCTGAAAGTTCTCTTCTGTCGTTCCTGTATTTAAGAACTGTGGTGAACCCTCGGATCCATCCTACTATTGCCCTATCAGCCTTCTACCAATTTTCAGGAAAGTGTTTGAGGCCATAATTAATGCTGAAATAGTTCAACACCTTACTGCCCATAAACTCTACTCTGACAGGCAGTATGACTTTCGCTTTGTCAGGTCCATGGCCGACATGCTAACAACCATTACAGAGTACATGTTCTAGGCCCTTGAGGAGCTCGGCGAGGCTCGTGCTGTTGCTCTGGACATCTCCAAGGCTTTTGACAGGGTTTGACACTCTGGCCTTCTATGCAAGCTATGGGGTTGCGGTATTGCTGGATGCTTGCTTGATCTAATCCAATCTTTTTTAAATAACCGCAAAATGAAGGTTGTTTTGAATGGGCATGCCTCTTTATCCTACAGCACAAATACTGGTGTCCCTCAGAGCTCTATTCTGGGCCCGACACTTCCTTATTTTCATAAATGACCTTCCATGAGATCAAGAGCCAAGTGGGCATCTACGCCAATGACACCACAATTTACTCCCACATCAGTAAGAAACCCAGCATGGCAGAAAAAATAATATCACCGCTGACCTTGAAAGGGATCTACACTCTGTGGTGAATTGGGATAAGAAGTGATTTGTCAATTTCAATGTGTCTAAGACCAAGCTGTTGTCTATCAATTATCACAGGCAACCTCTCCTGCCTCCCATAAGCATGGATCAAGTGAGTCTCCCTGAGAGCAATACACTGCACTTCCTTGGCCTTAACCTCTCTTCTGATCTCAAATGGAACCACTACATTGAGTCCATAGCTAAATCCACTGCTAAGAAGGTTGGGTCACTGTGTCAGGCCAGGATGTTTTTCCCGCCTGAATCCATCTTGCATATTTACAAATAAACCATTCATCCGTACATGGAATACTGCTGCCATATCTGGTCAGGTGCCCCTGCTGTTCATCTCAGTGTTCTCGACAGGCTCCAAAGAAGAATCAGTAATGTGATAGGTACCAACTTGGTAACTCAACTACAGCCACTTCCCCACCGACGAGATGTGGCCTCCCTCTGTCTGTTCTATAAATACTTTCATGGCTTCTGCTCCAATGAACTTAAGTCACTGGTGCCTTTGCAACAGGTGTTTACTCGTGCAACCAAATTGGCAACTGGGTCCCACCCATTCACAGTTAGATTAACCAAATGCAGACGACAATTCTACTCCTGGAGCTTCTTCTCTCACACTTCCTGCCTGTGGAACTCACTTCCATATTCTTGCTTTCCTGACAGCTGGAACCTCCAGGAATTTAAATGCAATGTCAATACTCATCTCTTAACCACTTGACTCTAGTTCTTTCTTCACCACCCTGTATATCCTTTCCTTTCTCTCCACCTTTGCAACTGTCATCACACCTGTATTCCAATCCTTCTCTTGCTCCTTTCTAACTGGTTCGTCTTTCTTTTCACTCTCTTATAATTAATCTTTTTACTCTTATGTAGCCCTCTGCACATCAGTGGCATTACTGCCTTGCTTGGGATGATACAATTAAAAAAAAAAAGATTATAAAACTTACATTGCTTGCTGTTGACATATATACATTTTAAAGATATAAACTTATCAATTTTTATGAAATTTTCATTGTCTGCTGTCAATTTATATATATATATATATATATATGGTAAACTTTGAAAAAACAGTAGTTACTCTAGCATATACACATTGCTCATTCAATAATGAATTAGAGCACTTTAAACTACTGGTATATGATACATAATAAGCTAAAAGTCTCCCTCCTTCTACCGAGTGGCCATAGCTCAGAGGTAGAATCACCGACTGACGCCAATTTGGTTGGGTTTCAATTCTGGGTAAAAGCAATCAAATGTCTAACCATATTGATGAGCTGTGATACAGCGAAACAGATCTGTCTGCGGATGATTATATATATATATATATGTATGTATCAAGATTTCCTCATAAAACTTTATGACTATTATATTGTATGTATGTTTTTATGAATATGTTTTTACAATACCCGCTGTCAAAGTATATGCTGAAAACAATGGTTCCCATTCAATCAAATAAAGTTAGGCAGTATCAAGCCAAGTCAGTACTTAGGCAAGGGACCAGTTTGAACATTTCATTACTGTAAACAACTTCTACAAACCAAATTCTTTTGACTTTCAATAATTCACAAAGGGTTGATAAACAGTAAAAAGTAATTCAAAGAACTTAGACTCTTGATGTATATCAGTAAGTTAAGGGCCATATGTGATACACACTTGGACGATCATGTCTCAAAAGAGACATGACTGACTGGGCAGAAGATTATCCTGAAGTAGGTTGCCATTACTTTCTGCAGTAGACTGATTGCCATCCAAAGCTTTAGAACCCAATCTGTCCTGTTATTTAACCCATAACTGGAGGGAAGATATAGATTAATACCTTTCCCAATGAATGCAAGGAATTCAACTGGAATTCAAACTATTGATGTATATAAATGCTTTAAAAACATACTTGTATGTATTTACAAAACTTATATTGTGTACATACATATATGTTTATAAGAAACTTCATTGCCTGCTGTTGACGTATGTATACATTTTTTAAGCCACCATGAAATATTGGTCTTTAGTATTTATGTTATAAATTAACTAGCAGTTTGTGCCTTTTCTAAAGCAGCATCATATCATACAGTCAGTCAGTCAGTCAGTCAGTCAGTTAAATGCCATATGTGATACACGCTTGAACAATCATGTCTCTTTTGAGACATGACTGACTAGGCAAAAGATTTTTCCTGCAGTAGGTTTCCATTTCTTTCTGCAATAGATTGGTTGCTGACCAAGGTTATAGACGTTAATCTGTCCTGCTATTCAAATCAGAGCTGGAGGAATAAGAGATGGATTCATACAAGGTATTTGTGCGTAAATGAATGCAACAAATTCAACAGGAATTTGAATTTGGCTCTTCTAATTTTTATTCTATCTGATAACAACTGCAGAACAAATGCACACCCAGGAATCATCCAATATGACTTATTTTGAGATCTTTTTATTATATTGAAAATAAGAGGGACAGAAAAAAAAGCAGCAAATAAGCTACTTTTAGTCTGTGTAAATGGTTGGCAGAAAATAGTTTTAGGAGAGATAACAAAAAGACAAAATTCAGTAAGATCTACAAAGGTCAGGAAGTTGTAGAGAGCCATGACAACCCACATCCTGAAAAGAGTACAGTACTTACTTAGAATCAACCCTCCTATATGGCAATAAATGCTACACAATCTCCTCAAATAAGAATGAGACTTCAGGCAACAGAAATGTGGTTCTACAGAAGGATACTGGGAATACCATTGACTGAAGACATGAGCAACAACAAAGCTTTAGAGAAAATGAAAACAAAAAGGGCACTTATATGTAGCATCAGAAAGAGGTAGCTGAAAATTCTAGGGTGCATAGCGAGAAAAGAGGGTCTGGAAAATTTGACATTCACAAGATATTGAAGGCTAACCATACTGATGAGCTGTGATACATAAACTCTATAATGAATTTGTTGGCAGAACAGAGAATAGGAATTATAGCATATTGTAAAAGTCTAACTATACTGACAGCTACAAAGGACAGGAATTTGTGGAGAGCCTTGAGCACACACATCTTAAAAGAACATAGCCCATAGAAGATCTGACTTTTTAAAAATTTTATTTGTTATTTCTTGTTTCTTTCAGTTAGTCAGTTAATTGCCATACATAATACAGGCTTGGGCAATCTTGTTGTTTTTGAGACACGACTGGCTAGGCAGAAGATTTTCCCACAGTAGGTTGTCATTTTTTTCTGTGTTAGACGATGTGCCAACTAAGGCTATAGAACCCAATCTGTCCTCCTATACAACCCATATCTGGAGGGAGAAGTAATGGATTCATACCATTTCTAAAGGTATTTGTGTGTAATTGAATGCAACAAACTGGGCTGGAATTTGAACTCAACTCTCTGATTTCTCATTCCCAGCCAATATCCATTGCAGAACACAATGCACGTCTGCTTGTTTATTTACTTGAAAAGAAAAACGTTATTTTTAACTTCAAAATGTAAAATATCCTTGTAATATTTACCTGACTTACATTCAGTTTATTATTATGTCTTTATTTCTTTTTTAAACATCAGCCATAAATAGCATTTACCTGGAATATTTATTTAATCGTTAGTTCAATAGTATTTCGGGGGTCATGGTAATAGGCACTGTTTATGGAAATACACTACCGGCCATAATTATTAGGCCACCCCAGTGTTTTAAAAAAATGATGTATTGCATACTATTTTTTAGTATTTATTGCCAAGTGAATAATTGTAAATGAAAATAGAATCATTCTTTTGTTAATACGGCACAATAACATGCATCAAATGAATTTATAAATATTTAATAATTACCTATATTGCAGTTTCATCAATGAAAGAATGAAGAAAATTTAGGGTGATTCGGATGAGTTCAGCTTAGCTTTCTTGCTTTGTAAAATTTTGCAAAGTAATAATAACAAAAGAACCGTTCTATTTTCATTTAAAATTATACACTAAAAATAGTATACATCATTTCTTTAAAAAAGTGGGGTGGTCTAATAATGAGCTATATAACAAAACTGATCGTCCGAATTCTGATGAATAGAACGAGACGCAGAATCAGGCCAGCGATAGGACAAGAACAGTGCGGTTTCGTCAAAGACACTGCAACAAGGAATGCCATATTTATGATTAGGATGCTCAATGAAAGGGTAATACAAATAAAAAAGGACTTATACCTGTACTTTATTGATTATGCGGAGGTGTTTGACAAAATATGCCACAAAGAATTGATGGAGATGCTTGGCAGCCTGGGCATATTTGGGAAAGACTTAAGAGTAATCAAAAATCTTTACTGGCAACAAACTGCTTGTAGACGGACAGGTAATGAATTCAGCAGATATACAAAAATAGAAAGGAGCGTAAGACAAGGATGTATCTTTTCACCGGATCTGTTCAACTTGTACAGTGAGAATATTTTGAGGACCTTAGAAGTTATGCCTGGATTGTCATCGGAGACCACAATTTAAACAACTTAAGGTACGCAGATGATACAGTGCAGGTAGCAGACACAGAAAGGAAACTACAAAACATCCTACAGAAGGTAGCTGAAGAGAGTGACAAGAAAGGACTACAAATAAACTGCAAGAAAACCGAATGCATGGTCATCAGTCAAAAGGGCAGCCCAATATGCCAAATACAGGTCGTTGATACTAGAATCAAGTAGGTACAAAAATTTAAATACCTGGGAAGTGTTATAACAGATGACGGAAAGTGCAACACAGAGATCCGAAGGCGAATTGGCATGGCAAATGAAGCATTCCAGAAGTTGAGTAAAGTATTAAGAAACAGAACAATTTTTCTAGAAACAAGGAAGAGAGTACTGGATTGCTATGTGTTGTCCATTCTTCAATATGGCAGTGACTACTGGACAATATCATCAAAGATGAAGGAAAAACTTGAAGCAACTGAAATGTGGTTCTACAGAAGGATGTTGTGAATATCATGGATTGAACATGTGAGCAATGATCAGGTCTTAGAAATGATGGACACAAAAAGGAAATTAATACTGAGCATCAGGAAGAAACAGCTGAAGCTCCTGGGACATGCAATGAGGAAGGAGGGCTTAGAGAACCTGATACTAACAGGCCAGATAGAGGGAAAATAGACAGGGGAAAGCAACAGATAACATATTTGAAGGACCTAATCAGGTGGATGATGGAACGAGGGTTGCATGGTGTAATAGAAGAAGGTGAGCTAAGAGCCACCAGGGATAGGGAGATGTGGAAAGCCATGATCACCTATGTCGTGAAGGGACAGGGCACATAGAAGAATAAGAGTGTATGTGAAAAAGATATGAGCTGAACCAAGACTTAATAAGTTCATTGTAGGGATCAGGGAAGAATCCTCTTGAGAGCCAGTTCCACAAAGCAGTGGTTCATGGGAAAAAGCTGCTTGAGTGGAATTTACATCTCACAAATGGAATACAAAGGTAATGACTGTGGTTTGCTACAATGTATGGCATCCTATGTAGTTTGTCTGAACACTTTCCATAGAAATATCCATAGAGCAGCGAGAGTGTAAAAACATCAGAGACAAATATAATATTTATTATCTATTATTTTATAACTGCATAACTGTTAGAACTCTTGAACTGTCTTTATTCATGTAATCAAATCTTTCATCAAAATTTAGGAAATATATATGTTCTTCACTGATTAAAGATACATTGCTTAGCTACAATATGCGTAGCATTGTGGGTCTTAGCTTTGAGGGTTAGAATTGGTGGAACTAAGGTACGTAGTTCATCTGAACACTTTCCATAGAAATAGCAATAGAGAAGCAAGAGCCTTGAAGTATTTTTTTTAATCATTTCACCCTGAGCAAGGCATTCTACTGCCACTGTTGCGCAGGGGGTTACATAGGGGAAAGTGATGAGAAAGAGGGGCTAGTTATAGGAAATGTCAGGAGGAGGGTAATAGACGGATAAGAATACCGAGGATGGGGGTGGAGTAGATGAAAAAAGAGCTTGAGAGAATGGATGTGAGTTAGTGAGACAGGAGATGTCTATTGACCTTACATTTAAATTCCTGGAGATTGTAGCTGTCTGGGAAGCAAGCATATGGAAGGGAATTCCACAGGTGAGAAGTGCGTGAAAAGAAACTGCTAGAGTAGAAATTGCAGTTACATTTTATCAGTTTCACTGTAAAAGGGTGGGATATTGTTGCTAATCTAGTAGCTCATGTAATTTCATACTTAGGGGGCACCAGTGTTCT
This sequence comes from Ascarosepion bandense, assembly GCA_037127315.1. Classification (NCBI taxonomy): domain Eukaryota; kingdom Metazoa; phylum Mollusca; class Cephalopoda; order Sepiida; family Sepiidae; genus Ascarosepion; species Ascarosepion bandense. The sequence goes on from JBBBDQ010000367.1 coordinate 3,405,938, forward strand.
AAGTTCATTGGATCAGAATACATGAAAGTATTTATAGAAGAGACACAGAAAAGCCATGCCGGTGAGAGAGTGACTGCAGCCGAGCTGCCAAGTCGGTATTGATCACATTACAGATTCTTCGTTGGATTTGGTCAAGAACCCTAAGGTGAATAGCAGGAGCACCCGACCAGATGTGGCAGCAGTATTCAATACATAGGCGGATGGTATATTTATATATATATGCAGGATGGATTCAGATGGGAAAAACTTCCTGGCCCTGCACAGTGGACCGACCTTTTTAGCAGTGGATTTAGCAATGAATTTGATATAGTTATTCCACTTGAGGTCCACTGAGAGTGTGAAGCCAAGGTGGCATAGCGTTTTACTTTTAGGGAGGCTATATCAGAGACAAATATAATCTTTATTATCTTTTATTTTATAATAATTTCTATAAATGCATAATTGTTAGAACTTTTGAACTATGTTTTTATTCCTGTAATCAAATTTTTCATCAAAATTTTGGAAATATATTTCTTCTTCTGTGATTAAAGGTACTTTGCTTTGCTAAATGTGTGTAGCATTATATGTCTTAATCTTAAAGGTTAGAACTGGTGGATCAAAGTAATGTAGTTCACTGAACACTTTGCATGGAAATAACAATAGAGCAGCAAGTGTTTTGCAGTAGGATGGAAAATTTTTCATCACCCAGAAGGACACAAAGTTGCTGTAGACTCTATCAAGTCGGTTAAGTGAAGACTTGTAGGCTTCTGCCCATATATGGCAGCAGTTCTTCTTTTTCAGCCTAATCTGTCTCTTGTAAATGTAGGGGATAGCAGGAAGAATCTTGTATTTAGTAGTACAGAGATTTGATTCCAACATCTTTAGTGATGGATTGTATGTAAGACTTTCACTCAAGGTCTTGATTGAGTTTAAATCCCAATAGATGCTGAAGACATGCAATGAGCATTTCTTCATCATGACTGGCGAAAATTCAGGACAAATAATGCTGGAATGTCACTAGTTTGGTTTTCAAGGCTTTGAATGTGACCGACCAGTTCCTTCCACCATTGAGCTGACTGACTCAGCTGTTAAAGCTATATCAAAGAAGAGATCAGCTGCCAAGCACTGGTCATCTAAAGTTTAAGCTTGTGGAACAATAAGGCTTACACAAATGCTGAATTTTGATCTGTAATTTTTAGTACATAATATTTGATCTATATAACATATAGATTAATAGAGAAGCATTAAGTATCATATATCATCAAACTTTTGAAAACATAATTTTGAAGCTAATTTTAAAGGGTTACACAATATATAAAATTATTGTTGGCTAATTTTATATCTCATCTATTATGTGTTCTCCTTTAAATTAGCTTCAAAATTTAGTCTTCATGATACCTGAGTATATATGAATCGTTGCTGAGTTTTTGTTAAAAATATTGATGCAAAACTAGCAGCATAGCCCGGCGTTGCTCAGGTGTAATAAAAGCTTTAAAACTAATCCATGGTCCTGGAGTTCAGATTCAGCGTAAAGAATATTTGTGTGAAGTTTGGTGAGAATCGGATAAAAATTGTGGATTTCTATAAAGAACATACAGACAGATAAACAGACACACACACTAACATCTTACCTTTTATATATATATTATCAATTTTCTGCACTATTGTAACAACTGCAACCTTGAATTTTCTGAATGTCATTTCTTATGTCTTTGTCTATGAGTGTATCAAATTTGATTAAAATTGGACCACTCCTTCTATAACCCGATTTTTTTGATTATCAATTTTCGATATTTATCGGGGGTACCTGGACACGAAACCTAGCTAAGAACACTCACAGAATCTTATAGTACAACTGTGTAAATTTTCAAAAAAATCGGTTCAGCCGTTTCGAAGTCTATAGGTAACGGCCACACACATACACACACACACAGACAAATTTCCATTTATAAATTTAGATGATTGGCTTTATCAATGGATTGATTGATATTTTAGTATCAGTCAGTTAAGTGCCATATGTGATACATGCTTAGGTGATCATGTCTCAAAAGAGACATGAATGACTGGGCAGAAGATTATCCCACAGTAGGTTGCCATTGCTTTCTGCAGTAGACTAGTTGCTGACCAAGGTTATAGAACCCAATCTGTCCTGTTATTTAATCCATAACTGGAAGGAAGTGATGGATTAATACCTTTCCCAAGGGTATTTGCACGTAAGTGAATACAAAGAATTCAACTGGAATTTGAACTCGGCTCGCCAATTTGTCATTCCGAGTTAATATCCGCTGCACCACAATGCACATCCCATCTTTTAGTATAATATAATAAAAATAATCATGACTCATACTGAAGTATCAAGTTAGAGCATTTTATTTGATTTGCTCTTTAAATGAAAAAAAAAATTATTATTTCAGCTCAGGCAAGGCAATGAAGCCACTAAAGTCCAAGTGTGGAGAATATGAGAAACACACAATACTAAAGAAAGAACAATAAATGATCAGAAATTAAGAATACAGAAGATAATGGTTAACATTATATTTAAATTTTTGAAGATCAACGTTGACTGGAAAGCAAGAAACTGGAAGAGAGTTGCACAAAAGAAACGTGAAACTGAACAATTTATTAGCATAGAACTTACAACTATGTTAACTGCCAATCTAGATACCATAGTGAAGAATTACCATGAAAGTATTGAAAGAAAAAGCAGATGGATGCTACATTACAGCAGTGGAAAAGTCACTGAAGATGAGATGCCAGATCAGAACCAATAATATTGCTAATTCTTTCTTGGATTTTATCAAGACTCTTAGAGATTCTTGATAAGATCCAAAGAAGCAGGATATGCAGCAAGAGCACCAGACCAGAAGTGGTAGTTGACTGGGAAGCAAGAAGCTGGATAGGAGTTCCACAAGCAAGAATTGTGACAGAAGAAACTGTTAGCATAGAACTTGTGACATTTAGATGCTTCAACTGGAAAAGTGAGATCTTGCTACCAATCTAGTACTGCATTTAAATTCATAGAAAAGAGTTAATCATAACAGTCAACATGAAAGATTTGAGAGAAAAGGCATAGACATGCTATGTTAAAATGATAGAAAAGTGACTGATTTGTTTGAAGTAGCATCAAATGTCAACATGATTATTTTTTCTTTCAGCTACATGTGCTATCCATTTTAGTTGTCACTTCTGTTGAAAGTTCTCAAGTGATGTGGTTTCTGCTATTTGGTACAGTTCTTTGTTTGTGATTCTGTAATTTTCCTAACCTTTAATTTCAAGTAGTGTGAAATGTTAACATCTTGATTATATTATTATTTTCTTTTTGAGTTACATGTGCTATCCATTTTAGTTGGTGCTGCTGTGGAAATTGGTCTCTGTTGAAACGTGGTCTCTGCTATTTGGTACAGTTCTTTGTTTGTCATTATGGAGCAACAGTCTACAACATTTAAATTAATGTGGTCTTCATCAAAACCCACAGACTTCCCTTGCTCAAATCTATTTTTAACTAGCAGTATAGCCCGGCATTGCTTGGGTGTAATGAAAGCTTTAAAACTAATCCATGGTCCTGGAGCTCAGACTCTTTGGACGTTGGCACAAAAGACTAAAAAGCAATAGTTGTTTCCAGTTAAAGCAAAACCATAAACTGAAAGAAAAATGAATGGATGTAAGTCAAATTTTGATTTCCTGGTATCGATATCAAATAAGTTTTTTTCGTTGTAAACTGAATTTTGAAGTCTAAATAAGTCCTCTGAGTAAATGGTATCATGGCTGAGACTAAGAACTACAATTATATCTACTTAGACCCAAACCCGAAGCAAATATTAAAATAAAAGAGCTGAAAAAATACAGACATGCAGGCAGATAAACTGACACACACACAAACATCTTACCTTTTATATATATATAACCGATTTTCTGCACTATTGTAAGAACTGCAACCTTGAAGCTTCTGAATATCGTTTCTTATATCTTTGTCTATGAGTGTATCAAATTTGATTAAAATCGAACCACTCCTCCTATAATCTGATTTTTTCGATTATCAATTTTCGATATTTATTGGGGGTACCATGACACAAAACCTAGTTAACAACACTCGCAGACACTTATAGTACAACTGTGTAAATTTTCAAGAAAATCGGTTCAGCTGTTTCAGAGTCTATAGGTAACGGACACACACACAGACACACACACAGACAGACAAAGTTCAATTTATAAATAAGTTTATATTATATTTTTATCATTATTAACAGAAAAGATATATTACTAACAGATGGATATAGATAATATTACAGATTTAATAATAGTAATAATAACTAAGATTATTTTTCTTTATATATCTTTATGTAACCTCTAAGTGTTAATATGTCACATTAAAGCCAACTGTATCAAATTAAGGTATCTCTAAAATGGTCTAACTTGAAAAAACTGAAAAAATCTGATAAATTTGAAACAGAACTGCACTATTGGGAGGTCTGTAATCACTAAAATAATGTTTCTTTTTTGGACATAATCTACATAATGTATTCTGTGAAAATATTTTTCCTGGTGCCTGGTTAGTGTAATGAATAGTGACTTAGAATGAGAAATCAGATAGTCATTCCATTAAGTGCCATATGGGAAACACGCTTAGGCAATCATGTCTCAAAAGAGACACAACTGAATGGGCAGAAGATTTTCACGCAGTAGGTTGCCATTACTTTCTGTGCTGCCAACCAAGGTTATAGAACCCAACCTGTTCTGTTATTTAACCCATAGCTGGATAGTAGAGATGGATTAATACCTTTGCTAAAGGTATTTGCATGTAAGTGAATGCAATGAATTCAACTGGAATTCAAACTTGGTTCCCCAAATTCTTGTTTTGATCCAATATTCACTGCACCACAATGTTCATTCACAGAAATCAGATTTCAAATTCCTATTACATTCACTTATACACACATACCCTTAGGAAAGGTATCAATCTATCCATTCTCCCTTAACTATGGGTTAAATAGTAAGATTTTAAAATATTGTTATATATTAGGTTGTCCCAAAAGTTTGAAAACACTTGCGAAATGGGTCTATCTGGTCCAGCACAATCAAGACAAGCGATGGGTTCAGAAAGGGCAAGAGACACCATCGGTTCCAAAACAAGATTGATTCGGCAAAGAAGTTATGCTGTGCGTTTAGTGGAACTTTGAAAGAATCATGCATTTTGAGTTGGTTCCGAATGGTTGTGTCATCAGTGTTGAACTTTACTCTCAGCAACTTGAGCGGGTCTACGAAAAGTTGAAGCAAAAGTACCCGGCTCTGATCAACTGAAAGCACGCTTTGATGCAGCAGGACAATGCCAAGTCACACACTGCCAGGAAGACCAAAGACAAGTTTGATGTGCTGAATGGCATTGAGGTTCTGCCACATGCAGCCTGCAGTCCTGACTGTGCTCCACAGGTTACGGCCTTTTCCGCTCAATGCATCTCTTTCTGAAGAGCCGCCGATTCGACTCGTTTGATGAAGTCGAGGATGCATGTCAAGAATTCTTTGATTCGAAGCAAGCTGAATGGTACTTTGACCAGATCCAACAGCTTGCAGATCAATGGCAGAAAGTCTTGAAAAGTGGTTGTCTTTATTTTGAGCAATAATTTTTGTTGTTTTTGCGAGTAAAATTTCAATTTTTTGCAAGTGTTTTCTGGTAACCTTAGATTACTTGGCAAGTAAAATTTCAATTTTTTGCAAGTGTTTATGAACTTTTGGGACAAACTAATAAAAACGTAACCCACAAAAGGATTGATAAGCTATAAAAAAGCAAACCAGTTCATAATATTTTTTCATCATAATTTTTTGCCTAAGGATATCCCAGTAGACCACAGGGTTATTTAACAGATTCTATAAATCATAAATATAAACTTCTTCACTTATTTTACACTTTAACCCTTTAGCATTCAACCCCTGCCCATACCACCATGTTCAACCTGCTGTAACCCACCTTTCATACTCTCTATCAATATTACGACAATATCATTGCAATATGGTCAAAAATAGTGTTGAGCAAGTGAAGTTTGTGGGTTTTGATAAAGACCACACTCTCAATATTTGTCAATACTTCTGAGATGAGGTATTGCAATTATTTACATTTGTTCAGACTGTTGTCCTCATCTTTATTGCCATATTCACAACATTTCAGCCGTTGTTCACTCCGAACATCTTCAGATGATTGGAATTTCAAATGAAACCCTTTATTTCAATCACTGTTCTTGTTCCATGAATCAGGCCACTAACAGATGTCTTAGTTATCTCCCTTTAACTCTCTTTTACCACCACTCATGTAAGGAGAACAATATGCCTGAAAGATCAAACTAAAGGGTTCGAAGTTTCAATCATCAAAAGGTCAGAGCATAAAATGGCCTAAAACAATGTGAAAACAGCAATAAAGATGAGAACAACAATCCAAACAATGTAAATAATGTAAATAATTACAATACCTCATCTCGGAAATATGCACAGATATTGAAGGTGAATATGACAACAAAAATGAGGAAAATAATCTGGACAATGTAAATAGTGTAAATAGTTTCAATACCTTATCCCAGAAATATAGATAGATATTGGAGGTAAATATGGCAAAATAAGATGAGGAAAACAGTCTGAACAATGTAAATAGTGTAAATAGTTACAATACCTCATCTCAGAAATATAGAGAGATATTGAAGGTGAATATGGCAATGAAGATGAGGAAAACAGTCTGGGCAATGTAAATAGTGTAAACAAGATAACACTTGTTTGAACCTTCTGAACTGTTGTTACAAAATTACAAAGTACTGTTATATACCCTGTCATTATATACCCTGTCATTATGACAGGGTATATAATATCATTAATATCATTTTATACTCTGTTATTATATACCCTGTCATTACATACTCTCTTGTTATATAACCTGACATTATATATTTTGTCATTATATATGACAACACCATTGCAAATAATGCAGGAAATCACACAAGCTGCAAAACTTGAATGTTCATGGGTTAACAACATCCAGCCATCTTAAACTCTAAAATATTTGTGTATTAAAAAGTTCATGTTTTTTTAAAGAAAATAAAAACATAACACTTTGTCTACAATAAAAATACCAACTATTGGCAATAGTTCACCTTATTTTTTTTTTCTTCACTCTAAATGTTTTCATATTCAACAGAAAAGTTATTTTATGTGCTTTTTTGTTGGTTATAAGAGAAGAGATATCATCAATATTTTTGTGGCAATAACATCTTTGTACTGGTTTTACCTTCTCCTGCTGTGAATAGAACTAATCCACTACAATCAGGACTTACTTTCCATTCAAATTAAATATTTACAATGCAAATTCAAACATACCATTTTTGATTTATGCAGAATACACACATCTTTTTCTATTACAGACTGAATAACACTGAGGTTATTTGCGAAAAGCTGTTTACAGTTAAATTCGATATTTAGTATACAGTAGTATTCTATTGCTTGTGATTGGTGCTTGATGTATTGTCTAACAACATTTCTGATATTTAGTATTTTGATTTTATTTGTAATTTCTCTCAAATTATAGATACATGCATTAGAACTGAATAATATTCAATAACATTATATATATATATATTAGTGTATCGAGGCAGCAAATAATTTTCTAAACATATACTGTTAAATATAAGAGACAATGAATGTCTATTATGTTTAATCATGAGCCATCATATTTTGGCTTTAATTTTAGTTGAAAATAAAGACAAAAATTCTCCAACATTTGGATAATTTTTTATTAAGTTGGTTCTAAGCTTTTGGCTCACATGAGCCATCTTCAGAGAGGTTATAAGGATGGTAACACAAAAACATCCACCATCAGCAAGGATTTTATCTTTTTTATTTTTTCAACTTAAAATAAATATCTAACTGTAGAATGTACTTCTGTTAATATTAACTATTTATATATGTATATATATAATGTTTTACTGTTGGAGTCATTATATATTAAATCTAGGATCCCGTCTCTCTGTAAGCAGAGAGAGTTTTACTTGGACTCCACATAATTACGATCTAGTGCCTGCCCCTCCTTTCCCCATTTTCCCCCTACATATGTTCATCTTCAGTTTTAAATATTTTAAAAATAATGATGAATTAAAAGTCCCAGTTGACCCTGATGAAGCTTGGTCAGTCATTTTTTTTGTTTCTTATTTTTTATTCTTTCATCTTTAAAATGCCTGTAATTATGAAATTTACTTTGTTTCTTGCTATTATAAAATTTTGCACTTCTAACAATTTATTTAAATATATATATATATATAAACTTATTTATAAATGGAACTGTGTGTGTGTGTGTGTGTGTGTGTGTGTGTGTGTGTCTGTGTGTGTCTGTGTGTTCATTACCTATAGACTCCAAAACGGTTGTACCAATTTGTACTATAAGCATCTGTGAGTGTTCTTAGCTAGGTTTTGTGTCAAGGACCCCTGATAAATATCGAAAATCGATAATCGAAAAAATCTGGTTATAGAAGGAGTGGTCCAATTTTAATCAAATTTGATACAATCATAGGCAAAGACATAAGAAATGATATTCAGAAGTTTCAAGGTTGCAGTTGTTACAATAGTGCAGAAAATTGATAATATATATATATATATATATATATATATATATATATATATATAAAAGGCAAGATGTTTGTGTGTGTGTCTGTTTATCTGCCTGTATGTCTGTATTTTTTTCAGCCCTTTGTTTACACCCGAGCAATGCCAGATTATACTGCTAGTATATATATATATCCAAATGAATAAGAACAAAGAAAATAATTACAACATTCCAAACATTAATTTAAAACAGGGCTCAGTATAAAAATAGAGTAATGAATATTTATTATTAATTATTACATGAGAACATGTGAAAAACTACAAACTAATACAAAAGTATACATTTCATTTTCACATTGAAAAAATAATGTTTCATCAGGTAACTAACAATGATGGTAATAAACGTTTTTATTTAAAAACAAGAACAACACTTCCCTTTATTTTTAGAATTTTTAGGACCCTAGATGACACACCAGGATTTATTATTGGAGGCCACAACCTGAACAACATAAGATACGCGGACGATACAGTACTGATTGCGGACACGGAAAGGAAACTGCAAGATCTCATACAGAAAGTAGCAGTGGAGAGTGACAAGAAGGGACTACAAATAAACTTTAAGAAAACTGAGTGCATGGTCATCAGCAAAAGATACAACCCAAAATGCCAAATACAGGTGGGGGATAACAGAATCAAACAAGTCCAAGAATTTAAGTACCTAGGAAGTGTTCTAACAGGAGATGGAAAGTGCGACACGGAGATCCGAAGGCGAATTGGCATGGCAAAGGATGCGTTCCAGAAGATGAGCAAAATACTAACACACAGGAAGATCTCAATAGAAACGAAGAAAAGAGTGCTAGACTGCTACGTGATGTCAGTTCTTCAGTACGGCTGTGAATGCTGGACAATATCATCGAAAATGAGGAAAAAACTGGAAGCGGCCGAAATGTGGTTCTACAGAAGGATGCTATGGATATCGTGGACTGAGCATACAAGCAACGACGAAGTATTAGAAAGAATGGCAACAAAAAGGAAATTGATGCTGAGCATCAGGAAGAGACAACTGAAGTTCCTGGGACATGCAATGAGGAAGGAGAGCCTGGAGAACCTGATACTGACTGGACAGATAGAAGGAAGGAGAGACAGAGGAAGGCAGCGGATAACATATCTGCAGAGTCTGATCAGGTGGATGACGGAACGGAGGTTGCCAGGAGCAACAGGAGCAAACATACTAAGAGCCACAAGGGATAGGGAGACGTGGAGATCCATTATCGCCTACGTCCTGAAGGGACAGGGCACATAGAAGAAGAAGAAGAAATAGACATTAAAAAAAGAAAGAAAGACGGAAGAAAAGAGAAGAACATAAAATGAGAAATAAAAAAATAAAAGAAAGAGAAAAAGTAAAGCTGCAAAAGAAATAGTGAAAAGAAAAATATGTGAGAAAATTATTTATTATCATTATTATTTTAATATTTTTATTTATGTTATGTTTATTTAATTTATAGTATATTATTCTATTTCAGTTTTATTTTATTTTTTCTAATTTATAATATTAGGTCTAATGAATTAATATCCTCATACTGGTTTCAAAATATCTTTTATTTTATGTTTTATGAATAACATTTCTGCTTATGTATGGGATTTCATCATTTTTTTCCAAAAAAATGCCAAAAGATTTGAGCCGCAACATTGTAACTGATGTCAATATCTGTCAGCAATCCATTTAAAATTTCTCTCTTTTAGCCATTTTTATTTGCTCTTCTCTCTCTACATTTTCTCACTTATTTTCCGTTCATGTTCTTTATTTTCCCTTTTTTATTTCTCATCTTATTTTCTTCTCTTTTCTTTCCTCTTTCTTTTTTTAATATCTTTCCATCTCATATGAAAACAATTGTCAAAAAAAGTGTTTTTCTTAAAAGAATTTTTAAAATAAAAACGTTTATTACCATCATCATTTATTATCTGATGAGACATTGTTCTTTCAATGTTGAAACAACATGTACAATTTTGTAGTAGTTTGTAGTTTTTCACATGTTCTAATGTAATAATATATATATATATATATATATATATATCTGATATCCCCTGATGAGTGGGTGGGGTGACTGTTGCAGGATGTGTCTACGAAACTCTAGAGTAGAGATGCTGAAGGTAACATTAGAGAGCTAAGTGACAAATTTTATATGTCAGTTAATTATATGTATATATGCATGTGTGTGTGTGTATATACATATATATATAATTTCAAATATGATTATCCACTATAATAATGCTTGAAGTAACAAGAAAGTGTATTAAATAAGTTCATTAATTCTTTATATATAGGAGCTTGTATCAAAAATATTTTTACAAACATTGGGGTAGATTTTTTACAGCAAAAAGGACAAACTTCCATAAACATATGTCCAAAAGGCCATCGTTCGAGACACACAGCAACTGGTAAGGATAGTTTAAAATGGCCTCCACTTGCTTCTGCACATGCATGCCCTGGTCAGATCATAAAATGCCAGACCCTTTCAAATAATCTCACATGTTCTTATATGGTTTTGCAGGCCCCCTTGTCATGTTGATGAAGTGTCTCTGCATTATTAATGTCTGTGGCATAAACCAATTGATTTAGAGGAAAATCCAAAGGATTGAGGTTGGGGGAATGTGCAAGGCCATCGAACTGTTCCTCTGTTACCCATCCAGCTTTCATGGTAGATGTCAGCCAGAGAATTACAAACAATGGGATTTAAATATGATTGAGCTTTACCATGCATGATTCACATGCGTCTTTGTATTAACATGAGTACGTTTAGCAGATATGGATGTTTGTTTGAAATAAAGTCCCTGTAGACAGCTCCTGTAAGTCATGCTGGGAGAACATACAGACCTACCAGCCTACAATTCTAGTTCACATAATAATCATAATTGGCTGAGTAATTTGTTATATGCATTATGGTGCAGTGGATATCAGCTCAGAATTAGAAATCGGGGAAACGAGTTCAAATTCCAGTTTAATTCCTTGCAT
>JBBBDQ010000367.1:4022500-4180000 GCA_037127315.1 Ascarosepion bandense
GCAGAAGATTTTCCTGCAGTAGGTTGCCATTTCTTTCTGCAGTAGACTGGCTATAGAACCTAATCTGTCCTGCTATTCAATTCTTTTATCCAGATCAGTCAGTTAAATGCCTTATGTGATATATGCTCGAGTGATCATGTCTCTTTTGATCCATAGTTGAGTCGGCAGAATATTTCCCACAGTAGGTTACTATTTCTTTCTGTGGTAGACTGGTTGCCAATCAAGGCTACAGAACCCACTCTGTCCTGCTATTCAATCCTTTTATTCAGATCTGTCAGTTAAGTGCCATACATGATTCACACCTGTGTGATGATGTCTTTTTCGATTCCTGACTGACTAGGCAGAATATTTTCCACAGTAGGTTCCCATTTCTTTCTGACATAGAATGGTTGCCAACAAAATCTATAGAACCCAATCTGTCCTGCTATTTAACCCATAGCTAAAAAGGGAGAAGAGATGGATTAATACTTTTTTCCAGGGTTGTTTGCGCATAAGTGAATGCAAAAAATTCAACTGAAATTCAATCTTGGCTAAGTGGAAATTAACGTATCAATAAAATACCAAGAGAATGGGGCTGGTTTGCTACAATATGCATATCATAGCGGGTTTTATCTGTGAAGGTAGGGAACTGGTGACTTAGTAATGTAGTTTGTCATGGAAACAATTATAGAGCAGTGGGAGATTTTTCATGTTTCATTTATGAAAGAGGGGTTGAAAATAATTCATCACCCACAAGGATGAGGATACACTTTTGGACTCTATCAAGAGTGAAAAATAAAGGTGGGGCAGCTCCTGCCCATATCTGGCAACAATCAATTCTATCTGCTTTCTTTTTCTATTTATTGTTTCTTGCTGAAATTTTCCAAACTGTTATTGTCTTCAAAGTATTTCAATATATACTTATATATTTTTCTTGATGTACACTACCAGCCATAATTATTAGACCACCCCAGTCTTTTAAAAGGGCACCTTGGCATGGTGTAATAGTTAGCAAACTCATCTCGCTAGAATCATTATAACTGAGTAGTGAGTTCGATCCTCACTGGGTACCCCCTACTTTTGACTGTGTGTCACATCTAAACTATGCTTAGAAAATCACCTTCAGGTTTGGGGGTTGGATGCAGGGCTAACAACCCAGTCCCATAAAAAACAGTTTGTTACGGAAACAACAAAAACGCTGCCCTACACACCATTAGGTGTAACGGAAAAGTTTTATATAGTCTTTTAAAAGAAATGATGTATTTCATACTATTTTTAGTATTTATTGCCAAGTGGATAATTCTAAATCAAAATAAAATAGTTTTTTTGCTATTATTACTTTGCAAAATTTTACAAGTCAAGGAAGCAAAGATGAACTCATCCAAATCACCCTAAATTTTTTTCATTCTTTCATTGATGAAACTGCAATATAGGCAATTATTAAATATTTATAAATTCATTTGATGCACATGTTATTATGCAGTATTAACAAAGGAACCATTCTATTTTTATTTACAATTATTCACTTGGTAATAAATATTAAAGAATAGTATGAAATACATCATTTTTTAAAACACAGGGGTGGCCTAATAATTATGGTCGGTAGTGTAATGCAAAATTTCAAAACACGACAGAATATTTTCTCTATTTTAGATAGTGAATACTTTATTGAAATGCTAATTTATATATTTATTTCTTTATTATAGTCTGCATTTTTTCTACTTGTAAAAAAGATTTCCGAGAGAAAGTAAACAAATCATGGCCCTAAAAATGAACTTCGTAGTCAACAAGGCAACTGAATATTGCAGTAAGAAGGCTTCTTTAACAGCCTATAAAAATATCAGTAAATCTCAGACAATATCACAAGAGTCATTCACAATAAGTGTTTTTGAAGCATTGAAAACTTTACTAAATATCTAAGTACACCAAGCATGCAAAAGAGTGTGCTCCTGTATGAAATAGTCTACGGCTACATCGTGTTGAATACACTGGTTCCTGTCCAATCACCAAAGTTAAGCAACACTGAGCCTGGTCAGTACTTAAATGGGTGACCATTTGGGAATACCAGGTGCTGTAAACGTAAGGACCAAGAATGGTCCAGCGGTCCTCCAGGTTTGGGGGTTGGGTGCAGGGCTAACAACCCTGCCCCGTAAAAAACAGTTTGTTACAGAAATAGCAACAAAAAGTTGCTGCCCTATGCACCATCTGGGTGTGATGGATAAATGATGATGATGACTGTATGAAATAAGTTCATATATAAATATATATCAAAATGAATAAGGAACAAAGAAAATATTAACAACGTTCAAAACATTAATTTAGAACAGTAGTCAATATAGAAATAGAGCAATGAATATTTATTATATATTATACTTTAGAACATGTACAAACTACAATCTACTACAAAAGTGTACATTTTGTTTCAACATTAAAAGAACAATGTCTCATCAGGTGATAATTGCTATCTTTGAAGACAGATGGAAAATTTGCTTTTGAAAGTATTCTTGTTTGTTTGGAATAGGAATTATAAAGTTGAGCACTTTTGCCATTAATATAAATTTCAACATGGATAAAGTGAATTTTGACATTTCGCTGAAAAATATTCCTATAATGTAAACTATTTTCACAACCAACATCCAACATTGCCTGATGATGAGATTATTTTTGGAAACATAGAAATTTTCATGTCACAATGCACATTTAATTCCTAATTATATGATATTATATATATATATATATATATATATATATATATATATATCTGAAAAACATAAACATATAGGTAATATCAGATAGATTTTGGTCAATAATACAGTGATCTTTACTTATACACACAGTAAGAGGAACCTTCAGATATTGGAGGCCAAATCTAAACAACTAACACTTTATAAAATCACCTTTAAATCTGGACATAACATGTTACATTGCATTTGAATACATGGGTTTGTTGTCATTTCACGCTATCATGTGGTGTGACGTCATAGAACCACATTGTAAATTTGAGAACTGCATTTGTTATTTTTGGTAACTATTGCCGTTGCCTAGCGGAGTTTTATGTCAACACAAAATAAAATCATCGGTGATGGTGGATGTTATTGGATTACCATCTAAATAACCTCTCTGAAGATAGCTTATGTGAGCTGAAGGCTTAGAAACAAATTAATAAAAAATTATCCAAATTTTGGAGAATTTTTGTCTTTATTTTCAACTGAAATTAAAGCCAAAATATGATGTTTAGAATGGCTCATGATTAAACATAATAGACATTCATTGTCTCTTATATTTAATAGTATATGTTTAGAAAATTATTTGCTGCCTCGATACACTATATATATATAGTGTGTTCTATAAGTCACACAGAATCCGAAATTTTTATAAAAATACATCTGAATATCAGTTTTATTGATCATAATCATAACAAATTATTATGTGTTGCCTGATTTCTGGGACACCCTGTATTTAGACATCCTGTGCTATATATATATATATAATGCTGATAGAAGGCTAAAAGGGATTAGATCAGATTTTATCAGGAATCTATAGGAAGTAAACTATTACTGCTTCCAGTTCAGGTGTCTTTTGTCAAAATTAACAATTATTAAGTCTATCTGAATATATATATATATATATATATATATATATATATATAATGTTGATAGAAATCTAAAAGGATTAGATCAGATCTTATCAGAAATCTGTGGTTAGTAAACTATTACTGCTTCCAGTTCAGGTGTGTGTTGCCAAGACTTACAATTACCAAGTCAATAAGTTATGATGTACAACTTCAGTTACTTAGCACAGTAATAATATAACCAAAAGTTCTTCCTTAAACAACTTTACAGAACCATACATAAATATGCAGCAGTGATAATTTAGTCATCTTCACTATGCTTATCATGATAGTTCACATCCTTGGTTGGTCCTGGGTATGACGGTAAACTGCATCCGGCAGCAAGGCCTCTAATTGGGAGGTTGTGAGGAGCATAGAACCACCTCTTAATTGCTTTTGACTCTGACCCGGAGTGGTAGCACCTGTTAGGGTCCCAGCTATGGGCAAATAGTTGACCCCCCAAACTGGGGTCAAAACACTATGAAAGTATAAAAATACTTTTATAGAAATATATACATAAAAATCGACTTTTATAGAAAATATGTTTTTGAAGGAAAAATATTACCAATAATACATTTTTGAAGGAAAAAATTCTCAGCAAAACATTTTTGAATACAAAACTGGAAGACATTTTCAGTTTTCTAAAATATAGAATAAAAACAAAATTATTAAAATCTGACTAGAACAACCTTTTCACCATAACTGAACATTATAAAAAATACCTCAAAAGCCCACCTTTTTGGCATTAAATAACCCACAGAGGTTGATATCCCATTAAACAAAACTAAAACAAAACATTCTTGGTTTTATTCTTGAATAACTCATGACTACACAAGCATATATGTAGTACTTGTCTGTCTCATTCATTAAAGTACCACAAATAAACTGCTGATTTTATTCCAATATCGTCACCTTGGTCTACGTCATTTATTTATTAATGCTTTATTTATAATAAGGCACCTAGAATTTTAAAAAAGTGCTTAAGAAGTCAATGTCATAATAAAAAAGCAAATGTAAGTATAAATCACACTTTGGTTTTATGTAAAGTAAGGATGAAACTTTGGAGATTGAAGAAGTCTAGTGCAGCATCCAGACTGCAATACAACGGACTTATAAACGCCTTCAACCTACAGGAAAAATACACGAACAGTGTGTAAAATACAAGGGACAAAACAGAAACTCAAAAAGGATGCACTAAAGGAAGTGTTAGGGATATCGGCAAATGACATTGTCCCAAAGAAAACAAATGTAGAAGAGAAAAATGAGTGAATCACAGATGAGATTTTCGATATGATGCAAAAGAGACAGAAAACAATGCCAAGATATGGAACAGAATGCAGGAAGCTACACAAGAAAATAAGGAGAAAATGCAAACAAGCTAAAGATAAATGGCTTAATAACAAATGAGCAGAAATAGAGAGAGTGAGTATGACTAATAAAGGAGACATACATAAAGAAATAAAAGTACTAACAGGATAAAAGACATGCTCATCAACAGGATGTATAAAATCTAATGATGAAATGCTCATATTAGAGAAAGAGAAAATACTTCAGCTATGGGAAGAATATATAGGAGATTGCTTCCACAACAATGGAGAGCAATGACTATACATGAAAATACTGATGAACTAGAAATATTAAAATCCAAAGTGAAAGCTGCACTAGCCAAATTGAATAGAAACAAAAAGGCAGGACTGGATGCTATTGTAATAGAGATGCTGGCAGTCTTAGAAGATTTCAGTGTAGACAAAATTGCAGAAATAATAAACAACAATAAACTACAACGGTGCCGATATACTGGAAGACCTAAACAGATCGATTTTCATAGCACTGTTTAAAAAGCTAGGAGCAAGCAAATATGAACTCACCAAACAATTAGCTTAATGAGTCACATAACAAAACCCAACATCTTAATTTTAATATATAGAGCACACAGCAGAATCAGGCCAGAGATAGGACAAGAACAGTGCAGTTTAGTCAAGGACACTAGAATAAGGAAAGTAATATTTATGTTGTCAGAAAGACATGCATCGAGAAATAAGTGTGACACTGAGATCCAAAGGTGTATTGTCATGGCCAATGATGTATTCCAGAAGCTGAGTAGAAATGAGTTCAGCAGATAAACAAAAATAGAAAGGGGTATAAGACGAAGATGTGTCTTCTCACCAGATCTACTCAACCTATGCAGCAAGACAGTTCTGAGAGCTCTAAAAGTCCAGCCAGGATTTGTCTGATATGCACTAACTGATGCACCAACAAAATTTTTTGAGAATAACAATTTTTCTCCTACTGTTTAACCTATAGCTGAGGGAGGAGATTAATTCATACTTTTCTCAAAGGTATTTATCCAAAGGAGGATCTGCAATGTAATTAATCCTGATTTGTCAGCTAGATTTCAGTCACTTTCTCCCTGATTGGGTGTGACTTCCCTCTGATTTTTCTACAAATATTTTCATGGCTTTTGCTTCGATAAGTTTCTCTCCCTAGTGCCTCAACCACACAAATTTACTCATGCTACTAGACTGGCAACTAGGTCCAACTTTTTTAACATCAAAACAGTCAAATATAATTGCTACTTCTACTCTATCAGTTTCTTTTTTCACACTCCCTGCTTTTGGAACTCTCTTCCATATACTTGCTTCCCTGTTAGCTACAATCTCCAAAAGTTTAAATGCAACATCAATTGCCATCTTCTATCTCCTTGATTCCCATCTTTCTCTTATCCTTTCTTTAACATCCCAAATACCTTGTTCTTCTTTTCTTTTTCTTTTTTTTTGCTTCCTTTCCTCTCACCACAACCCTCTGGGCACCAGTGGAATTACTGCCTTGCTTGGGGTGAAATGATTATAAAAGAAAAAGTGAATGTAACAATTTCAAGTGAAATCACATGGAAAAAATTTGTTAAAATAGGATGCTATATACACCAATAATATCTACCTTTTAAAGAATAGTTAAAATAAACTCTAAAAATAATGATTGATACAGTTTGTTTCTGAATTAGACTGGAGATCTAGCAGTGTGGCTGAGTGGTCAGAACGTTCACTTTTTAACATGAAGCCCAGGTTTGAATCTCACCATGGTCGATTTGTTAGGAAGGTAACTTCTTGATGTTGTTGGTCTGGAGGAAGAATGTACAATCTTTAGAAAGTGCCTGAAAACCATACCACAGATTGAACCAAGCCTTGTGAGTTAAATTCTGTAGACAAGATCCTTTGAGAGCTGTCAGTGGCTGTGTTAATATGAAATTGCAAATCATAACCAAGGGTTTGAGTGCATTGGCTTTGTTCAGTCTGTTGATCATGCCAGATAATGCATTCTTTCCCAGAAACTTTAACTTATCTACTCAATATAGTTGCAGTATAAACCACAGGTAGGCTCTGTGGGTGTCGAACAAACACAAATGTGTCTGAGCAAGCGTCTGCAATTGGGATTAGCTAACTGCTTTGAAAGAGTGGCCAGCCATTTCATTTCTTTAATTACAAGCATTCTTCAAGTGAATTGGATTAGGGCATTCAACACATTCAGTCAGTTAAGTGCCATATGTGATACACACTTGAGTGATCATGTCTCAAAAGAGACATGACTGACTGAGCAGAACATTTTCCTGCAGTAAGTTCCCATTACTTTCTGCTGTAGACTGGTTGTCAGCCAAGGCTATAGAACCCAATCTGTCCTGTTATTTAACACATAACTGGAAGGAAGAAGTGGATTAATACCTTTTCCAAGGGTATTTGTGCGTAAGTGATTGCAATAAATTCAACTGGAATTCAAACTCAGCTCCTCAATTTCTTATTCTGAGTCAATATCCACTGCACCACCCATGCACATCCTTATTCGACACATTAACTGACTGAATTGAGATTATATATTATCTGACGAGATCACATTAGAATGTAAAGATAATTTTTTTAAACATTTCACCCCAAGCAAGGCAATAATACCCCTAAGATGCAAGTAGTTACTGGGAGTAAAAGAGAATAAGAATATAGAAAAGAAAATAAAAAATAAGAAGAACAGAATTTAGAAAGATGAAAGATTTAAAATTACTTTTTAAAAGATTGTAACTGGCAGAGAAGCAAGAAACAAAAAGAAAATTCCAGAGATAAGAAGTGTGTGAAACAAAACTATTAGAATAGAATTTACAGTTACACCAAGCTATTTCGACAGAAAAGAATGAAGCCCTAATCACCAAATTAGTAGTACCTTAAATTTATGCAGTTGAGGTACCAAGGAGGAGAGCTCGTTAGAAAGAACAACCGCCGAGATGCCAGATAAAAACTAATAACATTACAGACCCTTCTTTAAATTTTATTAAGAAACTTGAGATATCTAGCCAGTCTGATTGCACAAGTAAATTCTTGTGGTGGGGGGCACCAGTGACTTAAGTTCGTCAGAGCAGAAGCCATGAAAATATTTGTAGAATAGATAGAGGAAAGCCACATCCCACTGGTGAAAAAGTGGCTGAAGTCAAGCCACCAAGTTGGGACCAGTTACATTACAGATTCTTCTTTGGAGCCTGTCGAGAACACTGAGATGAACAGTACAGCACCTGACCATATATGACAGCAGTATTCTATGCACAGATGGATGGTTGATTTGTATTTGTGCAAGATGGATTCAGGCAGAAAAAACTTCCTGGCCCAACACAGTGACCCAACCTTCCTAGCAGTGGATTTAGTTATTGACTCAATGTAATGATTCCACTTGAGGTCGGGAAATAGGGTAAAGCCAAGGAGGTACAGTATATTGCTTCCAGGAAACATGAAAGAATGGGAGAGTTAGTAGAAGCTGGCATTAATGCATGTATTGGGTTGATTAACTAGTGGTAATGTTGACAGCTTGTCCATTCACCAGAAATGACTACAGATTTGTGATCTGCATTCTTAATAGCAGTTGTAGTGGATCATGATTCACCCTTTTTTTTTTCGTGTTTTTACTTTGACAGGTGTGACAGCCAAATTTGTGATTAGCTGATTATATTGTTTTTTTAAGGGATTTCTTTTTTGAGCCAGATGTAATACTCAGAGATTCTGGAGAGAGAGCAACTTTTTTATTTTTGTTTTTTTTGTTTTTTAGCATTCACATCTGGCAAATATGTAGAGTGCATCAGAAACAGATGTAATTTTAACTTGAGTTGCAACTACATAACCTAGTGTTAATGTTTTTGATGACCACCTGAGCTAGTGAAACAAATCTATTTTTTTTTTACTTTTGATAAACATTGACAACAGAAGAATTATGATATTGTCTTAAAATCAAAGAATGAATTTTGTTTGTATTATACAATTTAGTATGTTGAGAATTTGGTGAAAATGATTCTCAAAGATTAAGATCAAACATTAGTATTTTAATGACATTGTGGACATCGTGGAGTGCATCACTATTTTTCATAATTAGAAGATTAAGATTGACATCAAAGTTTAGTTTGACAAGATTAAGATTAACATCAAAGTTTATTATTTTACTGACATTCTGGGCAACATCACTATTTTTTCTAATTGGAACATTGGTAAGATTAACGTCAAAATTTAATATTTTAATGTCATTGTGAACAGTATCATTATTTTTCATAATTGGAACATTGACAATATTATCATCAAGTTTAGTATTTCAATGACATTGAAAACAGCATCACTATTTTTCATAATTAGAAAAATTAACATCAAAGTTTAGCATTTTAATAACATTGTGGACATTATGGCCTGCATCACAATCTAAACTTATTTATAAATGGAACTTTGTCTCTGTGTGTGTCTGTATGTGTGTGTGTATCCGTGACCTATAAACTCCGAAATGGCTGAACCAATTTTCTTGAAAATTTACACAATTGTACTATAAGCATCTGCGAGTGTTCTTAGCTAGGTTTTGTGTCGAGGTACCCCCAATAAATATCAAAAATTGATAATCAAAAAAATCGGGTTATAGAAGGAGTGGTCCGATTTTAATCGAATTTGATACACTCATAGACAAAGACATAAGAAATGATATTCAGAAATTTCAAGGTTGCAGTTCTTACAATAGTGAAGAAAATCGGTAATATATATATAAAAAAGGCAAGATGTTTGTGTGTGTTTATCTGCCTGTATGTCTCTATTTTTTCAGCCCTTTTATTTTAGTTTTTGCTTCGAGTTTGACTCTAAGTAGATATAATTGTAGTTCTTAGTCTCAGCCATGATACCATTTACTCAGAGGACTTATTTAGCCTTCAAAATTCAATTTACGACGAAGAAAACTTATTTGATATTGATACCAGGAAATCAAAATTTGACTTCCATCCATTCATTTTTCTTTCAGTCTGCGGTTTCACATTAACTGGAAACAGCTATTGCTTTTTAGTCTTTCGTGCCAACGTCCAAAGAGTCTGAGCTCCAGGACCATGGATTAGTTTTAAAGCTTTCATTACACCCGAGCAACGCCGGGCTATAATGCTAGTCTTTCATAATTGGAACATTGCCAAGATTAAGATTAACATCTAAATTTAGTATTTTAATGACATTGTAGACTGCATCACTATTTTTCATAATTGGAACATTCACAAGATTAACCAGCAACTGAAGTTTTTTATTAGCTTTTCAAGATATTTTGGTGATATCTCAAAAATAATCTTTTCCCATGGTACAGTACTAACAGTAAAGGATATTAAGATTTTTATAGAAATACTTTTATTGTTTATTTTTTACTTGGATCTAAAATGTTAATCTATGCATCATAATTTTTTTTTGTACAAAAAGAACACAGTGTTAAATTACAATCACTACCAGCAAATCTAGAACTGGTTCAATGACTCGAGGCAAAATTTCAAGCACAACAATATCAGAATAAAATGATTCTACGGTTTGTATTTTTCACTACTTGGCATGCCTCAAAGCTCTTATCAGCCACAAGATATTGTAGTACAAAATTCCACTCAACCATGGCAACATACAGTATTCTGAGGTCATATGAAAATCATTTCTAGACATAAAAACATTGTTTCAACCAGTTATACAAGTGTTCTTTTGGACTGAGATTTAGCAACATGGTTTGTCACACGATGTATTGCGCACCGTTCTTTTGGAGATACAATGTAACAATGTGAGCATAATCAGGGGTCACACTATCATTTATGAAGGTAAAGCTTAGATCATGATTATGCCAGATCTAATATATTCCAAGCATAAACATATTCCACAAACTGGAAATGGCGAGTCTTGGGTTTTCACAAATTGAGGACTGCTAGACAGAGATTTCTATATCTGGGAAAAATATATTCCCAAAGAGAAATGGTACCATGGTCTTATAAACTGCTGGGTGGAGAAGCAGATTTAGTCTCAGTCTGTGTCCCTTGGTCCAGGATAAAAAAGCAACCACTCAGTTTGGCTACTGTAAATCAAATGAAATTGATTACTACTTTCATCACTGCATGAAGTGATATCTTTAAATAGCTGTCATATGACCCATGGGATTATCTTAACCAAAAAGAGATAGTTTCCTTTTGTATCCCTACTAGTAGTATAGCCCGGCGTTGCTCGGATGTAATGAAAGCTTTAAAACTAATCCATGGTCCTGGAGCTCAGACTCGTTGGACGTTGGCATGAAAGACTTAAAAGCAATAGTTGTTTCCACTTAAAGCAAAACAGTAGACTGAAAGAAAAATGAATGGATGTAAGTCAAATTTTGAATTCCTGGTATCGATATCAAATTTTCTGCATTATTGTAAGAACTGCAACCTTGAATCTTCTGAATATTGTTTCTTATGTCTTTGTCTATGAGTGTATGAAATTTGATTAAAATCGGACCACTCCTTCTATAACCCGATTTTTTTCAGTTATCAATTTTTTGATATTTATCGGAGGTACCTCAACACAAAACCTAGCTAAGAACACTCGCAGACGCTTACAGTACAACTGTGTAATTTTTCAAGAAAATTGGTTCAGCCATTTCGGAGTCTATAGGTAACGAATACACACACACACACACACACACACACACACACACACACACACACACAAAATTCCATTTATAAATAAGTTTAGATAGATTTAGATTTAGATAGATTTAGATTTAGATAATTGAATCAATATTAACTCACAGGTAACACTAACCAGTGATGGTTCCATCAATATTGGTCAGGTTCATTTTCCTGTTATTGGTCATTCCTCCACAGAAGACTATAACGTGATTTCTTACTTGATAGTCAGGAAAGACATTAACAGCAGCATGATACTGACCTCTAAATCCTTTTATTGTGATTGTTGAGGCCCTGATCCTAGATAAATGATTCTTGAGATTTGATCTTTTCCTCAGGATTGATACTATTGGGGAGTTCAGAGGCATGCACCTAACAAGATTGGGTGAAGTATGCTTTCCTGACAGAAATCTAAAGGAGTACACTGCCATTTCTATCAATGAACCAGACTTCAGCATGACATTTGACCAAAATAATAAGTTGTGGACTGCCTTGTGGAAATAAGTGAGTGGTCATATACCAGGTGAGTTGAAAAATAAAATGCCAGAATACACAGTATCTTGTATGCCTCCCGAGCATGGTCGGGAGGCATATATGAGAAAGAACTCCTATTGTGACAGCATAATGGATGGTTGTTGCTATTTGCTGAAAAAGAGCTCAGCCCACTCAAGGATTTGATTCCCTTGATGGCAATTGTGCAAGAGCACAAGCAGAAGGTTGGACCAGTGCTTGATTATCATAAATTGGATGAATTTGTAGAGGCATTCACTGCTTATGCAAATGTGTGCACACAGAAGCTTAGAGAATGGCGATGACAAGGAGCCAATATATTGCTCTTGGACCTGATTACAAATCCATATTGATAAGGTGTTCTGGTCCTTTCAGACTGTGGTTTTTAAGAATCAGTGATTTTGCCTTACACAATTGGGTTTGGGATTAAATGTGGTGCCACTCATCAGGAGAGCTGTTATTAGCACAGTGCTGAATCAAGATCAGGCAATTAAGAGTACCACATTGACATATAGCAATGATATTTTCATCAAGGAAAAACTGGTTTCTGTAGCACATGTGCAGCAGCACTTATCTGATTATGGTCTTGTCTAAGGATTCAGAGTGATTGAAAAATGGAGCCAAAGTTCTTGGCCTGCAGATCTGTGGGTAGAACAGCATTCCTTAGTAGAAACATGGAGGTAAAGTCCTGGACATTCCACAGAAATCACCCATCAGTGCATCTTCTCCCTGTGCTGAAAACTTGTGGGTCATTTCCTTGTGTGGGGACTGTATTTTTTGAAGCAGTGAGCAAGTGCAGTGACCAACAAGTAGAATGATGAGGTCAAGAATATCTTCCTCCATTGTATGCTAGCAAAAACAGAAGCAAAAATATGCAAGATGGATCCCTCGAGAGAAAACTGGTGCATGGATGGTGAAAGATGTAGGTATGGGTAGACAGAAGTGGCACTAGAAGTGAATGAGAGTTTCATGGAGAGCATTCTCCACGATACTCTCATTCACTTCCAGATGAAGATGCCAAGCATATCTATCTGGCTGAGCTTAATGCAGCAATAAAAGGTATCAATCTGGCCCTTCAATGGCAGGCATTAGTGTTACATTTGGTTATGGATTCAACATGGATACATTAATGGATATCATACATTCGGACTGGGGTGACACAGATACACACAAAGGAAGCTGGTGATTAGAGCCATTGCAAGCATTGGTGTAGGAATACACTTGATGATAGATTTGACACTGGTGAAATTCTGTCTAAACTTTGCAGACTGCCTTATCCGAACGCCATGGAGGTGGTTGGATTTACATAGTCAAGGAGAAGAGCTAGTGCCAGAAGGCCGCACTGCTGTGGGAAGCAGATTGAATGAGAATCAGGTGACCAATATCCACCATCAAGATGGCCACCCAGATGTGAAGAAGACCTTATACTTTGCCAGGTCTGTTGACCTATTAGTGTCTAAGAAGATTCTTGAATCTATTATCAAGGCCTGTGAAGCCTGCCAGTGAACTGATCCAGAAGAATGAAATATTGGGTGTAAAGCTAACCTGAAGCAGGTTAGTGATGGATATAACCCATTATGAAGATGGTCATTTTCTAGCACTCATTGATTGCAGTTCTTTTCAATTTGCAATATGGTGGCCACATCAACTGGACTCCGCTAGTGTCATTCATCAGCTGGACTCAATTTTTTACGAGCGGAGCCTGCCAACTGAAATCTTGACTGATAAAAACACTGGGTTCACGTGTAAGCACTTCAAGAACTTTTTAAGTAACTGGACGGTGCCCTTGAGATTCAGATGCACTCATGCATTGGCTGAAAATGGGATCATTGAAAGGAGTCCTAGAAACATCATGACCATTGCTGTTAGAAAGCAATGTTCAGTGCCAGAGGTGGTCTACTGGCACAATGTCACTCTAAATGACAACCTTTCATCTTCCACAGCACCAGTCAACATACTGCATAGGTACAACATCCAGGTGCAAAACAACGATGCTACGCCCTCACTTGAACCACAAAACGTTCAAGAAGCATACAAAGAAGGCAATGTTGTCTGGGTAAAGACTCCACACAGTAGACGCATGACCAAATTCAAAACAGGCCACATAATTCAAGTGATCAGTCCACAGTTGGTACAGATTGATGGAGTGCCATGGCATGTGAAGAATTTACACCCTTTTCTTGGGTCATATCCATCATCAGACCCCAATAGTGATACAAGAGAGAGTGAATGATTTGTACACTTGAAATTGAGTTCACTAGGCCACTACTCTGATTCCAGCAGTTCAGAGACTGATACCAGAGCTCCCAATAATCCTCCAGGCAGTAGTTTGTCTGGGAATGAAACTCATATTGTTCCTCTTTGAAGGAGTACCCAACAAAAGAGACCTGCCCTGGTATGCATCAGCTGTGATCAGATCATAGGGAAGTGTAGCAGAGACTTACCTCAGTGACCCAAAAACACTATAGTCACATGTATGAAGTGTACAGATGATGAATTGGTGAGCCTTAGACCAAGGGTGAATCAAGCAACATCTTGATTGTGGGCATCTTGATTTTGACCCATTATACTTTAAAAAATGCCTTTTCCAAGAACTTAAAATAATAATGTATATTTTCTTTGATCCATCTTCACATTTGAAGTGACCTTTTAGGACCTTGAATAAGTTCTCGCTGATTTTACATGAAAAATAATGTTTTATTTACAAAAATTAGTAAGAAACATGTCGTTGAAAATATTGTCCATTGGTAGCCACTACCTTTTCCCATCTTACTGGCAGCATTTGAATTCCATGGCAGAAAAATGACACATCTTTGAGGATAACCACAAGTCAACCCATTTTTTTGCATCTTCATAAGAATGAAAGTGCTGCCCAACCAGGCCATGTGCCATTGATCAGAAGAAGTAATAACTGGCCAGAGTAATGTCTGGGAAATATGGTGGGTGTGATAGGACTTCCCATTTATGCATTTCCAAGTAGGTTTTCATCCTTTTTGTAACATGTGACCTAGCATTGTCATGTTGCAAAATCACTTTGTCATATCTCTGCTCATATAACAGTCATTTTTATTTCAATGCTCAGCTCAAACACATCAATTGCAGTTGATAGCAATATCTCATGATAGTTTTGGTCAATTTGAGCAGCTCATAATAAACTATACCCAGCTGATCCCACCAAATGCAGAGCATAATGTTTGAACCATGAATATTCAGCTTTTCCTACAATGTTGATAAAAAAAAGGTAAGTTTCTTCACTAACACTTGATTTGAGTTCAGCATATACATTTGCACAGAGATAATGCTATTTTGGATAAATTTGAAGGGGAAAAGCAACAGGGCTTACAACAAAAATTTACCATTGATTCATATAATGAATATTCTTCAAATGATTTGGTTCAAAATATAGCAGTATTTAATGCTTTTCCTTTTGCAAGGAACACATATTTTATTGAATGATATCTGATGCTTAATTCTATATAATTTGGGTTTGCTGAATATCAGGTCCTGATTCTTGTCAACAACCAATGTGCCATTTTGTAGATGTTTCAAATTTGGAGTAAAAATAAAGTCATGTGTTAAAATTGTTTTTGTAAGTTTCATGAATAAAATAAAATACAGTAAAATATAAGTTAATAAAAATAAAAACAAACAGATATGAAGCTTTCACTGTAGCAAAATTTTTTTCCAAGTCGTTCATATTTGCTTGTTGATGCAGAAGTTTTAAATTTTGACATATAAAACGAAAAGAATCATAGTTGATTTTGTTGATTTCTAATGCTTGATGACACATTGCATGGTTGTTTGGCCAAGTGTAAAAGTATTTAAAGCTAATCATTCATTTAGATTTAAGAAAATTTGAAATATAAACACAAGAATTGGTTTAAACACGCACTTATGATGTAGGCACTTACAATTTATAAAATTAAACTAGAAACATGGAAAAGTAGGTATAATATAAATTACATCTAATTAAATCAACTATTAAATCATGATGACAAAATCAGAAAAGCTTAAAAAGAATAAAAATAAATATATAATCACGTCTTTATATAGTTTTTGGACATTTTATTTTGGACATGCTTATTTGTCTATATCAGAAAAAGACACTTTTGATAAAAATGTATCTACACATCTATGATGGAAAAGAAGTTAAAAAAACTAATATTTGATCTAGATAAGGATACAATTTTCGTGAAACAAATATTATGCTGCTGTATCTGAAAATAACTCTTAAAGGTGCACTGACAGAAACCAGTGATTAACTTGTGATCTGACCACTTTCCAATACATTATTCCTGGACATTTTATGCGAATTCCATTATTTCTAAAACCACTGTGTAAAAGAAGGAATTAGGAGTGACAACAAATGACCAGTACAAAGTTGCTCATATAAATAACCTTATTCTTAGCTGAAACATTTTTTCTGGATTTTAAACCCATATTAAAAGACAGGAAGATTTCATTGGAAACAAAGAAAAGAGTACTGGATTGTTATATATCTGTCTTCCTATATGGCAGTGAATGCTGGGCAATCTCATCAAAGATGAAGGAGAGACTCAAAGCAGCAGAAATGTGATCCTCTCAAACGGATGCTGAGGATACCATGGACTGAACAAGTGAGCAGCGATTAGGTTTTGGAGAAGATGCAAATGAAAAGGAACTTTATACTTAACATCAGGAAGTGACAGCTGATGTTTCTGTGACATGTACTGTGAAAGGAGGGTTTGGAGAATCTAATACTCACAGGACAGATAGAAAGAAAGAAAGACAGGGGAAAGCAACATAAGACATAATTGATGAGCCTCAGCAAGTGGATTGTGAAGTGGGATTTGGGAGAGATACCAAGAGGAAAAGTGTTAAGAGTGACAAGGAATAGGAAAATGTGAAGGACCATGATCGTTTACATCCTGAAAAGACACAGCACATAAAGAAGAATTTTACTAGTATATGATTACTAAGTGTTCAACAGGTTGATATTTAAGTGTTTATTTCCATATTCAGTATATTATGTTTTTCTCCTTGTGCCATGTCCTTTCAGGGAGTAGGTGACTATGGTTCACCACAACTTCCTATTCTTTGTAGACCTTAGCAACTTTTTTCTCTTTGCCTTCTCACTTTCTGTTCTACTATCCATTCACAGGTAGATAGCCCACTGCCTTCTCCTGTCTCACATACCTTGTGAGTGACAAATTCTTCAAGTACTCTTTTCTAATATGTCTAAGAAATTTCAGCTGTCTTGTTTTGAATCTGAGTATAGATTAATTTTTGTATCCATTTTCATCAAGACATCTTCATTGTTTACATGCTTTCTTCATTTAATTCTCAATATCCTTCTCTAGAACCTCATGTTTGTTGTCTCCAATTTTCTCTTAACCTGTGAGGAGATTATTTTGAGGAAGATCAAAAATTTTTTATATGTACATGCATATCTGTCTAGATTTCTGAGAATAAGGATTATATCTACTTATACTATTTATATTGTTCAAAATGTTGTCCTCATCTTTATTGTCATATTCATGATGTTTTGTCCATTGTACACTATGGCCTTCTTCAGGTTATGTATGTTGGAATTTCAAACCAAACCATTTATTTAAAACAATATACATGGACTAAATAAAGGGTTCAGTTTGAAAATCTAATGTATATCACCTGAAGAAAGCTGGAGCATACAATAGCCGAAACGTTGTTAATCTAAACTTATTTATAAATGGAACTTTGTCTGTGTGTGTGTCTGTCTGTGTGTGTGTGTGTATGTATCCCTTACCTATAGACTCCAAAACGGCTAAACCGATTTTCTTGAAAATTTATACAGTTGTACTATAAGTATCTGCGAGTGTTCTTAGCTAGGTTTTGTGAACTCCCGATAAATATCAAAAATCGATAATCGAAAAAATTGGGTTATAGAGGAGTGGCCCGATTTTAAACAAACTTGATACACTCATAGACAAAGACATAAGAAACGATATTCAGAAGTTTCAAAGTTGAAATTCTTACAATAGTGCAAAAAATCAATAATATATATATATAAAAGGCAAGATGTTTGTGTGTGTGTCTGTTTATCTGCCTGTATGTTTGTATTTTTTTCAGCCATTTTTGCTTCAGGTTTGGCTCTAAGTAGGTATATTTGTAGTTCTTAGTCTCAGCTATGATACCATTTACTCAGAGGACTTATTTAGCCTTCAAAATTCAGTTTACGACGAAAAAACTTATTTGATATTGATACCAGGAAATCAAAATTTGATTTACATCCATTCATTTTTCTTTCAGTCTACGGTTTCGCTTTAACTGGAAACAACTGTTGCTTTTTAGTCTTTCGTGCCAAAGTCCAAAGAGTCTGAGCTCCAGGACCATGGATTAGTTTTAAAGCTTTCATTACACCCGAGCAACGCCGGGCTATACTGCTAGTATGACAATAAAGATGAGGAAAAAATCCAGACAATGTAAATAGTGTAAAAAGATATATGCAGATGTTTTTCAATTGTCTAATTGACAAAAGTTTTATTTTGTCTGTTTTTCTATAATTTCTATAATGTTGTGATAACTTGTATTTTCTGAACATTCAAGTTTGATTTTTTGATTTGTCTGATGATGTTAAAGTTGACTTTAATGTTTGCTCTTTCTGACATTTTAAGAAAATTTCTTTTTTACTTTTCTTTCTAGTTTCTTCACATCAATCAAAACCGATTAATAGTTTTTGTTCGCAATGAACTTCCCCCAAGAGCTGACGTGACGTTGCTGCCCCATGACCCTCTTTTGGCAGTTGATGAAAATACAGATCAGGCAAGGAATTTTTCTGCTTTCTTTTATCTTTTCACATGACAAAAATCATGCAGAAAATAATGTTCAACCAATTTTTTTCAGTAATTTACTTAACATTTCTTATATTGCAAACAATTTCTATTGTTTCTTTGTTTTTAGAATCAGAAGAAAAGACACTATATTTTTACTTTTAATTCAAATTCACCCCATGTAAGGCAGTAAAGCCACTAAGACACAAGGGGTTACTGGGTGTGAGAGAATTAGAAATGAGAACTATTATTGAGGAGTGAGAACAATAGAAGCATATTCAGGAAGACACTAGATGATGACTGTCATTGCATTTAAATCTTTGAAGATCAAACTTGTCTGCAAAGTAAGGAGCCAGAAGAGAGTTCCACAAGTGAGAAGCCAAAGATAGAAAACTGTTAGCATAGAACTTACAGTTACATCTAGCCAATAAACTGAGAGGACCTTGCTGCTAATCTAGTACTGCAGTTAAATTAATAAAGTCTTGGTACCACAGCAAAGAGCTCATCCGAACAATTACCATAAAAGTAATTATAAAAAAGGCAAAGGGAGGCAACTTTAATAGAAGAGTGAATGAAGCTGAAATGCCAGATCAGGATTATTCATATTGCTGATTCTTCTTTGGATTTTATCAAGAATCTCTAAATAGATAGCATGTGCACCAGATCATATGTAGCAGCAATATTTTAAGCATGGATGAATGGTAGACTGATAGATATTCAAGATAGATTCATGACATAATGAGCCAACTTTCTTAGCAGCTGACCTAGCAGTTGGTTCAATATTGTTTTTCCACTTTATGTGTTGTGAATGTTAGACTGAGAAATTGAATGAGTCACTTTCCTGAAGGCTAATATCAGCCATGCAGGTGGAAGGCAGAAAAGCCTCTCTTATATAAAAGAAAATTTAGTTTTGGAAACATTTAGCTGTACTCACTACACTCAACCAGTTGTGGGTTGGTAAAACTATTTATCACATTGTTGGAATGGATGGTCACCGACGCTGAAAAGTTCATTTGCTCTTTAACATCTCTTGATTTTTTCCTGCTGGAGTTTTACTTATCCTCCTCACTAGAACGTGTTCTGGTTCTGGTGGGGGAGACAGTTTTTTCACCACCAGTTGTCCTTCTCATAGACCAGTTGCCAGCCAAGACTATAGAACCCATTCTCCCCTGTTATTTATCCATAACTGATGAGTGGAAAAATGAATTCATACATTTCCCAAGGGTGTTTATTTTTTTTTTGTTTCGAGGTTTAACAACCTATCAATCCTTATGGGATCATTTAAGGTCATAACCAATGATTTTGGGTAAGGTTATTTTATTTTACAAAGTTTTTTTTTTCGAGTTTCAAGATTCATTGGGATTTGTTTTTAAGAGCAGGGTCCCCAAGTTCTACCCTTGTTATTTAACCCATAACTGAAGGGGAGGGATGGATTAATACCTTTCCCAAGGGTACCAGTGCTTAAGTGAATGCAGGGTATTCAACTGGAATTCGAATTGGCTCACCAATTTCTCTTTCCGAACCGATATCCACTGCACCACAACGCACATCCATCACTATACGCTTACAGCACCTGGTATTTCCAAGCGGCCAAAAAAATTCACTCATCAATTCCTGGTGGGCATTAATTAATATTGATTATAATAATTAAAATAAATGTCTAGTATTAATTATGGGTTTCTAAAAATAAAAAAATCTGATATTAATTATAGAAGTATGAAAAAATAATTATAGGTTTATAGAAATCTCGTATCAATTATAGGTTTCTACTTATAACCTATTAATGCCCACCAGGAATTGATGAGTGAATTTTTTTTTTAAAAACAGTTAATGATTTACCATACAACAAGAGCTTTATTTTAATGCTGTAATTATAAAACTTGCATCTCTAACATCTTATTGCCTTCCTCACACAATATAGCATTCATTATAAACTGAATTATCACCTATGATGATTGTTCTCTTAGGAAGCCCATGCCTTGAGTGCCAATTGGGACTTAAACTCAACCCAGATTTCAAGAGGAATTTGTACATATGATCTGAAGATACTGAAAAATAAGACTGGTTTCCTGTAATGCTTCAGTAGTCACCTGCCTCCTTCTCTACCTTTAGAAGAGCCAGATTAGACTAAAAAATGGAGTCCTGCTACCATATATAGGCAGAAGCATCCCAATATTCAGTTTCCAGTCATGACAGAATCCACCCTACAATCCCTTTCCCAAAGTCTCTTGCTGTGCTATCCTTATTTCCATGGAATTTGTTCTGACAAACTACTTATTTCTTCCCATTCTAACATTCATGTCTAAGACCTGCCATGCCATACACCAAGTACCAAATCACCCTCATATTCTTTCATATTCCATGAGTGAGATGTAAGTTTCTCTCAAACAGCTTCTTCCCACAAACTGCTACTTTGTGGAACCAACTCCCACGTGGAAGCTTCCCTAATCACTACAATCTTAACCTGTTCAATTCTAGAGTTAGCCACTATCTTCCCAACATGTCCCCATAAACCATGCCTATTACTCTGTAACTTCCTACCTCGAGTGGCTCTTGGGTCTTGTACAGAAGTTGAAATGACTCTGTAAAGAAACTGAGGGCACAATAAATAAAACAGTCACAGTTAACTGAATAGTCATTTAAAATCAGATTAGTATATATGTAGAACAAAAACTATCAGTGATATTATCTTGTTCCAATATTTTCTAGTTATTTGGCAAGTTAGTAAGTATGAAAAATATTTCAAAGTTAATTCTAAACAGACATGTTTAGTGTTATGGTATACTTCTGAAAGTATTGTTTAAAACCCCTTCTAAATTTTTATTTTTTTGTAGTTTATCTTCTTTTTTAATAAATAATTATAATATTTTTTCTTGATGTTTTCTACTAAACCATTTGATGTTTTCTCTGTCACCTGTTGCATGTGGTATATGAGCCCACAAATAGGTATTAAATGATAGAAGAAGGCAACAAACAATATGAAGATTTGAGTAAAACATATATTGTTAAGTTTATTTTTCTTAAAGAAAATGCATAAACAAAAATAATGTTGTGGGGAAAAGTAACTCAGCAAACTCATGTAGAGGGTGAGAATAAATTTTTTCTGAAAAGAACAGTTTTGGTCACTGGAGTGTGTTGTCTTTGAAAGGACAGTTTTGGGAGTCACTGGAGTGTGTTGTCTTGAAAGGACAGTTTTGTAGTCACTGGAGTGTGTTGTCTTGAAAGGACAGTTTTGGTAGTCACTGGAGTGTGTCTTTTGAAAGGACAGTTTTGGAGTCACTGGAGTGTGTTGTCTTTGAAAGGACAGTTTTGGTAGTCAATGGGCAAAGTTGTCTTTGAAAGGACAGTTTTGGGAGTCACTGGAGTGTTGTCTTTGAAAGGACAATTTTGGTAGTCACTGAGTGTGTTGTCTTTGAAAGGACAGCTTTGGGAGTCACTGGAGTGTGTTGGCTTTGAAATGACAGTTTTGGTAGTCACTGGGAGTGTGTTGTCTTTGAAAGGACAGTTTTGGTAGTCACTGGAGTGTGTTGGCTTTGAAATGACAGTTTTGGTAGTCACTGGAGTGTGTTGTCTTTGAAAGGACAGTTTTGTAGTCACTGGAGTGTGTTGGCTTTGAAAGGACAGTTTTGGTAGTCACTGGAGTGTGTTGTCTTTGAAAGGACAGTTTTGGTA
Source organism: Ascarosepion bandense (assembly GCA_037127315.1). NCBI lineage: Eukaryota > Metazoa > Mollusca > Cephalopoda > Sepiida > Sepiidae > Ascarosepion > Ascarosepion bandense. The sequence continues at coordinate 4,045,008 of JBBBDQ010000367.1, forward strand.
GTCACTGGAGTGTGTTGTCTTTGAAAGGACAGTTTTGGTAGTCATCGGAGTGTGTTGTCTTTGAAAGGACAGTTTTGGTAGTCACTGGAGTGTGTTGTCTTTGAAAGGACAGTTTTTGTAGTCACTGGAGTGTTGTCTTTGAAAGGACAGTTTTGGTAGTCACTGGAGTGTGTTGTCTTTGAAAGGACAGTTTTGGTAGTCACTGGAGTGTGTTGTCTTTGAAAGGACAGTTTCTGGTAGTCACTGGAGTGTGTTGTCTTTGAAAGGACAGTTTTGGTAGTCACTGGAGTGTGTTGTCTTTGAAAGGACAGTTTTGTAGTCACTGGAGTGTGTTGTCTTTGAAAGGACAGTTTTGGTAGTCACTGGAGTGTGTTGTCTTTGAAAGGACAGTTTTGGGAGTCACTGGAGTGTGTTGTCTTTGAAAGGACAATTTCAGTTTAATGGAGGTATGTCTTTGAAAGGACAGTTTTGGGAGTCACTGGAGTGTGTTGGCTTGGAAATGACAGTTTTGGTAGTCACTGGAGTGTGTTGTCTTTGAAAGGACAGTTTTGGGAGTCACTGGAGTGTGTTGCTTGAAATGAGAAGCCATAGTCACTGAGTGTGTTGTCTTTGAAAGGACAGTTTTGGTAGTCACTGGAGTGTGTTGGCTTTGAAAGGACAGTTTTTGTAGTCACTGGAGTGTGTTGTTCCTGAAAGGACAGTTTTGTAGTCACTGGAGTGTGTTGTCTTTGAAAGGACAGTTTTGGGAGTCACTGGAGTGTGTTCCTTGAAAGGACAGTTTTTGTAGTCACTGGAGTGTGTTGTCTTTGAAAGGACAGTTTTGGTAGTCACTGGAGTGTGTTGTCTTTGAAAGGACAGTTTTGGGAGTCACTGGAGTGTGTTGGCTTTGAAATGACAGTTTTGGTAGTCACTGGAGTGTGTTGTCTTTGAAAGGACAGTTTTGGTAGTCACTGAGTGTGTTGTCTTTGAAAGGACAGTTTTGGGAGTCACTGGAGTGTGTTGTCTTTGAAAGGACAATTTTGGTAGTCACTGGGAGGTGTTGTCTTTGAAAGGACAGTTTTGGGAGTCACTGGAGTGTGTTGGCTTTGAAATGACAGTTTTGGTAGTCACTGGAGGTGTTGTCTTTGAAAGGACAGTTTTGGGAGTCACTGGAGTGTGTTGGCTTTGAAATGACAGTTTTGGTAGTCACTGGAGTGTGTTGTCTTTGAAAGGACAGTTTTGGTAGTCACTGAGTGTGTTGGCTTTGAAAGGACAGTTTTGGTAGTCACTGGAGTGTGTTGTCTTTGAAAGGACAGTTTTGATAGTCACTGGAGTGTGTTGTCTTTGAAAGGACAGTTTTGTAGTCACTGGAGTGTGTTGTCTTTGAAAGGACAGTTTTGGTAGTCACTGGAGTGTGTTGTCTTTGAAAGGACAGTTTTGGTAGTCACTGGAGTGTGTTGTCTTTGAAAGGACAGTTTTGGTAGTCACTGGAGTGTGTTGTCTTTGAAAGGACAGTTTTGGTAGTCACTGGAGTGTGTTGTCTTTGAAAGGACAGTTTTGGTAGTCACTGGAGTGTGTTGTCTTTGAAAGGACAGTTTTGGTAGTCACTGGAGTGTGTTGTCTTTGAAAGGACAGTTTTGGTAGTCACTGGAGTGTGTTGTCTTTGAAAGGACAGTTTTGGTAGTCACTGAGTGTGTTGTCTTTGAAAGGACAGTTTTGGGAGTCACTGGAGTGTGTTGTCTTTGAAAAGGACAGTTTTGGTAGTCACTGAGTGTGTTGTCTTTGAAAGGACAGTTTTGGTAGTCACTGGAGTGTGTTGTCTTTGAAAGGACAGCTTTGGGAGTCACTGGAGTGTGTTGTCTTTGAAAGGACAGTTTTAGTAGTCACTGGGAGGTTGGCTTTGAAAGGACAGTTTTGGTAGTCACTGGAGTGTGTTGGCTTTGAAAGGACAGTTTTGGTAGTCACTGGAGTGTGTTGTCTTTGAAAGGACAGTTTTGGTAGTCACTGAGTGTGTTGTCTTTGAAAGGACAGTTTTGGTAGTCACTGGAGTGTGTTGTCTTTGAAAGGACAGTTTTGGTAGTCACTGGAGTGTGTTGTCTTTGAAAGGACAGTTTTTGTAGTCACTGAGTGTGTTGTCTTTGAAAGGACAGTTTTGGGAGTCACTGGAGTGTGTTGTCTTTGGAAAGGACAGTTTTAGTAGTCACTGGAGGTGTTGGCTTTGAAAGGACAGTTTTGGTAGTCACTGGAGTGTGTTGGCTTTGAAAGGACAGTTTTGGTAGTCACTGGAGTGTGTTGTCTTTGAAAGGACAGTTTTGGTAGTCACTGGAGTGTGTTGTCTTTGAAAGGACAGTTTTGGTAGTCACTGGAGTGTGTTGTCTTTGAAAGGACAGTTTTGGTAGTCACTGAGTGTGTTGTCTTTGAAAGGACAGTTTTGGGAGTCACTGGAGTGTGTTGTCTTTGAAAGGACAGTTTTAGTAGTCACGGAGTGTGTTGGCTTTGAAGGACAGTTTGGTAGTCACTGGGAGGTGTTGTCTTTGAAAGGACAGTTTTGCAGTCACTGGAGTGTGTTGTCTTTGAAAGGACAGTTTTGGTAGTCACTGGAGTGTGTTGTCTTTGAAAGGACAGTTTTGGTAGTCACTGGAGTGGTGTTGTCTTTGAAAGGGACAGTTTTGGGAGTCACTGGGAGGTGTTGTCTTTGAAAGGACAGTTTTAGTAGTCACTGGAGTGTGTTGGCTTTAAAGGACAGTTTTGGTAGTCACTGGAGTGTGTTGGCTTTGAAAGGACAGTTTTGGTAGTCACTGGAGTGTGTTGTCTTTGAAAGGACAGTTTTGGTAGTCACTGGAGTGTGTTGTCTTTGAAAGGACAGTTTTGGTAGTCACTGAGTGTGTTGTTCTTGAAAGGACAGTTTTGGTAGTCACTGGAGTGTGTTGTCTTTGAAAGGACAGTTTTGGTAGTCACTGGAGTGTGTTGTCTTTGAAAGGACAGTTTTAGTAGTCACTGGAGTGTGTTGGCTTTGAAAGGACAGTTTTGGTAGTCACTGGAGTGTGTTGTCTTTGAAAGGACAGTTTTGGTAGTCACTGGAGTGTGTTGTCTTTGAAAGGACAGTTTTGGTAGTCACTGGAGTGTGTTGTCTTTGAAAGGACAGTTTTGGGAGTCACTGGAGTGTGTTGTCTTTGAAAGGACAGTTTTGGTAGTCACTGGAGTGTGTTGTCTTTGAAAGGACAGTTTTTGTAGTCACTGGAGTGTGTTGTCTTTGAAAGGACAGTTTTGGGAGTCACTGGAGTGTGTTGTCTTTGAAAGGACAGTTTTAGTAGTCACTGGAGTGTGTTGGCTTTGAAAGGACAGTTTGGTAGTCACTGGAGTGTGTTGTCTTTGAAAGGACAGTTTTGGTAGTCACTGGAGTGTGTTGTCTTTGAAAGGACAGTTTTAAATACTGGAGTGTTGTCTTTGAAAAGACAGTTTTGGTAGCTACTGGAGTGTGTTGTCTTTGAAAGGACAGTTTTGGTAGTCACTGGAGTGTGTTGTCTTTGAAAGGACAGTTTCAGAGTCACTGGAGTGTGTTGTCTTTGAAAGGACAGTTTTGCTAGTCACTGGAGAGTTTTGATAGTCACTGGAGAGTGTTGTCATTGAAAGGACATTTTTAGAAGTCACTGGAGAGTTTTGTCCTGAAATGGACAGTTTTGTGGTTGCTGCAGAGCTTTGTCCTGAAAAGGACAGTTTATTGTTGCTGCTGGCAAGGATGGCTAGAGTAGGAAGCCTATTAGAACTGCTGATGATGGCTGGAGCCATGGGCTGGCTGTTGACTGCTAAAACAGATACTACACTTTTATCATCATCATCTTATTATTTATTGCTTAAGAATACAGTTATAGCACAAGACCAAAGGGGAAGTTGGGTGAGGTTTGTTGTCACTGACCATCCTAAACCTAAATCTGATTCAGGACCTATTCATTCACTAAAATTTACTCAGTAACCACAAGAATTCATTTGGCTAACATACACCACAATACTGCATACTAGAGGTGGGGGTGCAAAAAACACACCCATGGCATAAAACTTTTTTAATATATACAAATATCTTCATGATCTTGACCACAAATCACTTCTTCTATTTATTTTTTTTATTGCTTTTGAGGCCTCTTTATATCCTGAATCAGTCTTACAACAACAATGGTTAAGCTTTTTCTTCCAATTGGTTTTAAAAAATGTGTGAGTGCCAACAGGGTACTTCTTCTTCTTCTTTTATGTGCCATGTCCTTTCAGGACATAGTCATCTATAGCTTTCCACATCTCCCTGTTCCTGGTGGCTCTTAGCATGCTTTCTCTTGTTGCACCATGCAACCCTCGTTCTGTCATCCACCTGATTGGGTCCTTCAAATATGTTATCCGCTACCTCTCCGTCTCTTTTTCCCTCTATCTAGCCTGTTAGTAACAGGTTCTCCAAGCCCTCCTTCCTCATTGCATGTCCCAGGAGCTTCAGTTGTCTCTCCCTGATGCTCAGTATTAATTTCCTTTTTGTCTCCATCATTTCCAAAACCTTGTCATTGCTCACATGCTCAGTCCATGATATCCACAGCATCCTTCTGAAGAACCACATTTCAGCTGCTTTAAGTTTTCCTTCATCTTCAATGATATTGTCCAACATTCACTGCCATATTGAAGAACCGACATCAAATAGCAATCCAGTACTCTCCTCTTTGTTTCTAGTGAAATTTTCCTGTTCCTTAATACTTTACTCAACTTCTGAAATGCTTCTTTCGCCATGCCAATTCACCTTCAGATCTCAGTACCACACTTTCCGTCTTCTGTTAAAACACTTCCTAGGTATTTAAATTTCTGTACCTACTGATTTTAGAGTCCCTCACCTGTAATTGGAATTTTGGGCTGCCCTTTTTGCTGATGACCATGCATTCGGTTTTCTTGCAATTTATTTGTAGTTCTTTCTTGTCACTCTCTTCAGCTACCTTCTGTAGGAGGTCTTGTAGTTTTCTTTCTGTGTCTGCTATCAGCACTGTATCATCTGCGTACCTTATATTGTTTAAATTGTGGCCTCCGATGACGAATCTTGACATAACTTCTAGGATTCTCAGAATAGTCTCTCTGTATAAGTTGAATAGATCTGGTGAAAAGACACATCCTTGTCTTATGCCCCTTTCAATCTATCTAAACTTATTTATAAATGGAACTTTGTCTGTGTATGTGTGTGTGTGTGTGTGTGTACGTTACCTATACACTGTGAAACAGCTGAACCAATTTTCTTAAAAATTTACACAATTGTACTATAAGCGTCTGCGAGTGTTCTTAGCTAGGTTTTGTGTCAAGGTACCCCCGATAAATATCAAAAAATTGATAATCGAAAAAATCAGGTTAGAGAGGAGTGGTCCGATTTCAAACAAACTTGATACACTCATAGACAAAGACATAAGAAATGATATTCAGACGTTTCAAGGTTGCACTTCTTACAATAGTGCAGAAAATCGATTATATATATATATATATATATATATATATATATAAAAGGCAAGATGTTTGTGTGTGTGTCTGTTTATCTGCCATATGTCTGTATTTTTTTCAGCCCTTTTATTTTAGTTTTTGCTTCAGGTTTGGATCTAAGTAGGTATAATTGTAGTCCTTAGTCTCAACCATTTACTCAGAGGACTTATTTAGCCTTCAAAATTCAGTTTATGATGAAAAAACTTATTTGATATCCATACCAAGAAATCAAAATTTGACTTACATCCATTCATTTTTCTTTCAGTCTACGGTTTCGCTTTAACTGGAAACAACTATTGCTTTTTAGTCTTTTGTGCCAACATCCAAAGAGTCTGAGCTCCAGAACAATGGATTAGTTTTAAAGCTTCATTACACCCGAGCAACGCCAAACTATACTGCTAGTCTTAGTATAATTGCTGAATTCATTACCTGTCCTTATGCAGGCAGTTTGCTGCCAGTAAACATTCTTGATTACTCTTAGGTCTTTCCCAAATATGTGGAGGCGGCCAAGCATCTCCATTAATTCTTTGTCGCATATTTTGGCAAACGCCTTTGCATAATCAATTCAACACAGGTACAAGTCCTTCTTAATTTGTATTGCCCTTTCAGAACCTAAATCATAAATATGGTGTTCCTTGTTCCACTGTCTTTGACGAAACTGCACTGTTCTCATTCTATCTCTGGCCTGATTCTTCTTCTTGCTCTATTCATCAGGATTCGAACAATTAGTTTTGTTACATGGCTCATTAAACATATGGTTCTGTGGAATTCGCACTCATTTGCTCCTGGCTACTTAGGTAACGCTATGAAGATCAACTTACTGAGGTCATCTGGTATTGCACCACTATTATAAATTTCATTTATCATTTCTGTAATTTTCTCTATGCCAAATTCTTCCAGGGCTATCATCAGCTCTATGCTCTATCTGGGCCTGCTGCTTTGTTTCTGTTCAGTTTGGCTATTGCAGATTCCACTTCAGACTTTAATATTTCTGGTCTGCCCACATCTTTGTGTATTATCAATTGCTCTCTCTTGTCATAGAAAAGGTATTTTATATATTCTTCCCATCATTGCAGTATTTCCTCTTTCTCCAATATGATTGTTCCATTCTTGGATTTTATACATCCTGTTGAAGAGCTGGTTTTTTCCTGTCAGTTCTTTTATTTCTTTATAAACTGAGCAGACATAATAATTCCTGCTCAGTTTTTCTACTTCTGCGCATTTGTCATTGAGCCATTCCTTTTTAGCCTGTCTGCATTTTTTTCCTTATTTCCTTGTGTAGTTCCCTGTACTCCATTCCATGTCTTGATATCATTTTTTGCCTCCTTTACATCATGTCGAGAATCCCTTCAGTCATCCACTCGTTTTTTCTTCTGCGCCTGATTTCCTTTGGGGCAATGTTGTTTGCTGATGTCACTATCGCTTCCTTTAGTGAGTCCCATTTTGATTGTCCTTTTCCAACTTTTTCTTCATATTGGATTTTCACGCTGTTATTGTATTCTTTCTGTAGGTTGAGGTCATTCACAATATTTCAGTTCTGGTGCTGCACTAAGCTTCTTCAATCTCTGAAGTTTCACCTTTAGTTTGCAGATGACTTGGACGTGGTCACTTCTGCAGTTGGCGCCTGGATAGGCTTTGCTTTGGATCACTGCATTTCTGAATCATCTGTTTATGGTTATGTACTCTATCTGGTTTTTCATGTCATCTCCTGGGTTTCTCAATGTCCATAGATGTCGTGGGTGTTCTTGAAACCAGGTCATTTTCTGTGCACCATTGAACCTATTTTTCTCCTCGTTCGTTGCAGATTCCTAATCCAAAGTTGCCAGTTGTCATACCTTCCTTCTCCTTGCCTACTTTGGCATTTTGAGAAATTACGGCAGGATACTACACACCTGAAAATATTCTGGGGATAAAGACTGGTTATTCCATGCAAGACTCATCATGGATGAATGAATTTCTAAAAATTAATAAACATTAAAGAATAATTTTAAAATTGGATATATTTTTCAAACAAAGTGTAAAAAAAATGAATCCTTCCATTTGAGAAAGATCTAAAAGTCTTCATATTTTCATAAGCTTTGTTCAATGATCTACCAAAGGATCAATTATGCTTTGAATGTGAAATTAATTTGTACATTATTTTTAATAGCAACTATAAAATTTCTACTTCATAATTGCCTTGGTACTTCTAAGATTGCAGAGATAAACATTGCTTTTAGGATGATTTCCGTTTATAAGTTTACATCTTATCAGAGTTGTTTGTTTGGGAGTAAGATTTCAAAAGATTTTTACTTTACTTTTTGTGTTCTTATTCTGTGTTTCTGTTCTGTTTTCTAATTCTGTTCTTTAATTTTGCTTTCTTTTCAAACTAAAAATATTCATTGTTGATTTATTTTTCCCATTATCTATAACTCTTAAGGTAATAAACACAATATATATAGAATGACTATATTGTTATAGATATTATTGATTTTTACATTTGCATATGAAATCCTAATGACTTCTTTCTGCAAATCTCATGTGTATCATGGGATTATATATAAATATGAAGAGAAGCTAGTTCTAATATCATTTCCAGAATGAGAAAGTTTGCTAAATGAAAAGTTTGAAATAATGTCCGAATATAAACACCTTAGAAAATATGTTTTTGGCAGTAAATGTTCGTTTTAGGTGCCGACGGCTTTTCCCCCTTCAAATTTATCCAAAATAGCATTATTTTCTGTGCAAATGTATATGCTGAACTCAAATCAACAATTAGTTATTGAAGAAACCTACCTTTTTTGCTTTGAAAGTCCATAAAAAAAACGAACTATATCTTGCACTTTTTCTTTCCCGTAACTCTCACAAAGTCATGTAATTAACTGTTGAATGACATTCTACGTAGGCAGAATTTTCTGTCGAATTTTGGTTGTTTTTCTTCCTTTACTGAAACTTCCGGCAATGAGAGTAACAAGTGTAGAAATACAATAGCGCATTACTTTTTTACTGGAAGTACATCGCCAGAAGTATCAGTAAATGAAGAAAAATCAAGCAAAAATCTGCCAAAGTTCCTTGCATTACGCAGAACGTCATTCTGCAGTTAATTACATGACTTCGTGAGAGTTATGGGAGAGAAAAAGTGCAAGATATAGTTCGTTTTTTATGAACATTTAGATAAAAAAAGTTAAGTTTCTACAATAACTAACAGTTGATTTGAGTTCAGCATATACATTTGCACAGAGATAATGCTATTTTGGATAAATCTGAAGCGGAAAAGTGTCGGTACTTACAACGAAAATTTACCTTTTTGGTTTGTACAAACTCAGATATTATTTCTCTAATCTTGACTAACTCCTCCTTTATTTTATACATCCTGTTGTACATTCTGAAATTCCTGTTATGCATTCAATACATCATTGGATAATTATTTAATATATAACACATGAAGATACCAAAAGATTGCAACCAAATGGGTATAATCAGCTGATCTTCCAAATTAGAATATTTAAAAGCTCTACATATAACATTTTTATTTTTTCTTTAAATATGTATTGAGCACTTTTTGATACAAATGTTCACTGGTCAAATTTGACTGACCAATAACTGCTTAATATATATATATATATATAAAGCTCTACTCTGTATCGAGCACTCTTTATAAAAGTAAATGCTTAAACAGTGGGTTTATTTTTGGGAGAGGGCGGTCTGATAACTTAAATTATTATTAGTATGTATATATATATATATATATATATAGATATAATTTATATGAATAGTTAATTATAGTTAGTAATTTAGTATACTACAAATACAAAATAGTATACTACATAAGTCTAGACAAAAAATGGTGTGTAGCATGACACGGAATTATAAACTAAATTTGGATCTGAAATTTTTATTGTGCTAAATTTGATTTATGTGATTATTATTCACTATTGAATTAAAAGCATTGACAAGGAAGAAAATTATGATGACAAAATAAATATTTGTTGGATAAAATATTTGCTCTTTTAATCAGTAAGCCGGTTGGGATGTGCTTGCGGTGCAATGGGTCAATGAATATCAGCTTGTAAGGAGAAATCGAAGGGTTGAATTCAAATTCCAGTTGAATTCCTTGCATTCACTTACGTGCAAATACCCTTGGAAAATCCATATTAATCCATTTCTTCTCCCTCCAGTTAAGGATTGGATAGTAGAACAGATTGGGTTGCTTATCCGATGTTTTTCCCTATTTCTCTCTTTTTTCCTTTCTCTTTTTCTCCTTCCTCTCTCCTATAATTTTTCCTCTATCTTCTCCTCTTTTCATTTTTCTTTTTTTTACCTTCATTTCCCCCCTCCCCGTTTCTCTTTCCTCCACTTCCGTTTCTGTGACATGCTTATTTTTTTATTTCTTTACAAATCTGCAATTGGCTTACGACCTATCACATTGAATACACCGGTTCTCGCTCGATCACCAAAGTTAAGCAATGTTGAGCCTGATCAGTACTTAGATGGGTGACCACTTCGGAATACCAGGTACTGTAAGCATATAGTGACGGATGTGCATTGTGATGCAGTGGATATCGGCTCGGAAAGAGAAATCAGTGAGCCGAATTCAAATTCCAGTTGAATACCCTGCATTCACTTAAGCAATGGTACCCTTGGGAAAGGTATTAATCCATTCCTTCCCTCTAGCTATGGGTTAAATAACAAGGGTAGGACTTGGGGACCCTGCCCTTAAAAACAAATCCCAATGAATCTTGATGCTCAAAAAGAAAAATGTATTACTAGACACAAAACATATAAAAAAACAACAATAAATTGTTGAAAGAAAAAGGTATTACTAGCAATAAATAAATAAAGTTTAGTTGGCAATAAATGACCCACCAAGGTTGATTTGCCATAAAAACAAAACAACCAACCAACATCTACAATTTTTAAACGTCCATTTCAAAGATTGAGGTTGAACCCATTTCCCTAACTCTTTCTATTTTCTCTCTCTCTCTCTCTCTCTCTTCCCTACCCTCTCTAACTGCCTATCTTCTAAAATAATCTTTTCTCTCTTTTTTAACTCCCCCTCCCATTTTTCTTTCTTATTTCTTTCTTTTTCTTTCTTTTTAAGTGGACTTTCAGTGTATGAATTTCTTCTTGAATTTTTCTATAATAAACAGTCCCTGACAAGCAAATTTACTTCACAGAAATAGTCATATGAAACATGTGATTTTCAAAGTTTTATTTGAAAAAAATATGCATATTTGGCTCTGTAAATAGATAATTCTATTTACAATGTGCCCTCTGGCTGGATAAGTTTTAATATTAATATGATATATGATTAATATTAATAGAATTTTCTTTGGGATCTTACCTACAGGCTACTTTCTGTTTGGATTTATAAATATATATATATATTTATGTATTTAGGTAGCAAATTTTCTTTTAAACATGTCAGATTAAATAAATTGCAAACATTGTGTCTGCTTATTTTTAATAAAATTTGTTCATACTCACGGATAATCTTTTGCGTATTATAATTGAAAGATGTCAGAAATGTGCTGTAATGTTGACAGATGTTATTATCATTTATAACTCACAGCCCAGAAGATGATCTCAGAAAGAGATTGAAAGTACTTGGGTACACTGAGAAATGAATGATAATAACATCTGTCAATGTTACAGCTCATTTCTAACCTCTTTCAATTATAATAAGCAAAAGATTATCCGTGAGTATGAACAGATTTTATTAAAAATAAGCAGACAATGTTTGCAATTTATTTCATCTGACATGTCTAAAATATAGATGGATAGATAGATAGATAGATAGATAGATAGATAGATAGATATGAACAGGCTGACATAGATAGATAGATAGATAGATAGATAGATAGATAGATAGATAGATATGAGGAGACGGTGATAGATAGATAGAATTTCATGCACTATGCAATCATCAGATGCTTATAATGAACATATTTGTGTATATATATATATATATATATATATATATATATATGATGAGCCCTCCCATCAATTTTAGCATGAGGGTCTGATTCATTTGGTACATAAAACATCAAGTTTTATGCTTGTGTCTTATGTGTGCCCTGAAGCCTGCTTTTGCTCTGCATAACAGGGAGCATTTGAACTATTTGTTTTGGAATCAGAAGCTTCTCATGCAGTCCTTGATTCTGGGCATTTATGGTGAGTGTGAGCCTTCAAACCAGCCTTGAATTTGCAGAACAAATGACAAATTAGGCACTTGAATATCACCCCAGAATATCACCATGGAGAAATTGGCATGAAAAATCAAGTTTTCGTTTCCAAACAGAGTGCATCAAGATGTTAAAGGTGATTCTGTTCAAAACTTACGATGACAAGTTGACCTTCACTCCATTTGATCTAAAGAACACAATTCAAAGGAGTCAACTGGTGCTCCAAGATTGTCAGTGTGTCTTTATAATGAATCAAAGGCCTTCCAATGTTTTGAGTCCCATCAAGCAATTGACTGTACATCAGGATTTTTAGTATTCCATTTGCACAATGTAGCCAACCCATCTTAACTGTGACTCTATCAAAAAGGATTCAGTTCTGCCAATGCTAGTTTTTATGAAAAGATCTGTGTGGGGAATATGATCTTTGAGAGTGTAACCGCAGAGTGTATGGAGGTAGCACTTGTGAAAGATATCAAGCTTTTCAATGTGTACTCAGATCCAAAAAGTAAGGTTTTGAGAACAACAGCTCTATACACAATTACCTTTGTCTAAATTGATATGATCCCTTCATTCCATATACGATGATGAAGTTAGCCAAAAGCATCCTGTGCCTTGGAGATTCTGTTGACAGTTTCATCATCAATAGATGCACTACTGTTCACCATACTTCCCAGATATACAATATTATATATGTGTATATAAAATATGTTTGTATATGAAAATGTATACATATGTACACATATACTTATATACATGATGCAAACTTTACAGTGTATTTGCATAACAAACACACACACTCAGGCATACACACAAACTATTTGACCTATAGATGGGCCCCTAATAGGTACTACCACTTTGGGTCATAGTGAACCTAGGAGTAATGGCATTTGAATTTTTCCAAAATAAACATTTGCTGACATAGTAAATTTACTTTGCAGAAAAGATCATACAAATGTGATTTTCAAAGTTTTATTAATATATATATATATATATATATATATATATATATCACTTTAAACATTATTTTTAGTGGATACTGATATTTGAGTAAATGCTTCATTTATTTATTAAACAGTATATTTATTTATTCTCATCTACCAACCTGAATGTTCAAGAAATCTTATTAGAGAAAAACATTAGGCACTCTGGGAGGATTAGAACCTGCATCTCTGTGGGCAGAGGGAGTTATCGTAAGGTTGAGTATACTCTAACCAACTAAGCTACAGTAAACCAGCTGATCATGCAAGATTGAAATTGCACCTTTAAAGAAATTTCTCTCATCATAGATCTCTCAAAATTTATCATATCTGCACAAATTTTCTAAGAAAATTAATGGATTTTTATTAATCTGCCTTGGATTTTATCGCTTTAAATGTTATCATTAGTGAATACTTATATTTTAGTCGATAGTCCATTTATTTATTAAACGGTGTATTTATTTATTTTTGTCCACTGGCCTGAACGTTTGAAAAATTTCATTAAAGAAAGACAAAGGTTCTGTAGCAGGATTCGAACCTATGACCCTCTGGGTAGAATTTTAATTATTTCACCCAAAGTAAGTAAAAAAATCACTAAGATGCAGGGAGTTGCTGAGTGTTAGAGAGTATAAGATAAATAATCTATTAAGGAGAGAAAATAATAAAAAAAAACAAAAATTAAGAAGATAGAAGCTAAAGATTGTTGTTGCATTTAAATCTTTGAAGATCAAAGTTGATTGGGAAGCAAGGAGCCAGAAGTGAGTTTTACTTGCAAGAAATGCAAGAAAAGAAACTGTTATCATAGAATTTATGGCCACATCTATCAATTTCAAACTGTAAAATGATGAGACTTTGTTATCAATCTAGTCAGTCAGTTAATTGCCATACATGATACTCGCTCAGGTGGTTATGTCTCTTTTGACACATGACTGACTAGGCAGAAAATTTTCCTGCAGTAGGTTACCATTTCTTTCTGCAGTTGACCTTTAAGCAAAGCTATAGAACCCAATCTGTCTTGCTTTTCAACCCATAGCTGGAAGGAGAATAGATAGATTAATACCTTTCCCAAAGGTTTTTTGTGCATAAGTGAATGCAACCAATTCAAATGGAAATTGAACTCAGCACTCTACTAGTACTGTGCTTAAATTCATAGAACATGGGGACCATAAAAAAGAGTTAATCATTACAAGTACCACCATGAAAATATTTCTGGAAAAGGCACAGTAAACTATCACCCGGTTCACACTCCACCCACGTCTATTGAGCAGGTAAAGAGGCTCATCCCTTGTTTCCTGTTTAGGATGTGGTTTCCGATTTTTCTCTTTTCCAATATTTTCACTCTTTTTTTTTATTTAATTTTTTTTTTTCAATTGGAGTAGATAGACTAAACTATCGACCGGTTCACACTCCACCCACATCTATTGAACAGGTGAAGAGGCTCATCCCTTGTTTCCTGTTTAGGATGTTGTTTCCAGTTTTTCTCTTTTCCAATCTTTTCTCTCTTATGTAGCCCCCTGCGCATCAGTGGTGTTTTCGCCTTGCTTGAAAAAAAAAAAAAAAGGGAAGTAATGTTACTGTGGTGAGAAAGGGACTGAAGCCAAGATGCTGGGTCAGGACCTATAACATTGCAGATTCTTTTTTGGATTTTATCAAGAATCTCTAAATATTTTGTAGGCACACATTCTAAGCAGATATATACACTTGTGTGTATAGCACAATTTTTTCCATTTTATGATTTGGATGAGCATAGGTCTTTTCCTTTTTTTTTTATTGGTATCACCTCCACAAGGCAGTGAAACCATGAAAATGCAAGGGCTTACAGGGTGTGGAAGAATTAGGAACAGAAACATTAATAGTAAGCAGAAAAAGGAAAGAGTAATCAAGAGGTTGGCAGATAGCAATTGATATTGCATTTAAATTTTTGCAAATTAAAGTTGGCTAGAAAGCATGAATCCAGAAGGGAGTCTCACAAGCAAGAAGTGTAAGAAAAGAAATGTCAGTCTGGTAATGCTCTTGAATTTGAATTTATAAAGTCTAGGTACCAAAGTGAAGAGTGCATTTGAACAATTACCATGAAATTATTTATAAAAAAGCACAAAGAGACAAACTTTCAGCAGTGTTAAAGTCACCATATGTGATGGCAATATTCTAAACATGGATGAATGTTAGACTTATAGATATGTAAGATAGATTCTGGAAAGAAAAATTATTTTGTACATCACAATGAACCAAATTTCTTAGCAGCTGACCTAGCAATGGATTCAGTATAGTTTTCCATTTCATGTCAGCTGAGAACGTTAGCATAAGGAGCCACAATAAGTCATTTTCAAGAGGTTACCATCAAACATGTTAATCAAAGGCAGAGGGGATGGTCCCTCAGATAATTAATGAAGAGAAGTTTAATTTGGTTCATTACTACAAACCAAGGATTGAACTCATGACCACTAGGTACTAACACATTTATAACCAACTGCTATATCCACTACTCCATAATCCCAAAGGGACTTTGGTGGGCTATTTTTAAAGCCTTTTATATTCAGTGTCAGATGGATTTTGACAACAGGATTATGTTAGTCAGTTTGTGCCACTTGTCGTAATTTGTATTTAACAAAATTCCAACACGAAAGAACATAATTCATTTCACAGGATATTTCACAATAATCAATGAGATAATCAACATCAGCCAATCTATGGACACCTGATGAGGACCAGAGGGTACTTGGTCGAAACATTGTATCTATTATAACACCTATATCAACCAAGATGAGAACAAAAGTTCAAAATAATTCCAAGATTAAGACTGAATCAGTTCAAAAATTTATTTGAAGACACTGTAACTTCTTTCCGCATAAATGTTTGAATAAAATTTACTCTTTTTCACTTCCATTCTTGTCTTGCCATATTGTAGAATATTAGGTAAACTTACAGAAATATTAACTGATTTTTATTTTCTATTTCCTTGTACATGTTCTAAAACTGTCCATTAGGCAATTGCATGTTTTTTGTTGATTAACATAAATAGCTGAGGGGAGAACTACATTCATTTTATCTTTTTTTTTTCTTTGTCTGGATATACATTGGCCTTCAAGATGCTGTCTATTGACATCTGACTTTTTACATTTGTCTCTCTATGATGTAAGAGATATTTTTTTTTTAACAGAAAACTATTTTGAATGCACGGAAATATATTAGACGCATTATATTTTTTTAATCTTTACTCTTAAAGATTATTAGATTAAAAAATATATTTATACTTGTGGCTTCACTTTTTTCATTGACTTTTACTTGTTGAATCAACCTCATTTAAAGCAAAGTCTGTATAGAAATGTTTGTGTGCATATGTGTGTGTATACATGTGTTGTAGAAAAATAATCATGTGTACATAGGTGTATATGTTTAAATAAAGAAGACAAGAGGAAAACTATATTTTTCTTAACTACACATTTCATCTTGTGATGGTCTTTATCAAGGCAAAGAGTTTAAATTAATTTTACTTTAAATAATTTATCTATAAATAAAAAGTTGTTAGCTACTAAAAAAAAACACTCATAAGATTAACTGAAATTATTAAACATTTAAAAAACATCATAGTTCATGTTTAAGGAGAAATTTTTTCATGTGCAGTATAATGTTAAAATGATGGAAATTTTTTTTCATGCTTGTAAAATTCTATATATAAACATTTACAAATGATATGCAATGAGGTGGGGGGGGATGAACAAAAAACAAACTAAAATATTAAAACAAATACACAATTAAAAATAATTAATGTTAGTTGAACCCATCAAACCCTCAAAAAGAGAGGCTGCTGTATTCTGTCTTTAAACAAGATCAAGAGGCGCTATCACTAAGGGAGAGGGAAGAAAATAATTAGGGATATGTGAAAAGAAAAATGAGATGTAAAAAAGAGGAGTCAACAAACTGGATAAATATCAAGTTTTTCAAGCTGCTGTACCTTTATAATCACCATTAGACTCATCCAACTTTTTTCAAATCCTCTGCAATGTCCTCAGATTTACACCCAAAACCTCTGGAATGTTTGTATTGGAGTTTTGGGCATAAATGCCAAGCAGCACAGTACGCCATTTCCAAATTTCTGGCAGATTGAATTGTGTCATGGTGACTCTTTTTCTCACAAATGGAACGAAACTGATCCTAATATACTGTGCTGTTGACAGAATCAAAAACAAACAATGCATATACATGAAATGAAAAATATAAAATGGCAACAATTTACCCATTGTATCCCGTATATTTATTTTATGACTTCTTTCTCTTTGCAGTTGGTGGATAAACTGATACGTTCAGTCAAGCAGAAAAAGCTCAAAATCCAGTGGTTAGACAACACAATAAAAGTAACAGGAGCATCTGTAAAAGATGGTAAGAAATTTTACTTATATTATCTTCCCATAATACATATATAAACATTCCATAATTCATGCAGGCACACACATATACATATATGTAATTTCTAAACATAGATTGTTGAATATAACAATAAATGTCTATTGTGTTTAATGTCTAAACATCGCATTTTAGCTTTAATTTCAGGTGAAAATAAAGACAAAATTTGCCCAACATTTGGATATTTTTTTTCTTATGCTGGTTCTAAGCTTTCGGCTCACATGAGTCATCTTCAGAAAGGTTACAGGGATGTTAACATAAAGACATCCACCATCAAAGATGATTTTATCTTGTGTTGACATAAAACATTGCTATGTGATGATAACAGTAACCAAATAGCAGATGAAGATTGTAAATTTGTAATGCAGTTTTATGACATCACACTGTGTGAAAGACAGAAATGTTAACAGAAGCATATCTCTAAATGCAATGTAATATGTTGTGACTAGAATGAAATGTAATTTTATTAAGTGTGGGTTGTTTTGATTTAATGCAGATGGCCTTCAATATATATATATATATATATATATATATATAGCATTTATAAAAACACTAGCAGTATAGCCCGGCATTGCTTGGGTGTAAGGAAAGCTTTAAAACTAATCCATGGTCCTGGAGTTCAGATTCTTTGGACGTTGACATGAAAGACTAAAAAGTTTCCAGTTAAAGCAAAACCATAGACTGAAAGAAAAATAAATGGATGTAAATCAAATTTTGATTTCTTGGTATCGATTTATATATATATATATATATATATATATATATATATATATATATTATCAATTTTCTGCACCATTGTAAGAACTGCAACCTTGAAACTTCTGAATATCTTTTCTTATGTCTTTGTCTATGAGTGTATCAAATTTGATTAAAATCGGACCACTCCTTCTATAACCCGATTTTTTTGATTATCGATTTTTGATATTTATCAGGGGTACCTCGACACAAAACCTAGTTAAGAACACTCACAGACACTTATAATACAACTGTGTAAATTTTCAAGAAAATCGGTTCAGCCATTTCGGAGTCTATAGGTAACAGACACACGCACACAGACACACACACATACAGACAAAGTTCCATTTATAAATAAGTTTAGATTTAGATAAGAAATTTTGCTTATATTATCCTCCTGTAATACATACATTTGTGTCATTGCACACCGATATATATGCATATATATATATATATATATATTAGTTTTTGATTATAATGAAATTAGACTAGTAAACAGTTGTATTAAAAAGTGTTTAACATATTTATATTGTAGAACTTTTGAATATTTTTCATTTGGAAATGAGTTATTTCCTTGACCTAGGTTTCAACCTTTCAGTATCTTCAGGCGATTTACAATAACTGATTTTTTCATTTTTCAAACGCACAAACAGGGATTTTTCACAAACATGTGACTGGAATGTTAAACAAACAAAAATTTTTTAAAAGTATTCAAGGATTCTACAACACTTTCATCTATGTTTATATGATCCTAGTATGTATTTATAGAATCCAGGAGGAGAGTGTCCAACAACAATTCCTAAAAGCCTCAGTTAAAAATGATGATGAAGGCAACAACTACAACCTGTCTGTATGTTTGAAAAATGGAAAAAACAGTTATTGTAAATTGCCTGAAGATACCAAATGGTTGAAACCTAGGTCGCAAAAATAACTCATTTCCAAAGGAAAAATATATATGTATATATATATATATATATATATATATATATATATATTGTCATCCGCAGACAGATCTGTTTCACTGCATCACAGCTCATCAGTACGGTTAGACTCCGATTGCTCCCTAACCCAGGCTCAAAATCTGACCGAATTGGCGTCAGTTGGCGACTCTACTCCTGGGCCACAGGGCGTTCGGTGGAAGAAGGCAGTCTTTTTTAGCGCATATCATATTACACACCCAGCAACCAGAGTGCTCCAATTCATTTTTAATGAATGAGCAATGCGTTCACGCTAGAGCGGCTACCGTTTTTCAAAGTCTACCCCTCCTCCAGAGTGCTCAATCAGGGTGTGAGAGCGTATATATATATATACTTTACAGAAAGTTCTGGAGATTAACAAAATGGAATTAACAACTGACATATGTAATTTATTTGTTTGAACATTATTTTTAATTGATACTCATATTTGAGTACAAATTCTATTTTTAATTAAACAGTATATCTCTGAATATAATGTAAATATTATTTTATATGCCAGTAGACATATAGGAAAAGGAAATATTTTTTAAATATTTTAAAAGTATAAAAAATAATATCAAATTACACTGCTCAGTGCCTAAATAATCCAAAGTAATTCCAGATTTTAAGTTTTATAACAACACAGTAACTCTAAGCATGTATCATTTCGCCCCTTCATATAGTTGCTTATGCATGCTTTATAAATGATATTTATAATAGGTTTGGGCTTTATATGCATATCATATATAAAGCCCAAATAGAATGTGTCAAACCATGCTGAATATGTGAAAACCAGTTGTGCAGCCTTGACTTGACCTATGAATCAACTAGCAGTATAGCCCGGCGTTGATTGGGTGTAATGAAAGCTTTAAAACTAATCCATGGTACTGGAGCTCAAACTCTTTGGACGTTGGCACAAAAGACTAAAAAGCAATAGTTTTTTCCAGTTAAAGCAAAACCGTAGACTGAAAGAAAAATGAATGGATGTAAGTCAAATTTTGATTTCCTGGTATTGATATCAAATAAGTTTTTTCATCATAAACTGAAATTTAAAGGCTAAATAAGTCCTCTGAGTAAATGGTATCATGGCTGAGACTAAAAACTACAATTATACCTACTTAGATCCAAACCTGAAGCAAAAACTAAAATAAAAGGGCTGAAAAAAATACAGACATACAGGCAGATAAACAGACACACACACAAATACATTATCGATTTTCTGCACTATTGTAAGAACTGCAACCTTGAAACTTCTGAATATCATTTCTTATGTCTTTGTCTATGAGTGTATCAAATTTGATTAAAATCGGATCACTCTTTCTATAACCCGATTTTTTCAATTATCAATTTTTGATATTTATTGGGGTTACCTCGACACAAAACCTAGCTAAGAACACTCGCAGACACTTATAGTACAACTGTGTAAATTTTCAAGAAAATCGGTTCAGCCATTTTGGAGTCTATAGGTAACGGATACACACATATGCACACAGACACACACACATACAGACACACACAGAGACAAAGTTCCATTTATAAATAAGTTTAGATCAAAGGAAACTGTACTCTGTATATTTGTTAATGAAACACTACTGACTGCTGTTGGATTCACAGTAACTTTCCAAGTACAGTTATTCTATCTTGTGCATTGTTTTGAAAAAACACGACACTATCCTTATTGGTTTAGCGGACACACTCCATCCCATCCTATTCTATACCATCCCACCCTGAAAATCACAATAGAAATAATTTGAAGATTCAGAATAGTGCAACAAAGCAGCTTGTTAAGACTCCAAACAAGTATTTTGCAAACGATTTTGAAAATGTAAGTGATACTAAGATAAGTGTATGAAGACCTAAAGGCAGTACTTTGAAGAAGAATAAAACACTGTTGCCCTAGGTAGGCTTTTTCTCTTTTTTTTTTTTTTTGCTTAATAGATTATAGCTTGATATTTTCCGGACATGCCTTTTGTCCAGATCCTCTGTGTATTTCATGTCGTTATGGCTTGGCTTCACAAAAACTTTGGAATGATTCCAGGTCCAATGCAGGCCCATCGATGGCTGATAAGGCCCACAAAAGACAGAATTAAATGAGTGTCCAGCCTACACAATGAGGTTTTCAGACTGTATAGCATGGATGTCACCATCCCCACCCTTTAAACTAAGGAATTAAATTACCTGTCACAGCCGAACAGGGCTGGATAATGATAGTAAAATCTCCGAGTCATAGGTTTTCTTTTCCCATTATGATTGCTATCATGAAGTTGAAGAACCACCAAAATGTATGACATTTGAAGAATGATACACAGTGGAATACATGCTACTGTATGACATTAACTTAAGTTCAGTACAAAGAATGTACTATCAAGCCAACAACTTTTCAACAGCATTGAACAGCTCATAATAATCAGTCAGTTAAGTGCCATACCTGATACACACTTGGGTGGTCATGTCTCAAAAGACACATGACTGACTGAGCAAAAGATTTTTCCACAGTAGGCTGCCATGACTTTCAGTGGTAAAATGGTTGCTGATCAAGACTATATAACCTAATCTGTCCTGTTATTTAACCCATAGCTGGAGAGAAGAGACAGATTTATACCTTTCCCAAGGGGGTTTGCATGTAAGTGAATGTAATAAATTCAACTAGAATTCGAACTCAGCTCTCTGATTTCTCATTCTGATCTGATCTGATATTCTCTGCTCCACAGCACATATCAAATAATGATACAGTTCCTAAAAGAAGCAGAACAATACTCAAAAAATATAAAGTACAAATTCAACCTGACCCTGTCTCATACGTACTTTTATATAACTCAAAAGTAATTACCACAACAAAAGTACTTCAATTTACTGATATACATCAATTATATTAAAAAGTAACATCTCTCTACTAAAAGATAAAATCATAAAAACACAAACTTGTCAACTCATAACAAACCAGTGTTATTTGAGTTTTAACAATAATTTTTATGAACAAAATTTTGGATTACTGATGGGATTGTGTTTTGGCAGAGTTTTAGCTTGTTCTCATGCTGTCAAAAATGGTGCCATCTAAAATGATAGCAATATATATATATATATTGATCTACCTAGTATTGAGTATTTTATAATAAGGCATAAGAAAAAAATAATCCAAAGGACAAGATAGACAGTATATATATATATATATATATATAAGGAAGTAGCTAACCTAGAGGCAACAGACCTACCTAGATTTCACCTAATGGATCATCAGGGCAAGTTGGCTAATTAGGCTGAAGTAAGGTGGTAATCCAAAGGACAAAGAACAAGATAGACAGTATATATATATATATATATATATATATATATATATATATTTTTTTTTTTTTTTTTTTTTAATCGTATCACCCCGAGCAAGGCGGTAACACCACTGATGTGCAGGGGGCTACATAATAGTGAAAAGATTGGAAAAGAGAAGGCCGGAAACCACATCCTAAACAGGGAACAAGGGATGAGCCTCTTAACCTCTTCAATAGACGTGGGTGGAGTGTGAACCGGGCGATAGATAGATCTATCTACTCCAATTAATATATATATATAAGTAGCTAACCTAGAGGCAACAGACCTACCTACTTGACTTATGAATCAACTAGCAGTATAGCCCAGCGTTGATCGGGTGTAATGAAAGCTTTAAAACTAATCCATGGTACTGGAGCTCAAACTCTTTGGACATTGGCACAAAAGACTAAAAAGCAATAGTTTTTTCCAGTTAAAGCAAAACCGTAGACTGAAAGAAAAATGAATGGATGTAAGTCAAATTTTGATTTCCTGGTATCGATATCAAATAAGTTTTTCATCATAAACTGAATTTTGAAAGCTAAATAAGTCCTCTGAGTAAATGGTATCATGGCTGAGACTAAGAACTACAATTATATCTACTTATAGCCAAACCCAAAGCAAAAACTAAAATAAAAGGGCTGAAAAAAATACAGACATACAGGCAGATAAACAGACACACACACAAACATCTTGCCTTTTATATATATATATATATTATCAATTTTCTGCACTATTGTAAGAACTACAACCTTGAAACTTCTGAATATCTTTTCTTATGTCTTTGTCTATGAGTGTATCAAATTTGATTAAAATGCATCATCAGGGCAAGTTGGCTAATTAGGCTGAAGTAAGGTGGTATTATATAAGATACTCCGCAACCAGGTAACTAAAAAAATAGAAGACACCAAACACTCTAGATGGGGGGGGGGGAACAATTTATTCACAAAAAAAGGGCTCATTTAAGATTATAATAATAAAGATGATTTGGATGATAATGATGTTAAATTCTATTTGGAATCACTTCTAACAGATGGAAAATAAGATTTAACAACCAATTTATTGTCTTTAAACAACAGTAAGGACAGCAAAAGTACTGCATTATTCAGAGATTATTGGAAACTAAAAAAAATACAAGAACCCAATTATTACCTGGAATATCGTAGCTAAATCCAAACATTACAATGGAAAAGGAGATAAATGTAATCTATGCCTTTTAGAAAAACTTGTCATCTTAAACCATATCAAGAATCCAGATTTACTTAATAAAAAAAGTGATTTAATTACCACATGCTGTCATAGAAAAAATATACTTAAATTCTTAGACTCAGATTGATATAGATTCCTCTCCATTTTCTTTCTTTCTTTCTTTCTTTCTTTCTTTCTTTCTTTCTTTATTCTCCCCACCACAATATTACTTTTAACAATTATGAATTAAAACCCTTTTATTTTTGCTCTCTATGTTTTTTCATTTTTAATTTTAATTCTAAGTTTTATTTTATTCTTATTTTTTATGTTCATTTTATTTTATTTTATTTAAAATCTTAATTTTTTATCTACATGTAATATTTGAATATTTAAATTTTTATGTTTCCCAACTAGGCCTTTTTGATTTCTTTTTCCTGCATTTTTTTATTTTTAATATTTTGCATTTTATTTTTAATTTTAAGTTTTTAAATTTTTATCTACATGTAACCTTTTTAATTTTGTTATTAAAAAAGCAGTAACTTATCTTTATAAGATTTAATTCCCATGAACATTGAGTGAATTTAAATTCAAATCCATTAAACCATCAGTTTCAAATATGCACCTGATGATTGCATAATGCATAAAACTCGAAGTCATGCCACAGATATAATAATATCTTATAATATGCATATATATATATATATATATATATATATATATATAGACAGAATGGTCTTTATTACAATAAAGAGGATTCTTGAATCTCATCCTTTCCAAACAATTAATATATTTCTGATATATTGATAATGTTTTATTAATACATGCCCACAAAACTTGTAAATAAAACTAAACAGAATTCACTTATTATTCGCCTTAATGACACAACTGACAGTTGAAAGACTGACACCAACAATATCCACAATCTCTCTGTAAGAATTTCCAGTGTGTTCATGCAGTATTAGAATTTTTGTACACTTCCTTGGAGTAATGCCCATTACTGACAATGGCCTGAAGATGACTAATTGAGAGTCCAGACAATAGTATACTCGGGTGCGATAAAAATCTGATGCAATCATGGATAAAGCAATATTTTTCAAGGCCCAAAAATTTCATCTTTCATTATAAAAAATAAATAAATTCATATTACTGCACACCATTCATCCCAAAAATAAATTCATATTACTGCACACCAAATGACCTAATCTGAGGTAAAAATAGAAATCGATTACACCCTATCACTTCAGTGGGTCTAAAACTGACTGTAATGTGAAAGAAAGGAAACTATAATAGTTGTTTCAATTAATTTGCACAAGGATGTAGAGTGGAAAATTTACTTAGTACTTGGGATTTCAACCTTGCATCAACAACTTCCTCATTTCAGCAAGAGAGCTATGGTCAGTGTAATATTAATGCCAGCATGATAGTAATTGTGGAGAATAGGTTGATTTTTTTCTTATATGTATATGAATGTGTATGGCACTCTCCATGTTAATACATTAATGATCTCCCTGATTCCATAAGAGCCCAAATAGGTTTGTACGCCAATGACACCACAGTTTACTCTCGCCTCCTACAAAAATCTGGTGTAGGCGTCAAAGCTAACCTCGCAGCCGAGATTGAAAAAAACCTCCAATCCATATTGGACTGGGGTAAGAAATGGCTAGTAAATTTTAATGCTTCTAAAACGAAGCTACTCTCAATTAACCATCATCGACAATCTCACCTACCTCCCATTAGCATGGACCAGGCTTGGCTCCCAGAGAGTAAAACACTACGCCTCCTTGGTCTCACACTTTCAGCGGACCTCAAATGGAATGACTATATCGAATCCATTGCTAAATCCGCTGCTATGAAAGTTGGTTCTCTGTGTAGGGCCCGGAAGTTTTTCTGTCTAAATCTATCCTGCACATTTATAAATCTACCATCTGCCCGTGCATTGAATACTGCTGCCATATCTGGTCGGGTGCCCCTGCTGTTCTCCTCGGGCTTCTCGATAAGGTTCAGAGGAGGGTCTGTAATGTGATAGATACCGACTTGGCAGACTGCCTGCAGTCTCTCTCCCACCGGCGCGACGTGGCTTCCCTGTGTCTCTTCTATAAATACTTTCACAGCTTCTGCTCCGATGAACTTAGATCACTGGTGCCCCCTAAATACAAATTTGAACGAGATACTAGATTAGCAACTAGATCCCACCCTTTTACAGTGAAACCGATAAAATGCAGCCGTAACTTCTACTCCAACAGTTTCTTTCCTCGCACTTCCCGACTGTGGAATTCTCTTCCACACGATTGCTTCCCCGATGGCTACAATCTCCAGGGGTTTAAATGTAAAGTCAATAGACGCCTCCTAACACACTAACCTGCTCCCATTCTATCAAACACTCTTCCCATCTGCCCAACCCTCATCCTCGGTATCCTTACTCATCTGTCACCTTCCTCCTGACATTCCCTATGTCTAACCACTCCTTCTCTTTACCTTCCTCTATGTAGCCCCATGCGCAATAGTGGCAGTGGAATGCCTTGCTTGGGGTGAGATGATTAAAAAAAAAAAAAATACGACCTTGTGTCTTCATGGAAGGCTGGTTATATATCAGTCCATCAGTTAATTGCCATACGTGATACATGCTTGGGCGATCATGTCTCTTTTGAGACATGACTGACTAAGCAGAAGATTTTCATGCAGTAGGTTGCCATTACTTTCTCCAGTAGACTGTTTACTAGCCAAGGCTATAGAACACAATCTGTCCTGCTATTCAGTCCTTTTATCCAGATCAGTCAGTTAAGTGCCATATATGATTCACACTTAAACGTTCATGTCTCTTTCAAGACATGACTGACTAGACAGAAGATTTTCTTGTATTAGATTGCCATTACCTTCTGCAGTAAACTGGTTACCAGCCAATGCTATACAACCCACAGCAGAAGGGAGAAGAGATGAATTCATATCTTTCTCAAGAGTATTTATGCATAAGTGAATGTAACAAATTTGACTGGAATTTGAACTCAGCTCTCCGATTTCCCATTCCAATCTTATGCCCATTACACCACAACATACATATACCTGAGTATATAATTCAGCGATCATCATTTATAAAATTCTTTTTGCTTCTTGTTTCATATACACCAGGAATGTTAACCTACATGGCTCATCTACAGAATTTCACAAGGCAAGAAAACCTAATGAACCATGTAATCCACGTTGGATAAAATTCTGCTTGAAGAAAATTAGGGAATAAACAGGGTGAATATTGCAAAATAAAGTTCTTTTAGATGAAAGATAGTAAAAAAAGACATTCTTTGAAGATGAAGAACTCATCTCAGAATCTGAAAGAAAATATGATAATCTCTATTGCTGTTTGATATAATTAATTTTGTATAGTGCAAAGTGAATCATGTATGTTTATTGATCAAATTTATTCAAGCCAGAAAATATTCTACAGTTATTTGCAAAGTAATAGAAAGGAAAATATTGAACAGAGTTTATCCTTTAAAGCTCGTTCAGACTCTTTATCTGATTGAATTTTCTTCACATATTCTAAACATTTATGTTCATAAGAGACATTTCTCATCTCTTGAGGATTTTGCATTATAAAAGATAGATGAATTTCAAAATGGTTTATTTCTTTCAACTTATTTCTTTTCTTTGATGAATGTTAAAAATGTATTTCTTTCTATCTATTCATATATCATCTTTCAACATTACTCAATAACTGTCTATATTTTTGAGATGAGGTATTATAACTATTTATGCTATTTATAACGTTCAGACTGTTGACCTCATCTTTATTACCATATTCACCATGTTCTGACTGTTATATGCTCCTGGCCTTCTTCAGTTGATATACGTTGGAATTTCAAACGATCTACCCCTGTAGACTAAATAAAAGATCTTTGTTTGAAATTCCAACATTCATCATTTGAAGAAGGATAGAGTGTACAACAGACAATTTGTCCTGCTGTTCAGTCCTTTTATCCAGATCAGTCAGTTAAGTGCCATATATGGTATATGCTTAGATGACCATGTCTCAAAAGAGACATGACTGACCAGGCAGATTTTCTTGTATTAGATTGCCATTACAATATCATCTCAAAGTATTGGAATATCATCTGTTGGAAAACATCAAGAACTTATTCAAAGTCCTAATAACTTCTTTTCTTACTATTTGTATATTTAAATTAATTCATAAATTAAACTAATTGGGTTTTTTATGAGGGTTAGCTGAAATGTATGAGGCACCCAGTGAGGATTGAATTCACTACTCAATTGAAATGATTCTAGCAAGACAAGCATGTTATTATAATTGATCTAACAAGACAAGCTTGCTTACCATCACATCATATCAAGGAACAAAGATGATTTTCCAATCATAGCTTAGATGTGGCACAAGGCCAGATGTATGGGACACCTAATGAGGATCAAACTCACGGCTCAGTCATAATTGATCTAGCAAGGCAAGATTGCTAACCATCACACCATATCAAGGTACTAAGGTGATTTTCTAAGCATAGCTTAAAAGTGGCACAAGTCCAGAAGTATGGGACACCTAATGAGGATCAAACTCACGGCTCAGTCATAATTGATCTAGCAAGGCAAGATTGCTAACCATCACACCATATCAAGGTACTAAGGTGATTTTCTAAGCATAGCTTAAAAGTGGCACAAGTCCAGAAGTATGGGACACCTAATGAGGATCAAACTCACGGCTCAGTCATAATTGAGCTTGCAAGACAAGATTGCTAACCATTGCACAACATGGAAGTGCCTAAAAATGATATAAATGTAAGTAGACACACAAGTTGCTAGACTAAAAGACATGCAAGTGTGCCAAAGTCCATGGTCAGTGAAGCAAGAACACCATATATATTGAAGAAAGTGTTCAGTTCAGAATTGCCTGTAAGTTACCTGGATAGATATAATTTTATATATTCATATATAAAATATATATTTTTATATTCTTACTATTTTTTTCACTTTTGTTGTTGCTATCACAGTGTTTTCACTATTGTGCCCTTTGACCTTCATCAGGTGTATATCAATACAGGTAACTTACAAAACTGTCTAAAAACAGTTTTGGACAATTGTCTCAAATTTACAGCTTTAACATTCCAGATTTTCTAAGATTTACTTATAAAAATAATATATAATAATTATTACATACACTATTTACATTCTAACTATTATCCTCATCATTATTGTTGTTGTAGTTATCATGTTTCAGCTGTTGTACAATCCACCCTTCATCAGGTGTATATTGAAATAACCTGCAGGGAATTCTGAACTGAGTCCTTTATTTAATCAACAAGGTGTTCTTGTTCTACTCACTATGTCTCGTGATATCTCATTTAGTTCTTATTTTTGGTTAAGTTATTGCTCGCCCTGTTTCCACCGAATCCAAGTACTCACAACTACTATGTCACTAAATTCATCTTAACACTTTTATTCATTAGGCTACTCTCCATAGGACAATTCTGTAGAGAATTTGGAGCCCTAAATTTATCTTGCCTGCCTGCTGATGAATATTATCCAGATCAATATACACCTGATGAAGGCTAGAAAATACAATAGCCAAAACATTATTATTTAAAACAAGATCTTGCTCAATAAACAGAGTGACAGCACTTCACTAAATGACAGAAAAATATTCACTGAGGAGAAATTTTTAAAAATTGAAATAATATCTCAAGGTTAAATTCACTTTGACAGGAAGGGAGACAAGTCACTGCCACTAATTTTTTTTTTTTTTTTTTATAAGCATTTCACCCCGAGCAAGGCATGTCACTGCCACTACTGTGCAGGGGGCTACGTAGAGTGGAGAAAGGCTGATTAAATATAGGAAATAACAGAGGGTGGGTGATAGGTGGGTGAGGATACCGAGAATGAGGGTTGGGTAGATGAGAGTGTTGTGAGAATAGTTGGGAGTTAGTGTGATAGGAGGTGTCTATTGACCCTACATTTAAACACCTGGAGATTGTAACTGTCGGGAAAGCAGACTTGTGGAAGGGAGTTCCACAGGCGGGAAGCGCGAGAAAAGAAGAGCAAATCCATTAAGCTGAAGAATAGGTCTAATTTGTTAGTGTTATGGTGCCCTCATACGAGGAATGGACTCTTCCTCTTCTTATATGTAATTACCTGCATGACTTCCAGAAGGCAGTTAACAGCAGTTGTTAGTCAGGCAGTCAGGCAGTGTAATAATACCTTCAGACTTACTTATTTCTAGTTACTTATTATTAACACTTCCTTTAAATATCTTGTTTCTTGTTTATACTAATACACTGTTTTGAACCTACCTTCTTGTTTCATGTCTTACTTCTGGCACAAACCGGTCATTACAACAATTTGGCAATGAAAATTTGCAACAATATATATATATATATATATATATATATACTAGCAGGATAGCCTGGCATTGCTCGGGTGTAATGAAAGCTTTAAAACTAATCCATGGTCTTAGAGCTCACACTCTTTGGACGTTGGCATGAAAGACTAAAAAGTAATAGTTATTTCCAGTTAAAGCAAAACCGTAGACTGAAAGAAAAATGAATGGATGTTAGTCAAATTTTGATTTCCTGGTATCGATATCAAATAAGATTTTTTTGTCATAAACTGAATTTTGAAGGCTAAATAAGTCCTCTGAGTAAATGGTATCATGGCTGAGACTAGGAACTACAATTATACCTACTTAGAGCCAAATCCAAAGCAAAAATTAAATAAAAGGGCTGAAAAAATACAGACATTCAGGAAGATAAACAGACCCATACACAAACATCTTACCTTTTATATGTATATATATATATATATATTATCAATTTTCTGCACTAGTGTAAGAACTGCAACCTTGAAACTTCTGAATATCATTCTTATGTCTTCGTCTATAAATGTATCAAATTTGATTAAAATTGGACCACTCCTTCTATAACCTGATTTTTTCGATTATCGATTTTTGATATTTATCGGGGGTACCTCAACACAAAACCTAGCTAAGAACACTCGCAGACGCTTATAGTACAACTGTAAATTTTCAAGAAAATCGGTTCAGCCATTTTGGAGTCTATAGGTAACGGACACGCACACACACACACACATACACACACACACACACACAGAGACAAAGTTCCATTTATAAATAAGTTTAGATCAGTAATAATTAGCCTCACTTTTACCAGATACCACAACAAACTGGCGATGAAGTTCCACAGCAATTAGCCAACAACTGTGGATTCAATCTTAAAGAATTAGCAAAGTTAAAATTTTAATAACAGCAACAAAGATGAGGACAATAGTTTCAATGGAATTGGTATAAATAAATCCTCACCCCTAAAATTCAGACAGAAATAATAATTCTGTTGATCACAAAAAGGAAAATTGTTGAAAATTTAGACAAGGAAAAATAATTCAAATTGAAAGATTACTTCATGATTTATTATAAATTGGTCAAATTCTGTTCTGTCCAAAACTTTATTTTAAAGTAAATGCATTAACATACTAAAAGTCACTGGAGAACTGGATATAAAGATAATGGTAGGCAGCGCCACCTATTTTGACATCCTGGAAATAATTTCAAAATGTGCTCTGAAATTCACAGTAAACACTGACTTGGCTGCTTATGGTAAGCCAGTTTGGATTTTTTTATAATCATTTCACCCAAAGCAAGGCAGTACTGCCACTGGTGTACAAGAGTCTTACATAAGAAGAGAGTAGTTAGAAAGAGAAACAAGTTATAGGGGGTGTTAGAGAATGGGTAAGAGAAGGACGAGAACACTGGTGTGAAGAGAGCTGATTAGATTAGTGTGAACAGGGAAAATAATATGATGGAAAGGATGCAAGTCAAAGAGATAGAAGATGGCTATTGACCTTACATTTAAATTCTTGGAGATTTAAGCTGTCAGGGAAGCAAGTATATGGAAGGGAATTTTACAGACAGGAGGTGCGAGAAAAGAAGCTGGCAGAGTAGAAGTTCCAGTTACATTTTGTTAATTTCATGTAAAAGTGTGGGACGTAGTTGCTAGTCTAATAGCTCAAGTAAATTCATGCAGAAGGGGCACCAGGGAGTTAAGCTCATTGGAGCAGAAAGCCATGAAAGTATTTGTAGAAAAGATAGAGGAAAGCCACATTACACTATTGAGAAAGTGACTGCAGCTGAGTTACCAAGTCGGGATCAATCACATTGCAGATTCTTTGTTGGATTTTGTCAAGAACCCCAAAGATGAATAGCAGGGGCACCCAACAAGATGTGACAGCAGTATTTAATACACAAGCAGATGGTAGATTTATATATGTGCAGGATGCATTCAGACGGGGAAAACTTCCTGGCCATACACAGTGACCTGACCTTCCTAGTAGCAGATTTAGCTATGGATTCAATGTAGTCATTCCACGTGAGGTTAGCTAATAAAGTTAGGCCCAGGAGGTGCAGTGTTTTGCTTTCAGGTAGACTAGCCTGATCCATGCTAATGGTGGGGGTAGGAGCAATTGTCTAAGGTGGTTAACAGATAGCAGCTTTGTTTTGGAAGCATTAAAATTCACAAGCCATTTCTTACCCCAGTTCATTACAGATTGAAGGTCCTTTTCAAACTGTTAGGGCACTCTCCACCTGTGTTCTACTATAATGGACTATTTCAAGCACTACATAAAGTAGTAGTGGGAAGACCTCTGGAGTAATGAGTAACGAGTCAGCCGAGTAACAAGTCAGTCGAGTATTTCCAGTAGTGAACTGGAAGTGTGCTATTTTTTTTTTTTAATCATTTCACCCCGAGCAAGGCGGAAACACCACTGATGTGCAGGGGGTTACATAAATGTAAAAAGATTAATTAGAACAGAGTGAGGAGTACAAACTAGTTAGAAAGGAACAATAGAAAGCAGGTCCG
Organism: Ascarosepion bandense; assembly: GCA_037127315.1. Classification (NCBI taxonomy): domain Eukaryota; kingdom Metazoa; phylum Mollusca; class Cephalopoda; order Sepiida; family Sepiidae; genus Ascarosepion; species Ascarosepion bandense. The sequence continues at coordinate 4,077,068 of JBBBDQ010000367.1, forward strand.
ATGACAGATACATAGGTGGAGAGAAAGGGAAGATTATACAGGGGTGAAGAGAGAGCTATAGTCCAGTGGTTAGTAGATGAGTATTAACTTTGCATTTAAATTTCTGGAGGTTGTAGCCGTCAGGAAAGCAAGAATACGGGAGCGAGTTCCACAGGCGGGAAGTTATTTATCAGACTCTACGTCTTACGACGATATGTGCTACTAAACCCTTGTTCCTTTATACTACTAACAACCTCTTTTGTAAATACTACTTCTTCTGGTAATATACCAATTTCCTACAATCCCATTGTTTGTATTTATTTATTCATTAATTCTGTTACATGCAACATAACACAAACTCAGCAGCAAGATTTGCTTTGTCAACCTCAGCAGATGTCTGATTGAGTAAATGGTGGTTTCATCAGCATAGATGCCTAATTGGGATCTGATTACATCAGGGAGATCATTCATGAAGATCAGAAAAGGTATAGGACCTAGAATAGAGCCTTGAGGAACACCCACATTCATATTATAGTATCAGGAGGCATGTTCGTTCAATACTACCTTCATTACGCGATTTGAAAGAAATGACTGGATGAAATCAAATAATGCATGCTGGACTCTGTCAAATGCTTTGGAGATATCCAGGAGAACCGCTCAAGCTTTGCCATTCTTATCAAGAGCTTGGTATTACACATTGATGGCCGTTAATATATCAGCAGGAGACCTGGTGAAGCGGAAACCACACTGTTTGTTAGAAAAGAGACTGTGGGCTGTGAGATGCTGAACCACTTCAGCATAAATAATAGCCTTAAAAACTTTGCCAAATATTGGTAGGAGGCTGATAGAGAAATAATTAGAGTGACCCAAGGGTTTTCCAGAAATCTTAAATATAGGAACCACAGAGGAGAACTTCCAGCAGGCAGGAAAGTAAGAAGCAGAGAAGCAGTAGTTGTAGAGTTTAGAGAGAACAGAGGAGAGTTCAGGGGCACATTTCTTCAGGACAATGATTGGGATTCTATCACCTCCACTTGCTTTCTGGGGGTCAAGCTTTGAAATTATGTTAAAGACCAGTGAAGAGTTAATGTGGACATCATTCAGTTGAGCCTCAGTTCTAGGTGGGAAGTTGGATACTCCAAACAAGTCCAGTGTTGAGTTGGTAGAGAATCTAAGAGCAAAGCATTTGGCCTTGTTTACTGAAGATGTGAGGACCTCAAATTCATTGATTAGAGAGGGATTGAGGGCTTACTGATATTTAGTACACTTTTACAGAGCTGCCAGTAGTCTTTAGAGCCAAACTTATGGGATGCTATACACTGCTTCATTCTGTCAGCAAACATCAACTTAGCATCATTAAAGATTTTCTTACAGTCATTACAAGCAGAGGCAAAAAAGCATGTATTATGATCAGACATGTGGCACTGATAAAGCTGGAAGAAGTGATTCCTGTGGATGATACAAGCAAGCAAGGAGAAACCAGGGGAACAAATGGGGTTTAAGTTGGCTGAAATGAAAGCATTAATGCCAGTCTTAACCTAAGAGGAGACCTTGGATGCACAGTCTTCAACAGGAAGACTAAAACTTTGTTCCAAGAGACATCACAGGAAATTGCAGAACAAGTCCCAGTCTGCTCTTTCTCTTTTCACTCTTTTCTTTTTTATTTTTTTTCAATTGGAGTAGATAACTATTGCCCGGTTCATATTCCACCCACGTCTATTGAACAGATGAAGAGGCTCATCGCTTGTTCCCTGTTTAGGATGTGGTTTCCAGCTTTCTCTTTTCCAATCTTTTCACTCTTACGTAGACCCCTGCACATCAGTGGCGTTACCGCCTTGCTCGGGGTGACATGATTTAAAAAAAAAAAGAAGTACACACAAGCTTAGTAGAGGGAGACAGAGACACATGTAAGAATGATCTGGAGATCAAGAGAGATCACCCTAGCTAGAGGGAGATGTTCACTGGCATAAACACCATGCATATGGACATTGAAGTCTTTCCTAAAGAAGGGAATGTAACCAGGGATGTAGAACTCAGAAGAGGGGAGAGAAAGGTCATGGTTAGGTTCACAGAGAGCTAAGATGTCATGTGAGTTAACTTGGAGGAAGGATTCAACACTGCAAATATTGGTACGGATACCTCGTATGTTCGAGAAAGAGATGTTTTTTGTTTAGCTGGTTTAGTTTGGTTTTTTGATTGTCTGTCATCATGGTTAGGGATTTTTATTAAATGAGAGGCCTAGAATAGTAGTATCAGTTGGTTGCCATATGCAACACATGTAGGAAGGAAACTAGCACAGACTGCAGCATAATATGGCCTCAGAGTTGCCTACCAGAGGGTCTTGCAGGAACACCCATCCATGTGTGACATGGCACTACAAGAAACCTCGATATTATTCAACTGTTTATTAAAGCAGCCTCTCAAGATGCTACACAAGAGTCCGGGCTTCTAACTACCAACCAGAAGCAGCAACCAGGAAACTGCCATTCTGGTACCCTCAGAATGAAGAGACATTGCCACCATTCACAAATATGGCAAAAAGCTTGTGACAGCACTACTACTAGGACCAGAGGAGAGGAAAAAAAAATGGGAACCCCTTCCTAAATAAGAAATAAGGTCTGTGCCTCTACTCCTGTTCAAAAGAAGAAGGAGGAGTATAAACAGGGCGACAGTAGGGTCTCTCAGCTCTAATTAACAAAAAAAATAATAATAATTTACTGAGTTTTAACTTAGTAAAAGTCATTATTAATTAGAACATGATAGCAAGTACCAGATGCACAGGACATTTCATTTCAGAATTTGTGTGGGTATCTACAGAGTTGAGTGTATATTAGAAATACTCATTGGAAGCCATTACTGCCTATCATACATAGTAATGTGGCTGATGACAGCTGCTTAATGATCGTAACCAGAATTCTTTGTTTGTTTTTGACTGCAATAACAGACGAGCAACAGTGACTCAAATCATATCAACTTTCAATGCAGAAGGTATTGATAAATCCATCAAGTCAACTCTGTATTCTTTAGTGTCCATGGGATATGAGAGCAGAAGATCCACTAGGGTCTTCCTGTTAACAACAAGCACAGCACCTCATCTAGGCTTGTGGCATCAATAATTGGACTTGTGGTTTGCCTCATGAGCCATGGTTCCACTACTTTTAGTTTGGGTGTAGGCTTGGGTGTAGCAAAGTTTTTTTTCTCTAAGGCAATGTGCAGTCTGGTGATGATTCAATAATTGTGAGTCCACATGGTATCTGTCAGATCTTTTGGTAACTGCTATGTTGTATTATTTCATGATCTATTCATAGACTCTGTACCTTCCAACACTATGGGTGCATGGCTGAGGGATTAGAAAGTTAACTTTCTGATCATGAGACCAGGGTTTGAATCTCATGATGGTTAATTAACCCTCTAGGGCCATTCGTATCATATTTGATACAGTATTTCCCTATAAGGAAACATTTGGTATTTCCCTATAAGGAAACATTTGGTATTCATTGACTGAGCAGTCAGTACTGCTTTCATTTGAAATTTCTAAAATATTTCTCTTAAAAAATTTTTAAGGAAAATATTTCTTTCAAGGCTTGTTTTCATACTGTATCAAATATGATACGAATGGCCCTAGAGGGTTAATCAGGAAGATGACATCTTGATGTTACTGGCCTGAGAAGGTGATCCCAGTGTGCAGCATATTTGAGAAGCCAAGTTCTAATTCCAGTCAGGTTTGTTGAATTCACCGCCCAGCAAATACCTTTGTGAAAGGTATGAATCCATCTCTTCCCCCTAGCTATGAGTTAATTAGTAAGACTTGTATCATTAAATGATTAAAATCTCAAAAAATTGTCTTACAATCTAAAAATATTTTCTAATTTTAAATAACCTGTAAAAGGTTGATAAACCACAAAAAAAAACAAATCAATCAATCAAATATTTTATCAAATTCTGTTTGTAAAATATGTAATAAATTTCCTGTTTTAATTAACTGTAATATACCTCCACTCGAGGATAATCAGTAAAATTGTGAGACATTTACTTTAAGACTGAATTATATTTTTAGCAATCAATTTTATATAAAAAAAATTATATTCACAATTCTACTCTCCCTCCTTAGAATTTTTTCTAGTTCTTCACTTATATTTAGTGGAAGCTCCAGGTATCTAAATGACTGTTTTCTATTGGTTAAAATAGCTAGATTTTCATATTAAATAGAAATTATTTTATATCATTCTTCATGGCAAAACTGTTCCAATTTTACAAAATTTGATGGAGTAATCTGGTTTTAACTTGACCAATCATTTCTCTACCAATTTTTATTAGCTTTGGGTGTATAATTTGACTCATTGCTCTGTTAAAAGGTGAAACTGAATTTTCTTACCTAAATAGTTTATGGTAGTAGCCATTGTTCCTTTTATATTTCTGACTCACATACACATGTAAAGCAACACAAATTCCCACTTATATTTGAAGACTGAGTTAGGCTAATTTTCTTCCAATGATAGTTTTAACTTTTTACCAAATAATATCTACTTTGTTTGCATTTTACCATACCTTCTGCCACATACCATCAATGTCACTGATCTGAGCTTTTTGCAAGAGCCAGAATGTGTTCAATTTAAGCAACAATTTCTTTTAGGTCATCTGGTTTTTCATGCTAACTTTGGCAAAATCTCTATTTGCTTTCACCCCAATGTCAATTAAAGTCTGTAGCTTGATAACATCTTCAACAAGTTTTATTTTAGTCCTAGCCAAACTTTTTCTGAAATAGCCAAACTCAGGCAGAGATAATGTTACATATTTCTTCTACATTTTTTTTTACTATGCTTAAGAGGAAATTTAAAGTTTTGACAAATTTGATACATACTTTCTTTATTGATTTAATAAAAAAAATGAAATAATTAAAACTTTTTTCACCTTGAAAGTTAAAGGACTTTGACAAATATAGATTAAATTTACAGTTTGAAATGCTAAAAGGTAAACATTTTGCAATAACAGGTTTCAGTAAAAATAATTTTAAAAAAACACTATTACATCCAGGACCTCAATTTTTCAACCGACCTGAAGTGGAACGAATATATCAGATCTATAGCTGCATCTACTGCTAGGAAGGTTGGGTCTCTGCGTCAGGTCAGAAAGTTTTCTTGTCAAAATCCATCTTGCACCTTTACAAATCTGCTATTCACCTATGCATTGAATACTGCTGCCATATCTGGTCGGGTGCTCTTTCTATTCATCTTAAAGTTCTCGACAAAACCCAAAGAAGTATCTGCAATATAATCAGTTCTAACTTGGCATCTCGACTCAAGTTACTTTCTCACCAATGTAACATGGCTTCCCTCTATCCTTTTTACAAATATTTCCATGACAACTGCTCTGATGAGCTTTTTCCCTGGTGCCTTGTCCATGGGATTTTAAATGAGCTACGAGATTGGCATCTAGGTCCCACCCTTTTACTGTTGAAATAGTTAAATGTAACTGCCACTTCTACCTCAACAGTTTATTTCCTCACACTTTCCAACTATGGAGTTCCCTTCTGTTTACTTGCTTCCCTGATAGCTAGAATCTCCAAAAACTTAAATGCAATGTCAACTGCCATCTTCTTGAATCTCATTCATCTTTTATCCATCCTCCACTACCTCTGTACACTATCTCTTTCTCTCACTGTAGCCCCCTGTGTCCTAGGGGCACTCCTACCTTGTTTGGGGTGAAATGATTAAAAACAACATGAAAACCTTGTATTTCAGTTCTTTTTTTAATTTTAGAAAACTTTCAGATACAAGGTATAATATTTAATGCAAATATTTACTATATTCCATCAGTAAGGAGTAAGATCCATTTAAACAGCTTCTTCAAGCAAACCACTATTCTGTGGAAACACCTCCCAAGAGGATGCTTCCTTGATCACTACAATCTTAACCTGTTCAAGCCTAGGGTTAACTATTATGTTACTCTCTTATCTGTATAAATTGCATCTTAATGTAGCCCTCTACCTCAAATAGTTCCTGGGCCTTGTATAGGTTGAACTTTCCTAAAAAAATGAACAAGAAAGAAAGACATTTAAAAACCAATTACAAATAGTCTGAAATTTTGTGAGTTTCCTCATGAGCCATGTTTTGTAAACTTCTGTACATATTGGTGTTATTTAAAGCCTTTGCACAATTCATAAGAATTCTGATTAAATATTGATGTCAATGCTAAAGCTTGTATGAGGTTTCAAGTTCCATAGTGCCCTGAATATATGAATTTAATATATGAATTTAAGTGTGCTATTAAATTGACATTTAGTTTGACCATTTTAGTGTTGCACAGCCATTTCTACTCTAACAGTTTCTTTTTTTTGCATTTCTCACCTGTGGAAAACTCTTTCCTTGCTTTCCTGATAACTACAATCTTCAAAAATTTATATGTACCATCAATTGTTATCTTCTGTCTTCTTGGACCCTGTTTTTTTTTTGTTTTTTTTTTTTGTGTGTGTATGTGTGTGTGTGTGTGTGTGTGTGTGTGTGTGTGTGTGTGTGCTTTCCTCAATCAATCTTACTAAAGTCTTCTCATTCTCTTTTGGCTTATGGCCTATCACGTTGAATACACCGGTTCTCGCTCGATCACCAAAGTTAAGCAATGTTGAGCCTGGTCAGTACTTAGATGGGTGACCGCTTGGGAATACCAGGTGCTGTAAGTGTATAGTAACGGATGTGCATTGTGGTGCAGTGGATATCGACTCGGAAAGAGAAATCGGTGAGCCGAGTTCGAATTCCAGTTGAATACCCTGCATTCACTTAAGCACTGGTACCCTTGGGAAAGATATTAATCTGTCCCTTCCCTCCAGTTATGGGTTAAATAACAAGGGTAGTACTTGGGGACCCTGCTCTTAAAAACAAATCTCAATGAATCTAGATACTCAAAAAAAAATGTTGTAAAATAAAATAACTTAAAAAATCATTGGTTATGACCTTAAATGATTCCATAAGGATTGAAAGGTCTTTAAACCTTAAAACAAACAAACAAACAAACAAACATTCTCTTTTAATTAAGCTGGTTAGATGTAGCCATAAGCCTTATGCTAACAATTTCTTTTCTCACAATTCTTGTTTGTGGAAGTCTCTTCTAGCTCCATGCTTTCTCACCAATATTAATTGTTATATACTCCTTTTCAGTATATATACCACTTTGATAAAGAATAGATCGGATCCAAAATTGAGAATCTTCTTGGCTTTGCTGATAAAGAAAATGTCAACATGGACATATAAAAAATTATGAATTTTTTTATTCTCCTCTCTTTGGTGACTTGTGTGTTGAAATTGGTGTTTTGTTGGTGGTTGACACAAGTGGAGTTGACAACTCAACTGCTATTCGTGACTGACCAAGTCAACTAGCAAAGCTTGAACTGGTCCCTGTCTCAACTGACGTCACTTATAAAGCTGTCCCCACAGACACCTGCAATGCACCATGTAACATGTCCGGTGTCAACCATTTCTGACCTTGGTAGTCATAATAAAAAATCATCAGGTGCACCTGCTTGTCATTCAACACAAATACACTACACATCAAAATTTTATGCTGCCCAAAAATATCGTCAAATGAATATTTAACATAATCTGCAAAATATAAATGCAATATCAATCACTGTCTCTTATCCTCCTGATTACTCTTTTCTTTCTGCTCACTATTAACGTTTTGTCCCTAATTCTTCCACACCCTGCAACTCCTTGCATTTTCATACAAGCTTTAAAATTGACATCAATATTTAATCAGAATTCTTATGAATTATGAAAAGGCTTTAAATAACACCAATATGTACAGAAGTTTACAAAACTCCATAGCTCAATTAGAAAACTAACAAAATTGCAGACTATCTGTAATTGGCTTTTAAATTTCTTTCTTTTTTTTTTACATTAAGGTTCAACCTGTACAAGGCCCAGGAACTACTTAAGATAGAGGGCTACATTAAGATGCAATTTATACAGATAAGAGAGTAACATAATAGTTAACCCTAGGCTTGAATAGGTTAAGACTGTAGTGATCTAGGAAGCATCCTCTTAGGAGGTGTTTCCACAGAATAGTGGTTTGCTTGAAGGAGCTGTTTGAATAGACCTTACTCCTTACTAATGTAAGATAGTAAATATTTGCATTACATATTACACCTTGTATCTGTTTAAAATAATTTTTAAAAAAACTTCTAATATCCTTCCAAAATAAATCAGGCTTGCCTAACAGTTCAAACAGTTCTTTGTGATGTACCTTGTCAAATATTCATAGTCACTTCATTAAATCCAGTTTTTTCATATAATCAAGAAATATTAACTAAAGACTTTAAAAATATTTCTTTCTGTGTCTTTTATCATCATCATCATCATCATCATCATCATCATTTAATGTCTGTTTCCATGCTAGCATGGGTTGGACAGGGTTTTCTTGGTGACTCTTTTCCAGGTTACTTGATTTTGTGTAAGGCCTGGCTGTAATCTCAACTTCCTTAAACTTTGTCTTTGATAAGCTGGGTCTGTGTTTTACATGGTCTACCTATCATAAGTAATAGAACCATAATGAAATATGTGAGTGAGTTTTACAGCTCTATGCCCTTACTAATACCAACCAGTTAAGGGGAATGGAAACTCAGTGTTTTTATTGAGTCACCATCTCTAGGAAGATTACCTACCAAGGTTAGAGAGTTCAGTCTACCCTATTCTACACAGAGTAGGTATAGAGGTTTTTATTTCAGAGATTTTGTTCTCTTAGACAAGTTGTCAGCCAAAGCTAAAGATTCTTACCCAATTTAACTTTTTCTTTTTTTTCTATAAATGACCTCAGTTTGAAGGTTAACCATTTATCCATAGCTGAGACCCTAACAGCTGTGGCTCTAAATATTTCAAAGGTATTTAACAGGGTTCTGCATACTGGCCTTCTATGTAAGCTGAAAAGCTATGATATCACAGGATGAATACCTGGCTTAAATGCAATGTCAATCACTATCTACTGTCCTCGTGATTACTCTTTTCTCTTTATGCTAACTATTAACGTCTGTGTCCCTCATTCATATGCTAATTAAAGTATTAGCATGTGAATTAAGACGTGTTCCATGCTCGTCCAAATCTCCCAATCAGAAGCCTTGCTTCTAGATTTAGTCTATCATCGTATCAAGGACAATCTTATAAATCTTATTTATGAAAGGAGAGAAAAACAATAACTGTTAAGGTGACCAAATTACTCTTCTTTAAGCCTTTTATTTCTATTTATAGAATTATTAATCACATTAGCCATCCCTCTTTCAAAATTAGCTACCTTGTTAAAGGTTATTTCTTGACAGTTTCTTTTTTAAATAATGTTCACCCAATAAAAGGTTCAACAGATTTGTCTACAATAGCCTAGAGCATTAAAGCATTAGCATATGAATTTGGTGACATAGTTCAATCTCTGGACTGGGCTGTGTTTACTTGGACTCAGTAGAAAAGGAGTGAGCAATAATTGGACAGTATTAAAAATAAGAACAAGTCTACTGATCAAGACATTCCACAACTTAAGAAATTGTTCTGCGTAACACTCATCAGCAGACAGGCAGGTTAGATTTAAGTCTCCAGGTTCTCTTCAAAAGTGACTCAAGATAGTCGTTAATGAAGCCATTTATTATATGGATGAACAAAAAGGCTATAAGAAATAAAGATTTTAATGCTAAAGAAGATAGATAATGATTGATCCTTGACTTGAAATGGTTAAGATTGTAATGTTCAGCAAAACATCTATATAAGATTGTTAACCAATTTTTAATGTTTTGTTTTGTGTCTTTTATTTATTTTTCACCTGAATTCAATAATAGGAAAGAATAATCCTCTTTCAGTTTCCTAAACTTTTTGTTGTCAAGTAATTTCATGTGCAACATAATTCATGCCTTCCAGAATTGACGCTTCATATTCAGTGATTTTGACATGCATGCAAGAGAAAAAAATTAAATAAATAAAATTCTTCAATGAACATTACTTGCAAATTCTTTATTCGGAATTACTTCTTTAAAGACTCGACATTTGTTTCCATTCAGGAGGTTTACTTTAATTTCATGGGAGGATATTTTTCTCTGAATAACATAAACATTGATTTTTGTCCAGAAAAAAAGAAAAAAAAAACAAAGCTCTTCCTCCTCCTTGCAAAAAAAAAAAAAAAAAAGACTAGAAATGAAAGTGTCCAGGTAATCTCTGGAGGCCTGTAAAAATGATGCTATTTAATTTTGTCGAAAGAAATGAATTGCAAATTTCAGGTTGTCTGAACTAATATTTGCCTGATGTGTATTCACTTGTTAAATTTGAGTTCTCTTTTAATCTCTTCCTCTTTTTATTCCTTTATCTGTTTTCCTCTTTTCTCTCCTTCTATGTTTGTTGAATAAAAGTAACTCATGGTCACATGTTAGTCTTTTATTATACATGACTAACTGAAATGATATCTTATAATTTGCTATAAAGTTGTGAGGATTTAAGTATAGCACATTTACTTTTATATTCTGTAAAATAAAAATCTTCATTATAAACAACATGGCTTCTGCTAGCTGTCTTCTTAAAGATCAATAGATAGATAAATTGATAGATTCCAACAAAACAGCTGTGCCACATCAAAAATAATACTTTTTTGCTGGCTGAGTAAAATCTGTTACATATTACATGGAAAACAGGTAATACAAAGTAACCTTGACTTGCTTCAGAAAAGGTCATGATATTGATTTGAATAATGAGACAACAGCAGGGCTCGGCAACCACCTAGCAATGGGCAACATCCATCCTGCAAAGGATCTTTATTTGGCCCACCAACTTAACACCTGGACACTAATTATCTAATTAACTTGAGGAGCAAGTGGCAAAAAAAGATCAGTTGGACGTAATAAACTTAGAGTGCAACAATTTTTTTTAATCAAAAGTTAATTGAAAATCCACTGCTGACTTCTACAAGAAATATGTTTTGCTGCATGGAAAATATATAAGATCCTATTGAATAATGTGAAAATGATGGTATCATTATTTGGAAGTACATATGCTTGTGAACAACTATTATTGAAAATGACATATACTAAAAATCATTAAAGAACAAGTTTGACTGAAAACCACCTGAATTATATTTTGCTTCTGCCACTAACAAAAATTTCCCCTGATAGGAAGTTACTGAACCATAATCATCTTATTTGTTGTAGGGTAGCTAACACCCCTACAACACTCTCAATGATGGAATTGCTCATCACCTGAAATAGCCTATTTAAGTAAAGAATAGTAGCATTCAAGGCATAATATTCAAGTGTCATTTGAGTAATATGGCTGATATTTTGATTACTTCAGCAACAATCAACGAATGCCAAATATTTCCTTATAAGGAAACAACTGATATTAACATCATTATTACATAGGTGTTGATATCTCAATAAACCAAATTTATTTTCCTGAAAAATTGTTTTAAGAGAAAGATTTTATAAATTTCAACGAAAAGCAGTATTGGCTGCACGGTTAATGAATGCCAAATGTTTCTTTATAAGGAAACAGCTGATATTACCATTATTATTACATAGGTATTGATATGCCAATAAACCAAACCTATTTTCCTGAAACATTGTTTGAAGAGAAAGATTTTATAAATCTCAACCAAAAGTAGTACTGGCTGCTCAGTCAATGAATGTCAAATGTTTCCTTATAAGGAAACAACTGATATCACCATTATAATTACATAGGTATCGATATGCCAATAAACCAAATCTACTTGCCTGAAAATTTGTCTTAAGAAAAAGATTCCATAAATTTAAAGTGAAATAATACTGGCTGATCAGTCAATGACTGGCAGATATTTACTTATAAGGAAACAGCTAATATTACCATTGCTATTAGTGAAGTAAATGTAAAAAATCAATCACTAAGTAAACAATTTCAAATAAATGAATCTTAATGGCCTCATAAAAATGTATATCTAATGATGCTTTTAGTTTTGTAAATGTCTGCGATAATAATTTTTCAACTTTTCACATAAAAGTAATTTTTACTATTACTGCCAGATAAACATTATTATATATTTTTGTTTTAAGATTTTCCATCATTGTAGATTAACAATATAGAACTTACAGGATATTCTTTGTTGATTGATATCTACTTCAACAATTCTACTGATTGTAAAAATATGATTAGCTTGTAATTAATGAAACAATAGCTGAATCCATTTGTTAATGAGTATTTGAGTTTATGTGCAATTTGTTTTTATAGATTAAAAATGTGTACATCAGAAAAATTTAAGAATGATTGATGTTGTGGAAATTTTAAAATCTTTTTTAATATAAAAATAAAACATAGAATAAACTGGATTTAGCATTTCTTATATACACAGTGATATCTAAATGTTCAAGGAATTTGATCACAAAAAAATTTCTGTCTGAATGAAAATATTATTATATTCAGACTATTGTCTTTATCATTGTTGTTGCTATCACCATATTTTTGCCATTCTGCCCTCCAGACTTGATCAAGTATATATCAATCTGGATAATCTACAGGTAATTCCAAACTGAACACTTTAATCTACAAGTATAGGATGTTTTCATTCTGCTACACACGTCAAGTTGTCTAGTTCTTATTTTTAGTACTGATCACAGAGTTTCCACTGAGTCTAATTACACACTACCCGGTCCAGGGATTGAACTTACTATTTCACCAAATTCATTAACCAACACTTTAATCCACTAGGATTCCCATAGGAATTCACTATAGGCTACTCAGATTAATATAAATCTGATGAAGGCAGGATGGCACAACAGCCAAAGCATTTGCCTATATTTCTGAGATGAGGTAGTATTTATAGTATTTACATTATTTGGACTATTGTTCTCATCTTTGTTGCAATTTGTACAATGTTTCAGCCATTGTACGCTCCAGCCTTCTTCAGGTGCTAGGAATTTTGAACCAAATCCTTTATTGCAATCACTGGGGTATATGAACTTCATTCCTTGCGTAGTAGTGCCTCTTCTGGTAGTCATAAAAGTTTGAGCATGTTGTCATAAGTTTTCTCCCTCTAACCCCGTGAGTTAGTTGTTCACCACGACTGTAGCCTGGTATTGAACTCACAACTCTTTGGGTTAAGTCACAGGAACTAACCAACGTCTATATCCACTGGGCCATGAGAATATTGAGTAATATTCAAACTGATTACTTTGGTGATCTAAAGCCCTCTTCTCTGTGTTTTAAGTTCTGTCCTGTCTGTCATTGCAACTATTGTACTATTCTGTGTATATCTATTTAGCACCAGATATTGTACTGAATAAAACCACAGTGCATTTTTTCTGTGTATCGCATCCACCTTAGCCATACAACACTTACCCTGAACTTATTTTTCACTATTTTCCTTCAAAGTAATCTCTCAAAGAGTACAACTTATAAAAGTTTGAGCATGTTGTTAAAATTCTCTGAAGATTTGAATAGTACCATGTGCATGAAGACATCAATCAGTTCAGTTAAATGCCATAAGTGATACATACTTGGGCAATCATGTCTCGAAAGAGACTCATACCCCAATAAAAAAAAATTGAATGTGGCACACAAACTGGACATGGTTGCACTTTCTCTCACTTAGTGTCATGCAACTTAGGGGCAAAATTAAAGGTTTTGGAGAGGATGAAAATGAAAATGAAAATTATGCTTAACATCAGGAAGAGACAGCTGAAGTTTCTAAGACACATAATGAGGAAAGAGGGCTCAAAGATTCTAACTGAGAGCTGCTCATGAAAATGAACATCAATCAGTTGTTAACATGGGCAAGGAATGGCTTGTGAATTTTAATGCCTCCAAAAAAAAACGATATCATTTAATGAACATAAAAATCCTTTACTGCTTTTCACCAGCACGGCGGTTCTAACCACAATAAGAGCAACTTTTTGAAACTTCTTTCGCTCATCTTTTCCAATGACATAAAGTGAAGTGATTATGCCAGAATCTATCTTGCACATTTATAAATCTACCATATATATATATATATATATATATATATACTGCACCAAGAAAACAACAAAAGTAAACTACAGAATCTCGAGGCACTATTCATTAAAACACTTAAGCTGTTAATTAATAGATTCAGCTATGAATACTGTAATCTTCTTCTTCTATGTGCCCTGTCCCTTCAGGACGTAGGCAATCATGGTTCTCCATGTCTCCCTATCCCTTGTAGCTCTTAGTATGTTTGCTCCTGTTACTCCTGGCAACCCCTGTTCCGTCATCCACCTGATCAGGCTCTGCAAATATTTTATCTGCTGCCTTCCTCTGTCTCTTTTTCCTTCTATCTGGCATGTCAGTATCAGGTTCTCCAAGCCCTCCTTCCTCATTGTGTGTCCCAGGAACTTCAGTTGTCTCTTCCTGATGCTCAGTATTAATTTCCTTTTTGTTGCCATTCTTTCCAACACCTCATCGTTGCTTGCATGCTCAGTCCACGATATCCGCAGCATCCTTCTGTAGAACCACATTTCCTCTGCTTCCAGTTTTGTCCTCATTTTCGATGATATTGTCCAGCATTCACTGCCATATTGAAGAACTGACATCACATAGCAATCCAGCACTCTTTACTTTGTTTCTAGTGAAATTTTCCTGTGTGTTAGTGCTTTACTCAGCTTCTGGAACGCGTCTTTTGCCATCCCAATTCGCCTTCGGATCTCTGTGTCGCACTTTCCATCTCCTGTTAGAACACTTCCTAAGTATTTAAATTTTTGCACTTGCTTGATTCTGGTATCCCCTACCTGTATTTGGCATTTTGGGTTGCATCTTTTGCTGATGACCATGCATTCAGTTTTCTTGAAGTTTATTTGTAGTCCTTTTTTGTCACTCTCCACTGCTACCTTCTGTAGGAGGTCTTGTAGTTTCCTTTCTGTGTCTGCAATCAGCACTGTATCATCTGCATACCTTATGTTGTTCAAGTTGTGGCCTCCAATAACAAATCCTGGCATGTCTTCTAGGCTCCTCAAAATATTCTCGCTGTACAAGTTGAACAAATCCAGTGAAAAGACACATCCTCATCTTATACCTCTTTCTATCTTTGTAAATCTATTGAGTTATATTTGAAGCAGGAAAAAAATATTTCTAGCAACACAGTTTTCCAGTTACTTTTGTTACCATAACTCACACCCTTGAAGATGACCTCAGAAAGAGGTTGAAAGTACTTGGGTATCTTAAGAAATGAATTAAAATAACATCTGTCAATGTTACAGCTCATTTCTGACATCTTTTGATTGTAATATGCAAAGAATTTATTAAAAATAAGCAAACATATTGTTTGCAATTTATTTAATCTGACATGTTTAAAAGAAGATTTGCTGTCTATATATATATATATATATATATATATATATATATATATATAAGCTATAAATCAACTCTGGAAAGCACAGTAAGTCATAAAATTTTCACTGATTATAGTCTATAACTTTGAGAGTAGTCATATACTTAACATTGTTTAAACAATTGAACTGCCTCTTTCTACACTTATTGTTAACAAGAGGTAATGAATCTATCAGTCAAATATTTGTGTTAATAATAGAAAGCAAAAGAATATCAAGTTTCATAGGTTCAACAAAGTAAAACCAGCAGCTGCTCTTGAAAATGAAACTTGGTAATCCCAAAATATCCAGTGGGCATGTTATTTCATAATTACTTAATCTCAGAAGGAAAATATAAAGAACTGATGATGGCTAAAGAGAAAAAGAACTAATGATAACTTTTCATTTCAACTGCTGATTTTTAACTGCTGAATATTTATCTATTTTATTGTTTTTATTGGATAATTTTGCAGCCATAAAACCCTTACCCTATACCAGTTTCCTTGCTTTGTCAGTAGGTTATCCTAGAATGATAAATTAATATCATGTAAAAAAATTAACAGAAAACAATACCTATGAGAAAAAAATTAATCCTCCTTTCTTAATCTGTGAGCTATATCTAAACTTTAAAAAAATCTTTTTTATATAAACTAATTTTTAATTAATTCAAAGTTTGTGTAGATCTTTCATGAGGAAACATTCCTTTAAGGTGTGATTGTAAAGTGAACATAAATTTACAAAATATGTTCTCCTAAATTGGCTGTAAATGACTTCCCACACTTGACCTGGTTCATCTAAATAGATAATTATATCTAATAATAATTTTCTGCACGCATAGATTTTATCTACTTATTAGTTATTGCCTCTCCATGATAAAGGCCTTGCAATTAGTTATGTCTGACATTTAAGCTTGAACATAAAAAATCGGATAGATGGATTAAAAAAAGATGATTCATGAGATTAACATCATATATTTATAGTGTCTTTTAGAAATAGGAAAGATTTTATTTTGCTTCACCATATATCTTCTTAATATATTAGGCAAGGGAAAAATCACAAACAATATTAATTACCCCTTTTTATCTTGTTTTTTAAAAAAAGATTGTTTAAAAAACAATGGCCATTTTAAAAGTTCAGCATGAGCAGTCAGTTCATTTATCAATCACACTAAAAACATAAAACATCTAAATCTATAAACATCTTCCAACATCATCATTATTTATGCCTGGAAAGAACATCACAAAGAACTCTTGGAACTGCAAGGCAACCTTGACATATTTGGGACGTATCCTCTCTATTATAATAAAGACCATTGTATATATATATACTAGCAGTATAGCCTGGCATTGCTCGGGTGTAATGAAAGCTTTAAAACTAATCCATGGTCCTGGAGCTCAGACTCTTTGGACGTTGGCATGAAAGACTAAAAAGCAATTGTTGTTTCCAGTTAAAGCAAAACCGTAAACTGAAAAAAAAATGAATGGATGTAAATCAAATTTTGATTTTCTGGTATTGATATCAAATAAGTTTTTTCATCCTAAGCTGAATTTTGAAGGCTAAATAAGTCCTCTGAGTAAATGGTATCATGGCTGAGACTAAGAACTACAATTATACCTACTTAGAGCCAAACCCGAAGCAAAAACTAAAATAAAAGGGCTGAAAATAATACAGACATACAGGCAGATAAACAGACACACACACAAACATCTTGCCTTTTATATATATATATTATCAATTTTCTGCACTATTGTAAGAACTGCAACCTTGAAACTTCTGAATATCTTTTCTTATGTCTTTGTCTATGAGTGTATCAAATTTGATTAAAATCGGACCACTCCTTCTATCACCCCATTTTTTTTATTATTGATTTTTTATATTTATCGGGGGTACCTCAACACAAAACCTAGCTAAGAACACTTGCAGACGCTTATAGTACAATTGTGTAAATTTTCAAGAAAATCGGTTCAGCCGTTTCAGAGTCTATAGGTAACAGATACACACACACACAGAGACACACAGACACACACAGAGACAAAGTTCCATTTATAAATAAGTTTAGATTTAGATAGATAGATATTTCTCTCCTATCATGCCCATGAAGCGAGAGACAATATCAAGGCAGTGTCTACTCATTTCACTCTCTTTACTACTAGTTATTAAACCTCTTGCTGTATATCTGATTATTTTATATTCTTACAATACTTATATCAGAGAGTAGTGAAGAATATATATCCTCTCTATTATAATAAAAACCATTGTGTATTTATTTGTATATATATATATATATTTTCAAATTGAACACACACCTAATTTTTTCTGTCTACCCACATCCATAAATAACAAATGTATTGTTTCTTATATTCAAATGAAAACCATTTTCACAAAAATAAACTAACATTGTATGATGATGAGGTAAAATCTCGAAACAGAAATTTCTATGTTGCAATGTAAACTATATTAATTTTAAATAAAAAACAAATTTAATTATATATATATATATATATTATAAATTATACTTTAGAACATGTACAAACTAGTATGTACATGTTCTAAAGTATAATTAATAATAAATATTTATTGATCTATTTTTATATTGAACACTGTTTTAAATTAATGTTTTGAATGTTGCAATTATTTTCCTCATTCTTTATTCATTTGGTTTTATATATATATATATATATATATATATATATACACACACACACACACAAATATACAAACATTATTGGATTATATTTTTTCTTATGTCTTAATGTAAGACACTCAATATTAGCAACATCAATATATATGTTGCTGTCATTTTAGACGGCATATCGATATAAATATTTTGCTGTTATTTTTTACAGCATGAGCCTACTCATTTTAGATTAATCCAGAACCATCTGTATTTGGATAGAAAAAGAATTCAGTAAATATACAAAAATAGAAAGGAATATAAGGTGTTTGTTCTATTCGAACAGTTTCTTTTCTTGCATTTGCTTCACTGCCACCTTTCTTTTTCTTTTATATCCCATGTTCTTTCAGAACATTGGCAATCATAGCCCTCCACATGTACCTTATAGCTCTTAATATATTTTGTCTTGATATTTTGACCAAACCCTGATCTGCCATCCATTTGCTTAAGCCCATCAAGTATGTCATGTGCTGTTTCTCTCTCTCTCTCTCTCTCTCTCTCTCTCTCTCTCTCTCTCTCTCTATCTATCTATCTATCTATCTATCTACCCTATGTGTATCAGGTTCTCCAAGCCCTCCTTCCTCATTACACATCCTAGAAACTTCAGCTGCCTTTTCTACAATCTTTAAAAATTTTAATGTGACATCTTCTGTCTTCCTGAGTACTGTTCTTTTATTGTCCTTCTCTTCACTAAAACTTATTATTCCCTTCCACTACCTGTAACACCTTGCATCTTAGTGGCTCTATTGCCTTACTTGGGTTGAAATGATCAAAAGAAAAATATGAACTTAACAACAAAAGATAAGCAGATAATACAGTGTTGACAGCAGACATAGAAAAGAAACTAAAAGAACATCTACAGATGGTATTGAAATAAAACAAGAACAACAGACTAAAAATCAATTACAAGAAGATAAAGTGCATGGTTGTTAGCAAAAGGGACAGCCCAACATCCAAATTACAAATTGAAGATACCAAAATCGAACAAATAAAACAACTTAAACTTCCCAGAAGTGTTTTAACAGAGGATGGAACACTGAAATCTGAAGGTATATTGAGACAATGAATGATGCCTTCCAAAAGCTAAGCAAAGTATGGAATACTAAGAAAATTTCATTACAAGAAAAGAGTACTGAACTCTTGCATATCAGTCCTATTATATAGCAGTGAATACTGAACAAATTCCCCAAAGAAAAAGTAACAGAAATGTGGTTCTACAGAAGGCTACTGAGAATAGAATCAACAAAACCTGTGAGAAACAACAAATTGTTTGAGAAAATAGAAACAAAAAGGACATATACTTAAAATCAGAAAAGAGATGGTTTAAATTTCTAGAGCATAAAATGAGGAAAGAGGGCTTGGAAAATTTGATACTCGCAAGACATACTGATGAGAAGAGGGATAGAGGGAAACAAAACAACTTAGTGTGCTTGTTTTCCTCTATCCCCCTTGCCTTAAATATATCCTGTAAGTATCAAATTCTTCATTATGTGCCCTAGAAATTTCAACTATCTCTAATGAGAAGAATGTGTACTTTTTATTTTCTTTTTCTCTAAAAAATGGTTATTGCTTGTTTAGTCCATAGTATTCCCAGCATCCTTCTGTAAAACCACATTTCGGTTGCTTCAAGTCACTTCTTCATCTTTGAGATTTTCCAGCACTTATTGCCATATAAGACAAATGATATTACTATTGCCATTACATTACATTTGCATCAAGTCTTCTTCTATGTGCTGTATTCCTTCAGGATGTGAGCAATCATGGCCCTCCACAACTTCTTCTCCTTTGTAGCTCATACCTTTTGTCTTTTTGTTCTCTCCCAATCCCTGTTTTGTCAACCATTTACAGAAGCTTGTTAGTTATTTGCTGCTTTCCTATGACCTTCTTGCTTTCAATATGTACTTTGAATATTAAATTCTTCAAGCCCTCTTTCCTCTTTTTTTTCCTGATAAACCTCAAAGAGTCCTTACTATTTTTCATTGTTTCCTTCTGTCTTTTGCTCATCTTTGAAAAGATTGTCCAGCATTCACTGCCATATAGAATGACTAATTTTATGTAACAGTTCATTACTCTTATCTTTGTTTTGAATTAGATTTTTCTATTTCTCAATACATTGCTTAGCTTCTGGAAAGCATTGTTGTGTTGCTTCGTTTTGGTATAATTAGAAGATAACACAAACTTGAATTAATGATGTTTATTTTTAGTCTAAAACTTTAGGTTTTTACATCAAGTTACAACCTTTAAATTTTGTGTGGATATAGGAGCAGACTAGCTAAATTCTCTTCACTGGGGGATGTTAGTAGTAAACGAGCCTATCCCTTCTGGACTCTAGTGGTCAACTGACTAGCCTCTTCCTCTTTTCAAATCTCCTACACAAAACTACTGTCCTTAACTCCTACTTCTTACTCCTACTCCTACCAAAAGAAACGGTTCCTTATTTTGCCGCCCAATTTTGAATTCTTGGTGTCAGTGTGTCTATCTTTTTCTATTTTTAGAACACTCGCCATTTTATAAACCATAACAGTATATTTCACAATCTCAATGCATATTTGAATTTCAGTTTCGAACTTTCTATCCTCTGTCAAAACACTTCCTAATTATTCAAATTTTTGTACTTGTTTGATTTTGGTATCTCCAATTTGTAATTTGCATGTTGGGCTGTCCCTTTTGCTGACAACCATGCATTACATCTTCTTGCATTAAATGTTTAGTATTTTCTTCTTGTTTTCCTTCCCTACCTTCTGTAAGAGTTCATGGAATTTGCCATCTGTTTCTGCTATCAACACTGGGTCATCTGCATAGCTCACTTAATAATGACTTTTACAAATGGCTAAGCTCTTATAAAATGAGTTGTTTTACAAATTGATAAGCTCTTATAAAGGGCTTTTTTACAAGTTGCTAAGCTCTTATCAGAATATTTTTTCACAAATTGCTAAGTTCTTGTTATATTATGTATAATGTAATGTATAATATATAATTGAGGTGAGGATATATATTTTTATATATCAAGAATAGTACTGAAGCACAGTTCCATTAAAAAAATTCTAAAATTCCCAGTTCCATTAAAAAAAATTCTAAAATTCCCTTTATTACAAATATGTGCAGTCATATCAGCCTGAAAAAATTAGTTCAATGAAATCCTTAAGTACAAAGCACATCCACTTTGTCATACAAATTCCACAATTCGGAAAAAAAAATTATTCTGAAGACGTGCTTAAATAAGTAAGCTTAGATAAAAATCTAAATGAGCGCAAGTGTGCAATATTTAAATAGATTAAACAGATTTTTTTATAGAAAGTGAGTGTAGGCACAAATCAGCGCTATTTTTAGAAAATAGTTAGTTTGAAGCCAAAATAAAGCGTAAAAGAAGTATTTACATTTCTTTTGTCAAATGAAAAAAATCTTTGGCATTTCTATTTTTACAAAAGAAAAGAATTCTTAAAAAAAATGTGCAAGCGAAAACTGTGTAAAAGACAGCTTTGGCACTGAAAAATTTATTTGAATTGCCAAGGCTTAGAAAGGTGAAGGTTTCTTGAAGGTTTGCTGGCAAAACCCAGTGGAACAATCAACATTGGAATTGATCTCTGTATGTGGCTGGCTAAAGTTGTTATCAGTTTGGATTTTTACCAATAGGAGGAAATGTTGCTTGTGATGTCTTAGAATCAGGCGGAAATTCTTTCCAGGCATAATATTCTAAAAAAATCGTCACAAATTTACAAAGCTGTTTTTCAAATTTCTGAAGTAACTGTTTAGTAAATATTCATAATCTTGTCAGCAAAATTGATTTTTATATTTAATTTCTCAAAAGACAAACCCTATTTTGGTTTATAAAAATATTCTACAATAACAATAAAAAATATTAACTCTCTATCTAAGAATGTTCAAAATTTCTAACATAATAGTTACAAAAAATATGAGTAAAATAAAATATTAACTTTCTTACTGATTAGAAAATTATATAGCCAGTTTTAATAAAAAAAAACATCTAACATTTGTCAAGTAACTACAAGGCTTTCACATCAACTCACATGTCATTTATCAGATAATAGTACCATAAAAGCTCATATTAGTGAACAAGATCATTATATTCCTACCAGTATTAAACAGAGGCTTATAGAAAACTAAAATATATTATAAAACATAGACTAAAAAAATGTAAATATTTGAAGTCAGGATCATAAAAAATAAAAAAGACTAACATTAAATATCTTTCACTTTAGGAAATAGTGTATTACACATATTCAATAAATAGTGTATTACACATATTCAATAATAAATACTGCTCATTTGTGTATGGCTTTACATATGAAAAAATGTTATTATCAATAATATTATTATTTTATATAGTGACTTGAATTAATAAATATACTTATGAGGGAGTTAATAAAACTGCTCAATGTATGAACAAACTATATTATATATCTATTAATAAATATACATATTATCCTATGTCTATGGCATGATTTCTAGTTTCATGCATTATGCAATCATCAGGTGCATATTTCAAACTGACATTTTAATAGATTTGAATTTAAGTTCACTCGATGTTCATGGGAATTAAATCTTATAAAGTTAAGTTACTGCTTCTTTAATAACAAGATTAAAAATTTATATATTCTACAGTTATAAGTGGATAAAAATTTTAAATTTAAAATTAAAATTAAAATAATAAAATGCAGGGAGAAGAAACCAAAGGGGCATAAATCATGAGTCTTAAAAATTTAAGTATTCAAATATTACATGTACATAAAAATGTAGGAACAAATTAAAATTCTAAAATTCTAAATAAAAATAAAAATAGGATAAAAGAAGAGAAAAGAAAAATTCAAAAGTAAAATTTAGAATTAAGAATTAAAAATATAACAATTAAAAATATAAGGAGTAAAAGTATAAGGGGTTTAATTCATAATTGTTAAAAGTAATATTGCAGGGGAAAGAAAGAAAGAAAGAAAGAAAGAAAGAAAGAAAGAAAGAATGAAAGAAAGAAAGAAAGAAAGAATAAAAGAAAGAAATAAAGAAAGAAAGAATGAAAGAAAGAAAGAAAGAACGAATGAAAGAAAGAAAGAAAGAAAGAAGAAAGAAAGAAAGAAAGAAAGAAAGAAAGAAAGAAAGAAAGAAAGAAAGAATGAAAGAAAGAAAGAAAGAAAGAATGAAAGAAAGAAATAAAGAAAGAAAGAATGAAAGAAATAAAGAAAGAAATAAAGAAAGAAAGAAAGAATGAAAGAAAGAAAGAAAGAAAGAATGAAAGAAAGAAAGAAATAAAAAAGAAAGAAAGAAAGAAAGAATGAAAGAAAGAAAGAAAGAAAGAAAGAAAGAACGAAAGAAAGAAAGAAAGAATAAAAGAAAGAAAGAAAGAAAGAAAGAAAGAAAGAAAGAAAGAAAGAAAGGGGTAAACCTAAAGAGGAATCTATATCAATCTGGGTTTAAGAATTTAAGTAAGTATTATTTCTATGACAGCATGAGGTCATTAAATCACTTCTTTTATTAAGCAAATTTGGATTCTTGATATGGTTTAAGATAAAAAAAATTTCTAAAAGGCATAGATTACATTTATCTCCTTTTCCATTGTAATGTTTGGATTTAGCTACAATATTCCAGGTAATAATTGGGTTCTTGTATTTTTTTTTAGTTTCCAATAATCTCTGAATAATGCAGTACTTTTGCTGTCCTTACTGTTGTTTAAAGACAATAAATTGGTTGTTAAATCTTATTTTCCATCTGTTAGAAGTGATTCCAAATAGAATTTAACACCATTATCATCCAAATCATCTTTATTATTATAATCTTAAATGGGCCCTTTTTTTGTGAATAAATTGTTACCCCCCATCTAGAGTGTTTGGTGTCTTCTATTTTTTTAGTTACCTGGTTGCGGAGTATCTTATATAATACCACCTTACTAATTAGCCAACTTGCCCTGATGATGCATTTTAATCAAATTTGATACACTCATAGACAAAGACATAAGTAATGTTTGGATTTAGCTACGATATTCCAGGTAATCATTAGGTTCTTACCGTTGCTTTTTAATTTCTTATGATGTATGGATAAAGCAGTACTTTTGCTGTATTTACTGTTGTTTAAAGACAACATGTGGTTGTTAAATCTTATTTTCCACCTGTTAGAAGTACTTCCAAAGTAAAATTTAACATCATTAACATCCAAATGAATTAGAGCTCAATAAATAATACTTTCAAACATACATTGCCCATTTAATGGGCAGGTTTTATTTTATTTAGTTGCAATTATTTTTAGAAGGGCCATTTTTGCTATGAGTTGAGTGATGGATGTTGTTTATGTGAGCCAAATATTTATTTGATATTATGGTATTATGTTATGAAATATATTTATCTATGTTTTTAATGCAACTATAACTAAATTTAAAATTGTTTTTGTTGAAGATTTTTTAGTGTGGATGAATGGTAGAAATGTTTATGAATTAAGTTAAGGAATAGTTTACCAATGTTAGTTTAGATGTTATGACTTGAGTGGATTATATATAATGACTTGAGTGGATTATATATAATACCAGATATGTGTTCTCTCCAACAAACTGTAACTTGAGTCTACTTAACATAGTTGCAGTATACACTACAAGTAGGCTCTGTGGGTATGTTGAATTAACACAAATGTGACTGAGCAAGCATCTGCAACAGGGATTGGCTGACTTTCCTGACAGATTAACTCAGAAACAAGTAACCATTTTAAGGAAAATTCTGCTCGAGAACACAAGAACTCTATGTAAATTACAATATCAAAAACATCTCACTATTAGAGAGTCACTATATATCAAACATTTCTCTCCTACTATCAATCTTACATAATTTAATAATGGAAATGGATAGTTGAAAGATGTTTAAAACAGAAAGATGTTCACACAATTTCTAGTCAAAGGCTGTATGTGAGAGTGTTGTGGCAAATCTTTGTCACCAAGTTGTTGTCTCTTGTTAGGCCCAGGAAGAAAGACATTGAAACAAGAATGTAGGTTCAACTAGTGTATTAGAATAACAGAACATATATACAATACATATGAGTGTTAGTAGTCAACAGATAAAAGTATAAGTCTGAACTGCATTGTTACGCTGCTTCTTGACTGCCTCACAACTGTCTCTAGACTGTCTTACAGCTGCCTCACAGCTGTGTCAAACTGTCCATCTAAAAAAAAGTCACACAGGTTAGTATTTATTGAGGGAGAAAGAATTCATTCCCTGTAGATAGGGAACCATAACAGAGAGCTTGGAACAAATGCTTTTTTCCAAAAACAAAACTAAATATATTACTACTTAACAGTTAAAACATGAGAAAAAAAATAACAACTGCAGAGTTATAAACACCCATGTAAATAGCTATAGAAGTGGTCGAAAGCACTTGGGATGATAAAAATTATGTACAATCTTTATATCATTAACAAATGAAAAAAATGTTAGAATGCTGGAAAACCTTAATAAAAACTTAATATTCCTTGTTGACAGTATTCAATGAAAGATGTTTGAAAGAAAGGTCATTGTCCAAGTATACATTAATATATCTATATATATATATATATATATATATATATATATATATATATATATTCCACAGTTAGATATTTACTTTTAAAAAGTGTACAAAACAAGTAGAGCATAAATATGTAGTTGTTATTAGTATTATAATAATAGCATACTGCAACTTAATGGCTATAAAGTTTAAATGTTTAATACACCATTATCAGGCAGCCTGATGAGGGTGTATTAAACATCGAAACTTTATAGCTATTAAGTTGCAGTATGCTGTTATAATAATAATAATAATAATAATAATAATAATATATATATATATATATATATATATATAAACATGTTACGGAAATTAACGAATTTTAACGAAACTTGGTTATAAGCAACCGACAATTTGTAATGAATTATTTTGAACATTATTTTTACCGATACTTGTATTTAAGTAAAAATGTGTACTACCCAGCAGGATTTATTGTAATAAAAAAAATTTATCGTAAATAATCAGGCCAGTAGATATAAATATAAAAATACTGTTTAATTAAAATCAGAATATCTACTTAAATACGAGTATCGGTTAAAATAATGTTCAAAATAATTCATTACATATATATATATATATATCAGGTTTTATGAAAAATGACTGACAAGGTATTATGGTTAAGTTTTTAATGTAATTTTTCATGCGATTATTCAAATGTTAGATTTCATTCTTTGCTTCTGCTATTTATTGTAAAAAAAGGTTTTTCTGGAATGTGGTGGTGTTACTTTCTTTTTTGGCTGCTGGGTCAGGTAATTTAAAAATTGTGTATTTCAACAGCGATCTATCCTTTTTGCAGGTTTCATTAAAAATGCCAGAAAAGGTATTATGGTTAAGATTTTATGTAATTTTTCATGTGATTATTCAAACATTGAGTTTCATTCTTTGCTATTGCTATTAAAGAAAAAAACATTAATGGAAGAAATAGACAACTTGCCAAAACCTAAAACTTTTATCCAAACACAATCTCAAATAGAATCAACAATAATGAAAAAAGAAAAAGAAAGAAAGGCCTAGAAATGAACTTTTCTACTCAGTAAACTGCTCAAAGCCCAAATATTTTATGTAATATAACATCGCTGTTCTGGATCTCAATAAACAACAATAACAATTGTCTTGAAATATAACAACGAACAAGAACACATATATATAAAAATATGAACTTATATTTTTATTCTTTGTGACTGTTATGTGGAGGAGGATGTGGCCCCAAAAAATCACGCACATACAAGGGAGTTGTTGGGAGTCATTAACTAGTGGGAGTCATCATCTCTTTTTCTCTCTTTTCTACATTCTCTCTGATTTCTGTCAATATTCTGATCTCAACGTGAAAAACCTAAAATTTATATAACCTGAAATTTCCATGCATTTTTACCTTCTCAGATTTTTACTTAATTGTGTCATCAATGGTCAGGCACATCTATCAATCATCTTTACTGGCTATTGCCTTTTAAACCGGCTGATTTGATGACAATCAAACTTTGTCAGTCACTTTTTATATCTTCTGCATTTGATGTTGCTCATACTTTTGTCGATCACTACTTTTGATGTCAGTCATCTTTGTGTTAGGTCAAAGACATATATTACATTCCTCTCATATGAACATTTTAAGTGCATCTCTCCTCCACCCATATCACGTTCGCACAGCCAAGGCAATTGTACAAAAACATATACATATAATAACATGCAAAAGAAAAAAATTTTGTATTTTTCGTTTTTAAAATTTTCAAAATTATGTTCATCACATCTCTCTTTCTTGCTGTTACACTGCATGAGTGCATAAAATTAATCAATAATACAGAACAATACATGTGCACAAAAGTAATACAAAATTATCAATATCAAAGGTGACACTCTCCTCTCTATTTCCTGCAATTGTGCACATGTTTCTTCCTTATTAATTCTATGCAAAAACCCTATCCCTAATGTAAACTCTAAGTTAGTCTCTTAAGTTAGCCATAATAAGGAATCAGGCTAGAACACAATTTGCATAAAAGATGATTTTTTTTTACTTAGTTTCTTTCTTTCTTTTTTCAACTTCCACTGAGTGTGTGGACCGTCTACACATTCTGAGACATATCATTCTAACTCTAACCATTACACCATGCCATGGTGTAATGGTTAGCACTAGAACAACTACAAATGAGTAGTGATCTCAAACCTTAGTAGGTACCCCCTAATTCTGGCCTTATGCCACATCTAAGCCACACTTAGAAAATCACTATTCTGAGATGCATGATTACATATACGTGTTTTGTTACAAGGAAGCTAATCTAACTTTTTATTGCAAGCATTCTTCATTCCGCTCACAATTTTCTCCTCAAACATCTTATTTTACAGTATATAAGCCAGTTCATGTCCAATTTTCCTTTCTTACGGTAGTTCTTATAGTACTGCAAATTACTCACCTCACGCTCTACAACCTTAGTCTTTCTACAAGACTTAACTCTCATGGCTTTTCTTTGCTTTTTATGTTATTCATAAAAAAACAGCAATAGTATGAGATCATTTCAGTGAAGGCCCTCAGTTGCCTAACATTGACTGGAGTCAAATCTGATCTTAAAAACTGGAAGAGGTCAAAAATATTCCTTTGCTTTGCAACAACTTCATTTCTCCCATCAACCTCATTTCCTTTGTTAATTCTATTTCCTCAGCCAACTTCACTTCCTTTGTTAACTTCATTTCTCTCACCAATTCCTTTTTCCCTCGATTACCTCATTTCTTTTGCCAACTTCCTTTCACCCAGAAACTTCATTTCCTTCTACAACTTTATTCCCCCCCACCAACCCACAGGCATACTCTCTCTGTTCTGCTTAATGTGTTTGAATAAGCCATATTCCTAAACTCCATGGTCAGGCCCTGCATGAAATTGGAAAAAGTATACTGTTCCAGCTTAACATTTTTTTAAATTAGCAATTTTTTTTATAATAAACACTAAAGAAGAGTACACACAATGTGAAATGAAAAGTTACGTACCTTTCTTTGATGTTGTTTATTACCATGATCATCCAGCATCCTCACAGATGGAAACCAGGTTCGTTATCAATCTATGTTTTTAAAAAAAAACAGCAGGTCACTGCGCACCAAATTTATATATGTTATATAACTTCTTTTTCTTCTCTGAAAAAGAAATTATATATGTAAATTTGGTGCGCAGTGACTTGCTGTTTTTTTAACACCTGGTTGAAAACAATGATTGTCTTGACATCAACAATAGTGACATTAGTGTGAAATAATAGGCAACCAGAGAAATATTGCATACAAGTAGGAGGTTGTCTTCTCTTCTC
Source organism: Ascarosepion bandense (assembly GCA_037127315.1). NCBI lineage: Eukaryota > Metazoa > Mollusca > Cephalopoda > Sepiida > Sepiidae > Ascarosepion > Ascarosepion bandense. Next base: position 4,105,839 of record JBBBDQ010000367.1, read on the forward strand.
CTCTCTTTGCATCCTGTTATTGTTCTCATTTCAGCTTGAAAAACCTTGAACTTATATAACCTGAAATTTTTGTGCATTTTTACTTTCTCAGGTTTTCACTTAATTGTGTCATCTATAGCCAGGAACATCTGTCAATCATCTTCATTGGCTATTGCCTTTCAAGTCAGCTGCCTTTGATGTCAACCACACTTTTGTTGGTCACTGTTTATATTTTCTGCCTTTGATGTTAATCATACGTTTGTTAGTCACTGCTTTCGATGTCAATCATATTTCTGTCAGGTCACAGAAATATATTACACCTAGACTGAGCAAAAAACACTTACCAATATTAAATTCAATAAAAAGATGGCTCTAGTCATAACATTATGCTCACGCTAATGCAGTCTTCAGATGACATGAACAGCCACTTATATATATATATATATATATATATATATATATATATATATATATATCAGTTTACAAAACTTTAGAGTCAGAATGCTAAAAATAACATCAATCATCTAACACACTATCTGCATTAATCTTGTATATCTATATATGTGTGGGGGTGGGGGGTGGACGAATTGTCATCTAAATTATGCAGAAATGAAAATTACACTGACATCTCATTTTAACAGATATATTTACCAAAATTACACAAAAATATCTTGAAACACAAAAGAGTAAATTTATTCAATAAAATCACTATTGGCTTCAGCCAGACTTCCAGACAACTTTAAAATCTCCTACATGTCTTTTGGACAGTCTCCTTGTCTATGTTGTGGTATGGTGCAGAGTCCTGTTGCATGACATTGGGTCTTTCTGCAGCCACACTCTTGACTGAGAGTAGCAATACCTTCTCAAGATAAGACTTCTGGCTGAATGCTAAGTACAGCATGCTGTTTCCAAATTCCTGGTGGAGTGAATTGTGTCATTACCTACCAAGGTTAAAAAGTCCAGCCTACCTTATTCTACACAGAGTAAATGTAAAGGTTTTTATATCAGAGATTTTTGTCTTGGATAAGTTGCTACCCCAGCCTAACTTTTTTCTTTGTCTGTTAAATAAGTCCAGTTTGGGGTGTAACTATTTGCCCATAGCTGGGACCCTAAAAAGTGCTACCACCCCAAGTTTTGCTGAACCTGGATACAATAGCAATTAATAGGTGGTTCCATGCACCTCTAAACCTCTAATCTCCTGATCAGGAGCTTTGCTGCCTTGCTACCAGATGTATATATAGTTTGCGAATAGGGGTAGAGTTGCCGACTAACGCCAAATCGGTCGGGTTTCAAGCCTGGGTTGTGTAACAATCGGAGTCTAACCGTACTGATGAGCTGTGATACAGTGAAACAGATCTGTCTACGGATGACAATATATATATATATATATATATATATATATATATATATATATAAGTTTTTGCTGTTTTCCAATAGATAGCATTCCCAGAACTGTGTGCATGTAATTTCAGGAGGTAACACATCTATAAGAAAGTACTATAAGCAAACTTAAAATTCAGTGTATGTCATTTTGCTGAAGTGTAAATAACTTTAGTTTTCATTGCATTAAGCATGTCAGATTTCATGCCAAAGAAACTGTATTCGCAGAGAATTTTACTGCACTACTTTATTCAAAAGAAACCTTCAGCTGAAGCACACAAAAATCTTCTTGAGACTTACAGCGACCATGTTCTATTGGAAACAACATGCAGAAATTGGTCTTGACACTTGAGAAATGATTTTGATGTTGAAAATAAAGAACACGCTGACACACCGAAAAAGTTTGAAGACAAAGAATTGGAGGCATTACTTCATAAAGAATCATGTCAGGCACAAGCTAAACTTGCACAATCATTAGGAGCTGATCAAACAACAGTTTCAAAACATTTGAAAGCTTTAGAAATGATTCAAAAGCAAAAACTTTGGGTGTCATATCATTCAAAGTTGAAAAACTTTGAACAGCATCTTGTCACATATGAATAGATGTTTCAATGGCAGAAAAAGAAAGATTTTTTTTTTGCATTGTATTGTGACCAGCAAGGAAAAGTGGATACACTACAATAACCCTAAGTGTAAAAGGTCATGAGGTAAGATCAACCATATACATATGTATGAATAGAATAAGTAAAGGACAGGTAGGAAAAAAGTGAACAAATTATTTTTAGTTTTTATTATATTTTAGTAAATACATGTGTTTGAGTTGATGTCCTGTTTTGGGGTTTTTTTTTGTTTAAACATTGAGAATTAACATCTACTTGCCTGTGCATTCAATAATCTAAATAAACAAACTGTGCCTTCCTGCGGAGTTTTAAATTGTGTCCACTACTGTAAGGGAAACCACTAAATATGACTCAGTTTTCCTACTTTACCAAAGCCTACCACAAACATCATAGCTGAGTTCATGCCTGTCACCTATATGCCATGGAAGTTCCACATCATAAGTTTTTTGTATACTTCTTTTCAGCCCTTTCTTTTGTAATCTGAGAACTCTCAAAATCAACCTTTCCATCATGGACAATCTTCTGTCTGTGTGATACAATCATTTACATGAAACTCCTAGTCCATGCCATACATACGATAGGCTGATCAAAGAGTATGCAGACTGCTGCAATAAAGAGAAAACTATAGCACATATCAATTCAATATTTAATTTCCTTCAAAATAGTCCACTTCTGAATTTAGATATTTTATCCAGCAACATTTTCATTGATGAAAGCATTCCTGGAACCCCTATTTTGAGATAGCGAGCAGCTGTCTCATCACATTCCCTTGGATTGCCTCAACATCTTCCAATCTTGTTCCTTTCAAGTGGAATTTAATTTTTGAAGTGGAAGAAGAAGCCTGCACTGTAGCATTAGTTTTCTTAAAAGTCTTTGACAGGATTTGGCATTCAGGTCTTCTCCACAAAGTGAAAAGTTATGGTGTATCTGGAAACTTTTTTGAAGTGATCCAGTCTTCCCTATCATGAAAGTTATTCTGAACAGCCCCTCATCTCGATCATTTCATACTAACATGGGTGTCTCCCAGGGTTCCATCCTTGGTCCTATTCTGTTTTTCATTTTCATTAATGACCTTCCTGAGGACATCAGCTCTCAACTTGGGATCTACACTGATGACACAACAATTATTTCCTGTCTAAGTAAGGCTGATCAGTTCAACAAGGTCAAAATGGCTGATGCCCAAAACAATCTCATCTCTGTCGTTAAATGGGGGAAAAGATAAGTTGTCAATTTTAAAGCCTGCAAAACTAAACTTCTCTCCATTAATCATCTGAGAGACCCTTTGCTGTCTTCCAACAGCATGGCTGATGCTAACCTCCAGGAAATTGACTCATTGCACCTTTTCAGGCTCACATTCCCAGTTAAGATGGTAAAAAACACTATATTGAATCTATTGTTAGGTCAACTGATAAGAAAGTCACTTCACTGTGTTGGGCAAGACAATTTTTCTCTCAAAAATCTATCTTACATATCTTTAAGTCTACCTTTCATTCATCCTTAGAATATTGCTGCTATATATGGTTCAGTTTCACTGCTATTTACTTTGGGCTCTTTGATAAGATCTGAAGAAGAATCAGCAATATTATTTGTCCTGATCTGGTAGCTCAGTTTCAGTCACTTTCCCACCACTGTAAGGTCACCTTTCTATGTCTTTTCTATAAATATAATAATTGTTTGAATGAGCTCTTCTTGATGGTATTTAGAGTTTTTGAAATTAAAAGCAGTTCTCAACTCCATGTTTTCTAGACAACTTTAATCTGCAAAATTTAAATGCAATGCCAATTACTGCATACTGTTTTCCTGCTCATCAATATTGTTTCTGTTGTTAATTCTTTTATACCCTTTGTGTTTTAGTGACATTACTGTTTTGCATGAGGAGATCATCTTCTATGTGCCTTGTCTTTTCAGGATGTAGGCAATCAAGGCCTCCCTATCCCTGGTGGCTCTTGGCACGCTTTCTCCTGTAACACTGTGCAACCCCCGTTCTGTTATCCACCTGCTCAGGCCCTTTAAATATGTTATCCGCTGCTTTCCTCTGTCTCTTTTTCCCTCTATCCGGCCTGTTAGTATCAGGTTCTCCAAGCCCTCCTTCCTCATTGCATGTCCCAGTAACTTTAGTTGTCTCTTGCTGCTGCTCAATATTAATTTTCTTTTTGTTTCATTTTTTTCCAAAACTTCATCATTGCTCACATACTTGGTCCATGATATCCATAGCATCCTTCTGTAGAACCACATTTCAGTTGTTTCAAGTTTTTCCTTCATCTTCAATGATATTGTTCAGCGTTCACTGTCATATGGAAGAACTGACATTACATAGCTATCCAGTACTCTCTTCTTTGTTTCTATTGAAAGTTTCCTGTCTCTTAATACTTTACTCAGCTTCCGGAATGCATCCTTCGTCATGCTAATTTGCCTTCGAATCTCTGTGTTGCATTTTCCGTCTTCTGTTAGAATGCTTTCCAGGTATTTGAATTTTTGTACCTGCTTGATTTTAGTATTCTCCACCTGGATTTGACATTTGGGGCTGACTTTTTTGCTAATGACCATGCATTCAGTTTTCTTGCAGTTTATTTGTAGTCCTTTTTTGTCACTCTCTTCAGTTACCTTCAGTAGGAGGTCTTGTAGTTTCCTTTCCATGTCTGCAATCAACACTGTATCATCTGCGTACCTTATGTTGTTCAAATTGTAGCCTCCAATTACAAATCCTGGCATAACATCTAGGGACCTCAAGTTGAATAGATCCAGTGAAAAGATACATCCTTGTCTTTTGCCCCTTTCTATCTTTGTATATCTGCTGAATGGGAAGATACTGATTAAAAAAATAATTTTTTGTAGATATTTCCATTTGTGTTTCTACTTTGGATGATTGTCATTATAAACTTATTTGAATTGACATTCATAAATACTTATTTATGAAACTTTTTTTAATAAAGATGAAAACATTGTCATCTGATTGATTGACTAGGATCTTGATATGATTCATTTTTTATGTTTTATTTTCTGTATTTTTTTTTTTCACAGAAACTACCAACAAACAAGCTCGAAGGAATATGCTACCAATAATAATTGCTGCACCAGTTTTGGCACTTTCACTAGTCATTGTGGTTTTTGTTTTCTTGTACTACAGAAGGTAGGAACTGAACTTTCTACTTCTCTTTGTCTGATATCTATTGTCTGCATGTTAGTTTCTAGACCCCCGCCCAGTCAGCATCTGCCCACAGTTTGCATTTTAAATATCGCCTTTAATTGATAATTTCACTTTGAAGTTGTGCCTTTATCATCCTTTATTTAGTCTGAATTTAATGCCTGCATCTATAATATGTTTATGTATATATTTATATGTGTGTGCATGCATATTTGCATATGCACAAAAATGTCTGCTCTTTCCTCTCAGGTTTGTCATTTCTCATGTACTCTTTCTGGAATCTTTGTACACACAGGGATGTGTTTCATACCTATCAAAATATACAGGTTTTCTATACATTATATAGAAAATTAGATTTTAATGTAATATAGATTACTAGTTAAATTAAAAATAATAATTTTAATGTCAATTAAAATACAAGTGAACTTAACTTTAAATCATATTTATAATAGTAGATCCCTAAGTTTATAACCTTGCTTGTATCCATTTACTGTGTTTTGATTTGAACTTTTCAATGAATATTTGATCTATAGGAGTTATGGGAAATGCTTAATTTCCCCAACACTATATTTTTTTAGGCACACAAATGAATGACAAAACTTGCTTTTAGAATAACAACAAAGAATGGTTTATTACATAGTAAACGTACAAGATTGGTAGTATGTCAGTGTCCAAGGTGAAGCTAGCAGCAGCATCTTCCGTGGAAGCATTCCATGGGGAATCAGTGGCAGCAGTGTGAGAGAGGCGTCCGTTACTCCCGCTGGCTCATGGCTCTCTGCTTTCCTCTGTTCTACAAACAGGACTAGGAAAAATAGTTCTAGAGAGGAATCAATGCGCTCCGCCCATTGATTGGTCAGTGAGTGACCGAATCTCCGGTCGGGGGCATTGATTCGCTAAAGGAAATAGATCTGTGGCTGCTACAGATCTGTATTATCTAAAAAGGGGCATTGAGTTAAGTGCATTGACAACAAAGGATATTCATTGAAAAATACTTTTTGGGACAAAATAAATGCTTTTTTTCATCATTTGGCTATAAACTTATTCATGTATCTATGCATTTTATTTTTATACTTTTTGTTATTATTAATAACAAAAATCTGAATTACAAAGAAATCATTTTATCATAAACTTTATGGCAAAATGAACTTGATACAATTTCTGACAGAATTTCCTCCTCATCGGATAAAGATCATTCATATTTTGGAAAAGTTTATGGTTAAAATTAATTAACACAAAATATCTGTCATTTTTAATATTTATCTTAAGGAACATTTCCTGCTTAAATACACAGAATATATATTGACAGACAGGAAAATTTCATTGGAAACAAAAAAAATAGTGCTGGACTTTCATTATTTACACTGTTCAGACTCTTGTCTTCATCATTATTGTCATTTTCACAATATTTCGGCCATTGTACATTTCGGTCTTCTTCAGATGCTTGGAATTTTGAACCAAATGCTCTATTTCAATTACTAGAGTATGCCATTCGTATTCCATGTGCCATGCCACTTCTGGATGCTATATAGCTATCTTTGTTTAACTCAACTCAAAGTTATGTTCACCACTGCTGTAACCAGGTATTGAATCTAGTAAATATGACACTAAAGATGAGGACAACAGTCTGAACAATGTAAATAATGTAAATACTACCTCATCTCAGAAATTTAGATGAGGACTGGACTGTTATGTGATATCTGTCCTTTTATATGGCAGTGAATGCTAGAAAATCTCATCCAAGATGAAGGATAGACTTGAAACAACCAAAGTGTGGTTCTACAGAAGGTTGCTGAGGATATCATGTACCAAACATGTGAGCAACAACAAAGTTTTGAAGAGGATGAAAATAAAAAGGAAACTTATACTTAACATTGGAAGAGGCAGTTGAAGTTTCTAGAGCACATAATGAGGAAGGAGGGCTTGAAGAATCTAATACTCACAGGATTGATGGAAAGAAACAGAAATGGGAAAGCAATATGTAGCATACTGGATAGGTTTGAGAAAATGTATGGAGTAGAGTTTGGGAGAAAAGGTGTTAAGAACTAGAAAAGATAGGGAGATGCAGAGGACAGTGATCACTTACCCCCTGAAGGGACACAGCACATAAAAGAAATATATATATAATTTTGGTGCTAGGAATTTATCATTTTAACACAGCAGGTTACTAAACTATCGCCCGGTTCACACTCCACCCTCGTCTATTGAACAGGTGAAGAGGCTCATCCCTTGTTCCCTGTTTAGGATGTGGTTTCCGGCTTTCTCTTTTCCAACCTTTTCACTCTTTTCTTTTTTCTTTTTTTCTTTTTTTCAATTGGAGTAGATAGACTAAACTATCACCCGGTTCACACTCCACCCTCTTTTTTTGAACAGGTGAAGAAGCTCATCCCTTGTTCCCTGTTTAGGATGTGGTTTCCAGCATTCTCTCTTCCAACCTTTTCACTCTTTTCTTTTTTCTTCTTTTTTTTCAATTGGAGTAGATAGACTAAACTATTGCCCAGTTCACACTCCACCCTCGTCTATTGAACAGGTGAAGAGGCTCATCCCTTGTTCCCTGTTTAGGATGTGGTTTCCAGCTTTCTCTCTTCCAACCTTTTCACTCTTTTCTTTTTTTTCTTTTTTTTTTTCAATTGGAGTAGATAGACTAAACTATTGCCCAGTTCACACTCCACCCTCGTCTATTGAACAGGTGAAGAGGCTCATCCCTTGTTCCCTGTTTAGGATGTGGTTTCTGGCTTTCTCTTTCCCAATCTTTTCACTCTTACGTAGCCCCCTGCACATCAGTAGCGTTACCGCCTTGCTCAGGGTGATATGATTAAAAAAAAAAAAAATGCTGACTTCAAAGTTTTGTAAAGACACCATTATGATGACAGTTTTTTTTTTTTTTTTTGTTATTCAAAAGCTCAACAGCGAAATAAACCTAACCTCATACTGGTGTCTTCACAAAACTTTGAAGTCGACATGAATCTGCTCAGTTAAAGTGACAAATTCTTTGCACTAAAACTATCAATGCTCTATCTCCACCCTGTTATCAAGCATTTTATGATAAAAAAAACTTACTTAGTTGACAATCTTAGTGCCAAAACTTATCACAACTCAGCACTATATATATATATATATATATATATACATTTATAATTATTCTTAATTAGTTTTTGTCATAATTAAATTAGACCAGTATCCAGTTGTATTTAAAAAGTGCTCAATACATGTATATTGTAGAGCTTTTGAATATTTTTCATTTGGAAATGAGTTATTTCCGTATTTTAGTTTTCAACCTTTTAATATCTTCAGCCAATTTATAATATATGTGTGCGTGTGTGTGTGTGTTGGCTGTTGGCACCTATAAGAAGCTCATTTGCCTTTTGAGAGGGTTTTGTTTTTCATAATGTGGGGGTGACACTTCACATTTACAAATGCAAAATAGGATCAAATAAAAATTTTTATCAAATTTATAGTCAAACTTCTTTCATTTACTTCTACCATTAATGTCGTCATTTTTTTTTTCATTTCTAGAACAATTGACTGCAATTAAACTCAATATTTTTCTTTCATTCACAGGAGAAAACCTGAAACTGAACAACGTTTTCTTTTTTAAAGTTTTTTTAAATTTGATAAATCTTACACAGAAATTTGTTATAAGATTTTCTCCTCAAGAAAATTGATAGGTATGGTGTGTACTTGTGCTAAAACTTGTATTCAGTGTTTTGTTAATAATTAGACATTCCTCAATCATCTATATAGTTATTACTATTCATCTATCAACTATGATACCACATGATTTAATAAATGTCTTCATTTTTTAAAAATACTATCCTTTGAAGAAGATGCAAATATGTATGTAGAGTCATCACACACATATATATATACATCCATAGATTGAATTATATTGGGTTGGCCAATGTTCATTTTATTAAGTAAAAATAAATGAGGATTTTTTTTTATTTTCAGTATTAACTTTATTAAACAATCTATTTACTATGCAGTTCAAGAAACTTCATAATTCCATCACCCAGTTGAGGTTAATAGAGATAGAATGAATGTATTCAGAATAATCATTGTGATCAAGTATAAAATATATCTTGTTTATGACTCATCTGGTATGAAATATATCTGGTTTGTGACTCATTGGGTATGAAACTATCTGGTTTATGATTCATCTGGTATAAAAGATATCTGGTTTATGACTTATCTGGTATGAAGGATATCTGGTTTATGATTCATCTGATATGAAAGATATCTGATTTATGGCTCATTTGGGATTAAATATATCTGGTTTCTGACTCATCTGGTATGAAAGATATCTAGTTTATGGTTCATCTTGATAAAAGATATCTGATTTATGATTCATCTGTTTTAAAGAATATTTGATTTATGGCTCATTTAGTATGAAAAATATCTGGTTTATTATTCATCTGTTTATGATATCTGTTTTATAACTCAACTAGTATGAAAGATATCTGGTTTATAACTCATCTGGCATGAAAAACGTAGTTTATGATTCATCTGGTATGAAAGATATCTGGTCATAATTCATCTGGTGTTAAAAGATATCTGGTTTATGATTCCTCTAATGTGAAAGATATTTGGTATACGATTCATTTTGTATGAAAGGTATCTGGTTTATGGCTCATCAGGTATGAATGATATTTAATGTATGCTTTATCTGGTATGAAAGATATCTGGTTTATGGTTCATCTGGTATGAAAGATTATCTGGTATATTCAGAATAATCAACATTATCTGATATGTGATATGGTTTATGATTCATCTGGTATAAAAGATATCTGGTTTATGGCTCACTTGGCATGAAAGATATCTGGTTTATGGTTCATCTGGTATAAAAGATTATTTGGCTTATTCAAAATAATCAATATTATTTGGAATGAAAGCTCTGGTCTATGATTCATCTAATATACAGTAGCTTGCAAAAGTCAACACCCCCTTTGAAAATTTATATATTTTGTATAATTTAACAGGGAACAACACATTTTTTCAATTTCAATGATTGTTAAATAATAAGCAAATACATCACACTTTCCTTTAGAATAAAAATTACATTTTAAAAATTTCACACTGATTCTTAAAAGCATATAACTTAGAAAAATGTCTTTGCAAAAGTCTACACCCCACCAGATATTATACTGTGTTATCACAGAACAATCAAAAGTGACATGTGCGTTCTACCATAACAAACTTGGCTAGTCTATTATTTTGCTATATAAGGTGATTTATCTGCCTACAAAATCATCCACCACATGGTTTCTTGGTATGCTGGTCCTTGGACTCTGACTGTAAACACAAGGTGTCCAATTTGAGAAAGAAAATAGGCAAGCCTCTGTCTCAGGAACTTAAAAACTTTATTATTCAAAAGTACAATGAAAATAATACCTATAAAAAGATTGCAAAAACTTTAGAATTGCCCCTAAGCACTGTTAAACTGTAGTTAAGAAGTGGTTCCTGCACAAAAACCACTGCTACCCTTCCAAGATCTGGGAGACTGAGCAATCTTACCAGAAGAGCAAAATCAAAACTGGTCTGGGAGGCAACCTCCAACCCTAGTGTAACACTGGAAGACTTGAAAGCTTCAGTTTCCAGTACTGGGACAGATGGCCATGCATCTACAATTTCCAGAGTATTGCACCGGTCTGGCCTGCAAGAGAGGGTAGCTAGAAAAAAGCCCCTTCTGAAGCAAGCTAGGCTAAACTTTGTCAAAGTCACATCAATGATTCCATGACTATATGGCAAAAGATTTTGTGGCCAGATGAGACCAAAGTCAAGTTATTTGGAAAAAATACCAAATGCTACATTTGGCAGAAAAAAGACACTGCTCACCAACCTCATGACACCATCCCCACTGTAAAGCATGGCAGTGGCTCAATCATTCTTAGGGGCTGTTTTTCAGCAGCAGGTCTTGGAGAGCTGGTAACCATTCAAGGTGTCATGGACAGCGTCAAGTACCAAGAAATATTGGAGGCAATCCTGCTAAAGTCTGCTAAAGCTCTGTGCTTGGGTCACAATTTCGTTTCAACAAGATAACTACCCCAAGCATGTGTCAAAATGCATTAAAGTTTGGTTTGCTAGCAAGAAAATTACAGTTTTGGAGTGGCCTAACCAGTCTCCAGATCTCAATCCTATAGAAAATCTATGGCATGATCTAAAACTGGCTGTGCACCAATGTTCCCCATCTAATCTGACACAGCTCAAGAAGTTCTGCCATGAAGAATGTCAAAAGCTGTCAGCAGACCACTGCAGCAAACTTATGGAAGGCTACCTGAGGTGTCTGCAGGCTGTAATTGATGCAGCAGCATCATCCAGAAAGTATTAGCTGAAGATATTCCAAAGGGGGTGTAGACTTTTGCAATGACATTTTTCAAAATTATCTTTGCTTAAGAATCAGTTTTAAATTTTCAAATGTATTTTGTGTATTAAATGAAAGTGTGATAGATCTGCTTATTAAAACAAATTATTGGAGTTTAAAATATTATCTGTTCCTATTAAAATAAACAAAATACATCCAGTTTTCAAGGGGGTGTAGACTTTTGCATTGCACTGTAAAAGATATCTGGTTTATGGCTTATCTGGTATGGTATGGTTTTATGGTCCATCTCAAATGAAAAGTATCTGGTTTGTGGCTCATCTGGTAATTTGTTTTGATGTACTGCTAAAACTTCTGAGATTAAATAATGATTAATCTTCTTGCAAAGTTAAACAATTAACTTACATTGAATCAAATTAAACCTGTATTTGTGCATAAAAATCTGGATAATAATACATTCAACATATATATTTTGCATATATTTGTGAAATAATTTGATGGTAATATATAGGTTTTAACCTTTTGTTGGACTGTTTTAATTAATAATCAGTAAAATTTGAAATTGCTTGGCAATAATTTTACTTTTTATAACTCTTGTACTGATATATACAACATTTATATTGACTAATAGTACTGAATTTTATATTAATTATATTTAATTTATACAGTAACTTTTACATCTTTAGTGGCATTATTAAAAAATTATCAGTACACTTATTTTTATATCATATTTTTTTCTTATATATGTATACTGAAGTATGCAAAACAATTTTTTCATATATATATTTATGTGTGTGTTAATAGATATTCAAGTTCCATTATATATATATATATTAATAAGTATATTTATTAATACATATTTAATAGCTCTGTTATATTGCACTGAGCACTGTTCTATTAACACCTGATAAATATATATTTCTACTGTGTACCCCTATCTATATTTATTGATATACAGATCTATCTGGCTAAAACTTCAGCAGCAGAAAATTTTAGTATTTCTAATATCTTAAATATTATATATATATATATATATATATATATATATATATATATATATATATTGTATGTAGAGCGGAGAAAGAGTATTTACAACGTCCAAAACATTCATTTAAAACAGTGCTCGATATATAATATATAGAGCCATACGCATGACCAGTTCACCTATCACTAACCCCAACCATCACCCTAACACAACTAACCAAATATAAGAGAAGAGGCCTTCCATTCCTACACATTCCGTCTGAAGAGACATTGAACTTTCAATGTCGAAACAAATGTACCTTTGTAACGGATACTTATAAAAAATTATGTACATGTTCTAAAATATAATTTATAATCAATATATATATATATATATATATATATATATAAAGTTGGATGTTTTTAATTTTTTCACGGAGCTATTACAGACCGCTCCTCAGACCAAATTCATACAACAATGAATAGGTTAAATTTATCCAGACAGAAAGAATGATGGGAAGAAAAAAAGATCAAGGTGAAGAGGTTAGATTTACAGAGTTAGTTATTATTAACGTCTGTATTTTATCCCAGACAATAAGATGGTCTTGGACTAAAAAAACAAAATCCGGGTGAGATTTACAGTGATAGTCGTTACTGGAGTTTTATTTTTTTATCTCAATAGATAGGATAATTTTGGCCTGAACTTTTAGTTAGCCATTCTCAAATACATGACAGTAAATTTAGGGGTCATATTTTTACTAGAAGAATTGAATTATCAGCTTTTACTATTAATTTTAACAATAATAATAATATCTTTATTTTGTACATACTAATTTTCTATTGTTTTGGTTATGACAATAATATTTTTATCATGTATGATAATGTTACCAACAAAAATATACATATATGAGTTACAAAAAAAAAATATATATATATATGTAATACTAGCAGTACAGCCCAGCATTGCTCAGGTGTAATGAAAGCTTTAAAACTAATACATGACCCTGGAGCTCAGAATCTTTGGATGTTGGCACGAAAAACTAAAAAGCAATAGTTGTTTCCAGTTAAAGTGAAACCGTAGACTGAAAGAAAAATAAATGGATGTAAGTCAAATTTTGATTTCCTGGTATCAATATCAAATTTTCTGCACTATTGTAAGAACTGCAACCTTGAAACTTCTGAATATCATTTCTTATGTCTATGAGTGTATCAAATTTGATTAAAATCGGACCACTCCTTCTATAACCCGATTTTTTCAATTATCGATTTTCGATATTTATCGGGGATACCTCCACACAAAACCTAGCTAAGAACACTCGCAGACACTTATAGTACAACTGTGTAAATTTTCAAGAAAATTAGTTCAGCCGTTTTGGAGTCTATAGGTAACGGATACACACACACACACACACACACACACAGTTCCATTTATAAATAAGTTTAGATGAGTAATAGCTACTAATGGAAGTATATTCCACAGTTAGATATTTACTTTAAAAAGTGTTCACTACAAAAGTAGAGCATAAATATGTAGTAATTATTATTATTATATAATGACATGATGCAGCTTGCTAGCTATAAAGTTTCAGTGTTAAAACACCATCATCTGGTAGTATATATTATTGTTAATTAGTTTTTGTCATCATTAAATTAGACTAGTACACAGTTGTATAAAAAAGTGCTCTATACATATATATTGTAGAGTTTTTGAATATTTTTCATTTGGAAATGAGCTACTTTTGCAACCTAAGTTTCAACCTTGCAATATCTTCAGGTGATTTATAATAACTGATTTTCCAATGTTTTCAAACATACAACAGGGATTGTATGAAATGAAAAATCAGAAATAATGCCCAGGTGCAATCACACCAAAGAATACATCCTAGAATCATACAAACCTGGCTGAAAGTGTTTAAAATCCTTAAGTAACTCTTTCCTTAGTATTTGTCTATATTTCTGAGATGCGGTAGTATTTACAGTATTTACATTATTCAGACTATTGTCCTCATCTTTGTTGCCATTTGTACAACATTTCAGCCAATGTACACTCTGGCCTTCCTCTGATGCTAGGAATTTCGAACCAAAACCCTTATTACAATCACTGGGGTATATCATTCTCATTCCTTTCAATCATGGCATTACTACTACACAAGAAATGAGAATGATATACCCCAGTGATTAATTTACTCAAAAGTCCCTTTAAGTTTGAATAAAAATATAAAGAGTTTTCTTTCTTTCTTCATCTCTTTCCTGGTTTCTATGAGAAGGGGTCAAGATATGGGGAAAGCAGAAAGGACATTTTTGGTACATCAAAGGTAATAGGATCTAGTGAGAGGTAATAAAAATAAAAAATAAAAACAAAATTAGGTTAAAAGTAGGTTGACACTGTGACCTTTACAGATGAAAGAAAGAATGTATGTATCCCCTAAAAATAGAAACTACTTAGCAAATTTCATAGTGAATCTTTATTCTGATTAGTTAAAAGGAACACACACAAATTTTATATCTTCTCATATATATAAATAGCAAATCAATTATTTTTTGTATCTAAATGTAAATCATTTTCACAGCCAACATCCAACATTGCCTGATGATGAGATAGAAGTCTGGAAACATAGAAATTTCCATGTCACAATGTACTTCATAATTATATTGTTAAAATAATCATTAAATAATCATTATATATATATGTGTGTGTGTGTGTGTGTGTGTGTGTAATCATTTAGTGTGTGTATATATATATATATATATATATATATATATATATATATATCAGCTCATCAGTACGGTTAGACTCTGATTGCTTTTAACCCAGGATTGAAACCCGACCGAAGTGGGCACTCAGTAGAAGAAGGCAGACTTTTTAGCATGTATATTATCATTATACATGCCCAATAGCCAGAGTGCTCTAATTCATTACTGAATGAGTGATGCGTACATGCCAGGGTAGCTACTGATTTTCAAAGTCTACCATTCTTCCAGAGTGCTCAATCAGGGTGTGAGAGCGTATGTATATATATAAAATAATTTTTTAGATAGATAAATAATTAGATAGATATTACTTTATTTTTTATTTAAGCTGGTAAGACAGTAGAGCCAACTAAGACAAAAGGGCTCACAGGGTGTGGAAGAATCAGGAACAGAAACTTTAATGGTGAGCCGAAAGAGAAAAGAGTAATCAGGAGGACAGTAGACAGTGATTTAAATTTTTGAAGAGTAAAGTTGGCTTGGAAGCATAGAGCCAGAAGTGAGTTCCACAAGCAAGCAGTGAGAGAAAAGAAACTGTTAGCATAGAACTTACAGCTTCAGCTAGCCAGCTCAACTGTAAATTGGTGAGATCTTGATTCCCAAGTCTAGTACTGCACTTGACAAATATTAACTTAGATTCATAATAACTGCTTCATACATTTTAATAAAATAAATGCTAATAAAATATTTCTTATTGATGCATAAATCACTAATTAAACACTATTCCAAAAATATTTCCATAAATTAAAACTGTAACACTCAATCATTGTTTCATTACAATAATCAACCAATTGAATTAGATCTTTTAACACAACTAGACTTTTGCTTACAAATATGATGATGTTATACTAAGGAATATAATTTTTTATAATGATTCAGCAAACAAGTTTTGAATAAAAGGAGTTTTAAAATAAGTTTTAATAATCTTGCAAGCTACTTAGTAGCAAGGCTGTTAGAAAGCTCATTGATCTATAGCAGGTATAAATACTTTTGATGAGATTTTATAAGCACCCACTCACAAATTTAGGTGAACTCATGTATTTCCAAAGGAAAAATAAGACAGAATTTGAACAAGGAAATATTAACAAATATATTGACAGGATATTTTACAAATGAAAAGACAATAAATGAAAGAAAATATGAAAAGTTCAAAGCAACCTTCAGTGAGTGTAATTGATTACTCACATTTTGCAGGAACAGAAAGAATACATCTTTTGCTATGAAAAGTCACTGAGAAAAAGTGCACTTCTTTCAAATCTTGTGCCACCTGTAATTATCATCAGGAGGCAGTAATTTCAAAATCTTGCCACCTGTAGTTATCATCAAGGGGCAGTAATTTCAAAATCTTGCCACCTGTAGTTATCATCAAGGGGCAGTAATTTCAAAATCTTGCCACCTGTAGTTATCATCAAGGGGCAGTAATTTCAAAATCTTGCCACCTGTAGTTATCATCAAGGGGCAGTAATTTCAAAATCTTGCCACCTGTAGTTTTTCATCAGGGGCAGTAATTTCAAAATCTTGCCACCTGTAGTTATCATCAAGGGGCAGTAATTTCAAAATCTTGCCACCTGTAGTTATCATCAAGGGGCAGTAATTTCAAAATCTTGCCACCTGTAGTTATCATCAAGGGGCAGTAATTTCAAAATCTTGCCACTTGTAGTTATCATCAAGGGGCAGTAATTTCAAAATCTTGCCACCTGTAGTTATCATCAGGGGCAGTAATTTCAAAATCTTGCCACCTGTAGTTATCATCAAGGGGCAGTAATTTCAAAATCTTGCCACCTGTAGTTATCATCAAGGGGCAGTAATTTCAAAATCTTGCCACCTGTAGTTATCATCAAGGGGCAGTAATTTCAAAATCTTGCCACCTGTAGTTATCATCAAGGGGCAGTAATTTCAAAATCTTGCCACCTGTAGTTATCATCAAGGGGCAGTAATTTCAAAATCTTGCCACTTGTAGTTATCATCAGGGGCAGTAATTTCAAAATCTTGCCACCTGTAGTTATCATCAGGGGCAGTAATTTCAAAATCTTGCCACCTGTAGTTATCATCAAGGGGCAGTAATTTCAAAATCTTGCCACCTGTAATTATCATCAGGGGCAGTAATTTCAAAATCTTGCCACTTGTAGTTATCATCAGGGGCAGTAATTTCAAAATCTTGCCACCTGTAGTTATCATCAGGGGCAGTAATTTCAAAATCTTGCCACCTGTAGTTATCATCAGGGGCAGTAATTTCAAAATCTTGCCACCTGTAGTTATCATCAAGGGGCAGTAATTTCAAAATCTTGCCACCTGTAGTTATCATCAAGGGGCAGTAATTTCAAAATCTTGCCACCTGTATTTATCATCAGGGGCAGTAATTTCAAAATCTTGCCACCTGTAGTCATCATCAGGAGGCAGTAATTTCAAAATCTTGCCACCTGAGATTATCATCATGTAATCCAATAGATATTAATTATTTCGATTATGGATTTTTTGCTGATAATGTATTATTCAGAGGATTATGCTTAAATCATCACTTATTTAAATTTAGATAATAGTTTGTTTTTTACTTCCTCAAGATAAACTTGTTCAACAAATGTGTAGTTCAAAAAATAAAAAAGTTCTCTCAGGATTTCTATCATCCTTCCTTAGTCTTAAATCTCCTTCTTCTTCTCTCAAAACCTTTCATGTACGAGACAAACCAACAAAATCATTACTTATTAATGTAAAAATATATTCATTGTGACACATGGCTTAAGGAGAAGTGTGGTACAGCTTATCAGCATTAACTACCTTAAGCACCACCAGGGACACTGATTCCATGTAGGGTCAAACCGTACATCCTGTCCCTTAGCTGGTGTGACAGTACAAAAGCTTCCCTTCACCTTGTACCACCTGGAGGAGCAATATAGCAGGATGGTCAACATGCAGAAGTTGGGTTTCAATCCAGTGACCTGCAGAACCAGGTAACAATTGACACTTTCAAATGCCTTGGACTGATCCAAATTGATCAGCACAGCTTATCATCTACATACTGACCTTCTCAGTTAACTGCTACAGTCAGTGAAAGCTGAGGAAAGTCAGCCAAATTACTGTGAAATTCTTTACCACTGAGACCAGGTTTCTTGGTAATCTGGCTCTCAAAATGCCGCTGAAACACCTCACACATCTTTTTGGTCGACCACAGAGTACACCCCTCCAGAGTATTGACCTCTCAAATGTATTGATCAAAACCTTGACAGATCTTGCACAATTCTGTACCATTTTCATGGCCTCATTAAACATCTTTTTAACCTATACCTAACTACCTAACTCTAGTAGTGTTTGCTAGCCTCACACTCCAGAGCCTTCTTAGCTACATCTAACTCTAGTGAACCCCCCCCCAGTCTCTGCTCAGGACAAATTATCTTTAAGAGTTTTCCCCTTGTTAGTCTTATCTAGAACTAGTTGGCTATATTCAGTGGTGAAAGACCTGATTTTATCCTTAAACCTCTCCCACCACCTATTTCAAATAACCACCCCCACTAGTTCCCACTGAACTAGTTCAATTAGCTAGCTACTTGGGTAGACAGCCACATAAGTGCCCACTCCTTCCACCCAGGATGATTGACCCAGTATCTATTAACAAGGCTGAACCTGTTGATTAAATCTATCAAGCTGTGATTGCTCAGCCACCTGCTAGCTTCCTACCCCCTGTTTATTTTGGTGTCTATGATAGCATTCCAGTTTCTCATTAAGACTAAGTGGGATGAATACACCAGGAATGGCCATAACTGATGAAAAAAGGAAACATATTTCACCTGGTCATTGGGTACATAAACTGTAATGATCTAAAACAAACTAATATCAGTCACAATCAACTGCTTCCCCCCACACCAACATGGACAAGGCCTACCTTTGCACACAGTGTACATCTGACCAGCAAGAAAATTCTTGGGATCTTCAGTTGACTGTCCATCAATATAGGTGCACTGAAACAAAGACCTCAACAGTGCTTTCCTCTGTGAGGAAAGATCGCTCTCAAGTGACTTTCTAACAGCTAGCCTCCCACTTGGGTATGGGTTTCTTTTTCTTGAGAAGTGTTGGGGAATGAGATAGCATGTCCTTAGTAGGAGAATTTGGGAGACTCTTAGCCTTGTCAGCATAAGAAATGTATTTCTTGGTTGCCAAAGCAGAGATAGATTGGGGCTTCGAATGTTCCATAGACCTCTTCACCCTGTTTCAGCTTGAATTTTTTTTTTATGTTTTGTCCTCTTTTTCTTCTCTCTCTCTCTCTCTCTATATATATATATATATATATAGAGAGAGAGAGAGAGAGAGAGAGACAAAGACCCAGGTGGAGGAATATCCTCCATCTCCATACTGTGATGCTGCTGCTGCTTCAGGCCCTGTTTTGTTGTTTTCGCCCCTGTGGAACATCCTGCTGGGGAGGAGGATTGCTGTCTTTTGCCCCTTCTTTGCCACCTGCTGCCACTCACTAAGACTATTAGGGGCCTGGCCAGACTTGTCTGGCCCCACTATCTTCATCAATGCTGTTGCTTGCCTAGCTGGTGGTGCAGGATTCTTGCCAGGACACTCTTTAATGAAATGTCCCACAGTACCACAGGACAAGCAGTGAGGCTGACCTACAATTACCAAAATACTCCTTCCATGACAAGTCAATATATCAGGAATGTCATTAAAGTATCTGCAGGACAAAATCATTTGCAAAAAGACATCCCTATTGGAAATGCTCATCTTGCCTTTAGCTGGTGTGACCTCTCCAACCTGTCCATATTGTGCAAAAATGAAATGAACCTCAAAATTGTCCAAGGGCACTCCATAAAATGTTAGCTTTGTCTTTCAAGCGCCCAGATAATCTGTTTGCAACCTCACCAATTTAGCAATGAGGATGCTTCCTTCTAATGATTTTGCCTCCTCTCCTGTTGCCAGCTGAATGTCTCATATAGCATTTGATCTCCTGGCCATTAACTTTAGACTTATCTTGAGGCCTTTAAGAGCCTCCTCTATTATCTCCCTGCTGATGCTGAACAATTTTCCTGTCTTCACATCCAAAGTCAGCTTTTGTCTATTCCAAAGCTGAAGGAATTGAAATTAGTTCATTTCCATTAATGAACTTAAATTTCTTCTTTTGGGCTCTGTAATAACACAGGCCTTTCTTTGGTCTATCTGCAACACATGCCATGGGTGCGGTTGAAAGGGGATGATCCAAGCTCTGGGGAGACACCTCCATAGTAGTAAAGGAGAGTCCATATGAGTACACCAAAAGGTTCCACCAAAAACAATACACTAAACAAATAATGACAACTGCGTAAGACAGAGATTTGAGACAAAAAACATTAAAAAGTAGGTCCCTTACATTCAAAACTTTATGCTAGGAATGCACCACAAAATGAACACAAAATTGCCCAATTTTTAGTTAAGTTTTATTCCTTTTCTTTCTTTCCATAATTCTTTTCTCTTTCTACAATATCTTTCTATAAAAGAAATCACCACATGCCACTTCTTCTTCTTCTTCTTCTTCTTCTTCTTCCCACCAAAAGATAAGCAGCATTCCATTTTCTCTTCTTCATTCAAACTACCAGCCCCCATGATCCTAAAAGATCATTTCACACAACCTGGTCTTGTGCCTCGGTCAGCATTTATATGCCTCCTCTGAGGTCTTTGCATTTGTGCTATTTCATTTCTATCTCCTCCATGTTCAACATTCACAACATCAATTTGCAAGTACTACACGCCTTATATTTAATACCGTGACATACTATCAACGATCAAGTCATTAGATGATTGTACACTAGTCACCAACCTACTCCCCCATTACATCATTCACTGTGGGTTTGGTGGCTTCACCCAAACTACTTCCCCTATTTGAATTCTGGCCAGCATTTCCTTATCAGTATTTGAGGATATATCTTTCAGGTGCCTCTACTAGTAAGTGAATAGTGACCTTTCTGGCACTGTCTCCCTTTCTCTCTTCAAAACATTGTCATTGCTCACATGTTTGATCCATGGTATCCTCAGCATCCTTCTGTAGGACCACATTTATGCTGCTTTGAGTCTCTTCTTCATCTTTGAGGAGGTTGTTCAGTATTCACTGCCATATAGGAGGACAGGATGACAGATGTGTCCACGTAACAGTCTAGTAAGCTTTCCATTGTTTCCAACAAAATTTTTCTGCCTCTCAATACTTTGCTTAGCTTCTGGAATGAATCTTTGGCATATGCATCTTTGGATTTCAGTGTTGCACTTACCATGCTTTTCCAGGTATTTAAATTTCTGCACCTGATTGATTTTAGTATCCCCAACCTGTAGTTGGTATTCTGGGCTTCACTTTTTGCTGATGATCATTAGAAACAAAGAAAAGTGTACTTAACTGTACTGCACTATATATACTTCTATATATGCTTAACTCATGTATAGTGTGACCCCTGAATTTCTTTGTGAGAATCCTGATTTTTTCAAATATCAGTCAGTCAGTTAAGTGCCATATGTGATACACACTAGGGCGATCATGTCTCAAAGGAGACATGACTGACTGGGCAGAAGATTATCCCACAGTAGGTTGCCATTACTTTCTGCAATATACAGGTTGCCATCCAAGACTAAAGAATCTAATCTATTCTGCTATTTAACCCATAACTGGGGGAAAGAGACAGATTGATACCTTTGTGCATAAGTGAATGCAAGGAATTCAACTGGAATCCAAACTCAACTCCCCGATTTCTTGTTCTAAACCAATAACCACTGCACCACAATGCAAGAAATAGTTTACCCAACGCAAATATAGCTGGTGCAACCTCAGCTTCTAAGCAATACTAGTAGGCCTACCACTGGATGTAGTTTATAGTAAATGAATGGTTTTAAGTAAAAGAACTTTTTTTTGTATTGTAAATGATTATTGCATTGCACCTCAGACGAAACAACTGGTTCATTAACAGTTTCTTGCATTCACACACTTTTAGCTTCAAAATTATTCTTTTGCCAGATTGTTACCCATCAATGAAGAACAAAACAATTTCTAGCAGTAAATCAGATTTTATTCTTGGGCTATAACTTTCTACTATAAGCGAGCAAAGTAGAGATGATGTGTAAGTGAGTGAGGAGGTGCACATTTCAGTAGCTGTCATCTATGTCTAGTCTGTGAGGCTCAGTTCTTTCGTTCTGTTTGCCTTTTCACAGGATGGTCAGTTTTATAGACAACAATTTTCTTTGTCTTGTCATCTTCATCTGAAAAAGTAATTAATCTCCTTCCATCACTTTCTCTGTCTAAGCTCTATTCTTTGAAGATGACTCCACTTACTGATAGCCATTGGTCGAAAGTAAATGTTCAGTATTGAGTTAAGTCCTGCTTATTTAAATTTAACAAGACCTCACCTTGATTCATATCGCTACATAATTTATTCTTGTTTACTTAAGAAATATTCAGTTTTTTATTGTTTTTTAAATAATATCTTCCTTTATTGTTAGCTAGCAGTATAGCCCAGTGTTGCTCGGTTGTAATGAAAGCTTTAAAACTACTCCATGGTCCTGGAGCTCAGACTCTTTGGACGTTAACACGAAAGACTAAAAAGTAATAGTTATTTCCAGTTAAAGCAAAACTGTAGACTGAAAGAAAAATGAATGGATGTAAGTAAAATTTTGATTTCCTGGTATCGATATCAAATAAGTTTTTTCATCATGAACTGAATTTTGAAGGCTAACTAAATCCTCTGAGTAAATGGTATCATGGCTGAGACTAAGAACTTTTTTTTTTTTTTTTTTAATCATATCACCCCGAGCAAGGCAGTAACGCCACTGATGCGCAGGGGGCTACGTAAGGGTAAAAAGAATGGAAAAGAGAAAGCCGAAAACCGCATCCTAAACAGGAAACAAGGGATGAGCCTCTTCACCTGTTCAATAGATGTGGGTGGAGTGTGAACCGGGCGATAGTTTAGTCTATCTACTCCAATTGAAAAAAAAAATAAAATAATAAAGGAAAAGAGTGAAAAGATTGGAAAAGAGAAAACCGGAAACCGCATCCTAAACAGGAAACAAGGGATGAGCCTCTTCACCTGTTCAATAGATGTGGGTGGAGTGTGAACCGGGCGATAGTTTAGTCTATCTACTCCAATTGAAAAAAAAAATAAAATAATAAAGGAAAAGAGTGAAAAGATTGGAAAAGAGAAAACCGGAAACCGCATCCTAAACAGGAAACAAGGGATGAGCCTCTTCACCTGTTCAATAGATGTGGGTGGAGTGTGAACCGGGCGATAGTTTAGTCTATCTACTCCAATTGAAAAAAAAAATAAAATAATAAAGGAAAAGAGTGAAAAGATTGGAAAAGAGAAAACCGGAAACCGCATCCTAAACAGGAAACAAGGGATGAGCCTCTTCACCTGTTCAATAGATGTGGGTGGAGTGTGAACCGGGCGATAGTTTAATCTATCTACTCCAATTAGTTTAATCTATCTACTCGGGAACCCCTTCCTAAACTAGAAACAAGGCGATCAACTCTACTCCTGTCCAAAAGAAGGGGGTGGAGTGTGAGACCTGGCGATAGAAGGTACTATCTACTCCAATTAAAAAAAATAAATATGTGACTGAAGTTAATGAAGTTTTAACTTAGTATAAGTCAAACCTAAATTTCATAATTAAGAACAATTTACACAAAAATTAGGCAGAAAAGATAAGAACCGAAAAGAATAAAATAAAATAAAAAATACAAGTAAAAATAAGTAAATAAATAATTCAAAAATAATAAAAAATAAGATCACACTGGCTAAACTCACCAAGTTGCAGGCTTGCTGACAGAAAAAAAGTTAAGAAAATTTCAAAATTATCTTCATTCTGTTTCTTCTATACAGTTCTGGAGAGATTAAGTTACCTTAAGCAAGCAGTAACAGACAGTAGTGTGATGGAGGGGGGAATCACCTCCAAGCCATGTGTCCAGTTAGCAAGGGAATGACAGAGAACAATAAAAAAAAAACAAAAAAAAAAAACATGGCCGGTCTTAGAATTCCTACATATAACCAAACCCTAATATACCAAACCTAAATTTCATAATTAAGAACAATTTACACAAAAATTAGGCAGAAAAGATAAGAACCGAAAAAGAATAAAATAAAATAAAAAATACAAGTAAAAAATAAGTAAATAAATAATTCAAAAAATAATAAAAAATAAGATCACACTGGCTAAACTCACCAAGTTGCAGGCTTGCTGACAGAAAAAA
This sequence comes from Ascarosepion bandense, assembly GCA_037127315.1. Taxonomy (NCBI): domain Eukaryota; kingdom Metazoa; phylum Mollusca; class Cephalopoda; order Sepiida; family Sepiidae; genus Ascarosepion; species Ascarosepion bandense. The sequence continues at coordinate 4,130,183 of JBBBDQ010000367.1, forward strand.
AGTTAAGAAAATTTCAAAATTATCTTCATTCTGTTTCTTCTATACAGTTCTGGAGAGATTAAGTTACCTTAAGCAAGCAGTAACAGACAGTAGTGTGATGGAGGGGGGAATCACCTCCAAGCCATGTGTCCAGTTAGCAAGGGAATGACAGAGAACAATAAAAAAAAAACAAAAAAAAAACATGGCCGGTCTTAGAATTCCTACATATAACCAAAACCCTAATATACCAAACCTAAATTTCATAATTAAGAACAATTTACACAAAAATTAGGCAGAAAAAGATAAGAACCGAAAAAGAATAAAATAAAATAAAAAATACAAGTAAAAATAAGTAAATAAATAATCAAAAAAATAATAAAAATAAGATCACACTGGCTAAACTCACCAAGTTGCAGGCTTGCTGACAGAAAAAGTTAAGAAAATTTCAAAATTATCTTCATTCTGTTTCTTCTATACAGTTCTGGAGAGATTAAGTTACCTTAAGCAAGCAGTAACAGACAGTAGTGTGATGGAGGGGGGAATCACCTCCAAGCCATGTGTCCAGTTAGCAAGGGAATGACAGAGAACAATAAAAAAAAAACATGGCCGGTCTTAGAATTCCTACATATAACCAAAAACCCTAATATACCAAACCTAAATTTCATAATTAAGAACAATTCTACACAAAAATTAGGCAGAAAAGATAAGAACCGAAAAAGAATAAAATAAAATAAAAATACAAGTAAAAATAAGTAAATAAATAATTCAAAAATAATAAAAAAATAAGATCACACTGGCTAAACTCACCAAGCTGCAGGCTTGCTGACAGAAAAAAGTTAAGAAAATTTCAAAATTATCTTCATTCTGTTTCTTCTATACAGTTCTGGAGAGATTAAGTTACCTTAAGCAAGCAGTAACAGACAGTAGTGTGATGGAGGGGGGAATCACCTCCAAGCCATGTGTCCAGTTAGCAAGGGAATGACAGAGAACAATAAAAAAAAAAAAACAAAAAAAAAACATGGCCGGTCTTAGAATTCCTACATATAACCAAAACCCTAATATACCAAACCTAAATTTCATAATTAAGAACAATTTACACAAAAATTAGTAGAAAAGATAAGAACCGAAAAAGAATAAAATAAAATAAAAAATACAAGTAAAAATAAGTAAATAAATAATTCAAAAATAATAAAAAATAAGATCACACTGGCTAAACTCACCAAGTTGCAGGCTTGCTGACAGAAAAAGTTAAGAAAATTTCAAAAATTATCTTCATTCTGTTTCTTCTATACAGTTCTGGAGAGATTAAGTTACCTTAAGCAAGCAGTAACAGACAGTAGTGTGATGGAGGGGGGAATCAATTTCAAGCCATGTGTCCAGTTAGCAAGGGAATGACAGAGAACAATAAAAAAAAAAACAAAAAAAAAACATGGCCGGTCTTAGAATTCCTACATATAACCAAAATTTAATATACCAAACCTAAATTTCATAATTAAGAACAATTTACACAAAATTAGGCAGAAAAGATAAGAACCGAAAAAGAATAAAATAAAATAAAAATACAAGTAAAAAATAAGTAAATAAATAATTCAAAAAAAATAATAAAAAATAAGATCACACTGGCTAAACTCACCAAGCTGCAGGCTTGCTGACAGAAAAAAGTTAAGAAAATTTCAAAATTATCTTCATTCTGTTTCTTCTATACAGTTCTGGAGATTAAGTTACCTTAAGCAAGCAGTAACAGACAGTAGTGTGATGGAGGGGGGAATCACCTCCAAGCCATGTGTCCAGTTAGCAAGGGAATGACAGAGAACAATAAAAAAAAAAAAAAAAAAAAACATGGCCGGTCTTAGAATTCCTACATATAACCAAAACCCTAATATACCAAACCTAAATTTCATAATTAAGAACAATTTACACAAAAATTAGGCAGAAAAAGATAAGAACCGAAAAAGAATAAAATAAAATAAAAAATACAAGTAAAAATAAGTAAATAAATAATTCAAAAAATAATAAAAAATAAGATCACACTGGCTAAACTCACCAAGTTGCAGGCTTGCTGACAGAAAAAGTTAAGAAAATTTCAAAAATTATCTTCATTCTGTTTCTTCTATACAGTTCTGGAGATTGGGTTACCTTAAGCAAGCAGTAACAGACAGTAGTGTGATGGAGGGGGGAATCACCTCCAAGCCATGTGTCCAGTTAGCAAGGGAATGACAGAGAACAATAAAAAAAAAAAAAAAAAAAAAAAACATGGCCGGTCTTAGAATTTCTACATATAACCAAAACCCTAATATACCAAACCTAAATTTCATAATTAAGAACAATTTACACAAAAATTAGGCAGAAAAGATAAGAACCGAAAAGAATAAAATAAAATAAAAATACAAGTAAAAATAAGTAAATAAATAATTCAAAAAATAATAAAAATAAGATCACACTGGCTAAACTCACCAAGTTGCAGGCTTGCTGACAGAAAAAAGTTAAGAAAATTTCAAAAATTATCTTCATTCTGTTTCTTCTATACAGTTCTGGAGAGATTAAGTTACCTTAAGCAAGCAGTAACAGACAGCAGTGTGATGGAGGGGGTGAATCACCTCCAAGCCATGTGTCCAGTTAGCAAGGGAATGACAGAGAACAATAAAAAAAAAAAAACATGGCCGGTCTTAGAATTCCTACATATAACCAAAACCCTAATATACCAAACCTAAATTTCATAATTAAGAACAATTTACACAAAAATTAGGCAGAAAAGATAAGAACCGAAAAAAGAATAAAATAAAATAAAAAATACAAGTAAAAATAAGTAAATAAATAATTCAAAAAATAATAAAAATAAGATCACACTGGCTAAACTCACCAAGTTGCAGGCTTGCTGACAGAAAAAAGTTAAGAAAATTTCAAAAATTATCTTCATTCTGTTTCTTCTATACAGTTCTGGAGAGATTAAGTTACCTTAAGCAAGCAGTAACAGACAGTAGTGTGATGGAGGGGGGGAATCACCTCCAAGCCATGTGTCCAGTTAGCAAGGGAATGACAGAGAACAATAAAAAAAAAACAAAAAAAAAAACATGGCCGGTCTTAGAATTCCTACATATAACCAAAACCCTAATATACCAAACCTAAATTTCATAATTAAGAACAATTTACACAAAAATTAGGCAGAAAAGATAAGAACCGAAAAAGAATAAATAAAATAAAAAATACAAGTAAAAATAAGTAAATAAATAATTCAAAAAATAATAAAAATAAGATCACACTGGCTAAACTCACCAAGTTGCAGGCTTGCTGACAGAAAAAAGTTAAGAAAATTTCAAAATGTCTTCATTTGTTTCTTCTATACAGTTCTGGAGAGATTAAGTTACCTTAAGCAAGCAGTAACAGACAGTAGTGTGATGGAGGGGGGGAATCACCTCCAAGCCATGTGTCCAGTTAGCAAGGAAATGACAGAGAACAATAAAAAAAAACATGGCCGGTCTTAGAATTCCTACATATAACCAAAACCCTAATATACCAAACCTAAATTTCATAATTAAGAACAATTTACACAAAAATTAGGCAGAAAAGATAAGAACCGAAAAAGAATAAAATAAAATAAAAATACAAGTAAAAATAAGTAAATAAATAATTCAAAAAATAATAAAAATAAGATCACACTGGCTAAACTCACCAAGTTGCAGGCTTGCTGACAGAAAAAAGTTAAGAAAATTTCAAAATTATCTTCATTCTGTTTCTTCTATACAGTTCTGGAGAGATTAAGTTACCTTAAGCAAGCAGTAACAGACAGTAGTGTGATGGAGGGGGGAATCACCTCCAAGCCATGTGTCCAGTTAGCAAGGGAATGACAGAGAACAATAAAAAAAAAAACAAAAAAAAACATGGCCGGTCTTAGAATTCTACATATAACCAAAACCCTAATATACCAAACCTAAATTTCATAATTAAGAACAATTTACACAAAAATTAGGCAGAAAAGATAAGAACCGAAAAAGAATAAAATAAAATAAAAAATACAAGTAAAAATAAGTAAATAAATAATTCAAAAAATAATAAAAATAAGATCACACTGGCTAAACTCACCAAGTTGCAGGCTTGCTGACAGAAAAAAGTTAAGAAAATTTCAAAAATTATCTTCATTCTGTTTCTTCTATACAGTTCTGGAGAGATTAAGTTACCTTACAAGCAGTAACAGACAGTAGTGTGATGGAGGGGGGAATCACCTCCAAGCCATGTGTCCAGTTAGCAAGGGAATGACAGAGAACAATAAAAAAAAAAACAAAAAAAAACATGGCCGGTCTTAGAATTCCTACATATAACCAAAACCCTAATATACCAAACCTAAATTTCATAATTAAGAACAATTTACACAAAAATTAGGCAGAAAAGATAAGAACCGAAAAAGAATAAAATAAAATAAAAATACAAGTAAAAAATAAGTAAATAAATAATTCAAAAAATAATAAAAATAAGATCACACTGGCTAAACTCACTCGTTGCAGGCTTGCTGACAGAAAAAGTTAAGAAAATTTCAAAAATTATCTTCATTCTGTTTCTTCTATACAGTTCTGGAGAGATTAAGCTACCTTAAGCAAGCAGTAACAGACAGTAGTGTGATGGAGGGGGGAATCACCCAAGCCATGTGTCCAGTTAGCAAGGGAATGACAGAGAACAATAAAAAAAAAAAAAAAAAAAAAACATGGCCGGTCTTAGAATTCCTACATATAACCAAACCCTAATATACCAAACCTAAATTTCATAATTAAGAACAATTTACACAAAAATTAGGCAGAAAAGATAAGAACCGAAAAAGAATAAAATAAAATAAAAAATACAAGTAAAAATAAGTAAATAAATAATTCAAAAAAATAATAAAAATAAGATCACACTGGCTAAACTCACCAAGTTGCAGGCTTGCTGACAGAAAAAGTTAAGAAAATTTCAAAATTATCTTCATTCTGTTTCTTCTATACAGTTCTGGAGAGATTAAGTTACCTTAAGCAAGCAGTAACAGACAGTAGTGTGATGGAGGGGGGAATCACCTCCAAGCCATGTGTCCAGTTAGCAAGGGAATGACAGAGAACAATAAAAAAAAAAAAAAAAAAAAAAAACATGGCCGGTCTTAGAATTCTACATATAACCAAAACCCTAATATACCAAACCTAAATTTCATAATTAAGAACAATTTACAATAAAATTAGGCAGAAAAGATAAGAACCGAAAAAGAATAAAATAAAATAAAATACAAGTAAAAATAAGTAAATAAATAATTCAAAAAATAATAAAAAATAAGATCACACTGGCTAAACTCACCAAGTTGCAGGCTTGCTGACAGAAAAAAGTTAAGAAAATTTCAAAAATTATCTTCATTCTGTTTCTTCTATACAGCCTGGAGAGATTAAGTTACCTTAAGCAAGCAGTAACAGACAGTAGTGTGATGGAGGGGGAATCACCTCCAAGCCATGTGTCCAGTTAGCAAGGGAATGACAGAGAACAATAAAAAAAAAAAAAAAAAAAAAAAACATGGCCGGTCTTAGAATTCCTACATATAACCAAAACCCTAATATACCAAACCTAAATTTCATAATTAAGAACAATTTACACAAAAATTAGGCAGAAAAGATAAGAACCGAAAAAGAATAAAATAAAATAAAAAATACAAGTAAAAAATAAGTAAATAAATAATTCAAAAAATAATAAAAAATAAGATCACACTGGCTAAACTCACCAAGTTGCAGGCTTGTTGACAGAAAAAAGTTAAGAAAATTTCAAAATTATCTTCATTCTGTTTCTTCTATACAGTTCTGGAGAGATTAAGTTACCTTAAGCAAGCAGTAACAGACAGTAGTGTGATGGAGGGGGGAATCACCTCCAAGCCATGTGTCCAGTTAGCAAGGGAATGACAGAGAACAATAAAAAAAAAAAAAAACAAAAAAAAAAACATGCAATGGGTCTTAGAATTCCTACATATAACCAAAACCCTAATATACCAAACCTAAATTTCATAATTAAGAACAATTTACACAAAAATTAGGCAGAAAAGATAAGAACCGAAAAAGAATAAAATAAAATAAAAAATACAAGTAAAAATAAGTAAATAAATAATTCAAAAAATAATAAAAATAAGATCACACTGGCTAAACTCACCAAGTTGCAGGCTTGCTGACAGAAAAAAGTTAAGAAAATTTCAAATTATCTTCATTCTGTTTCTTCTATACAGTTCTGGAGAGATTAAGTTACCTTAAGCAAGCAGTAACAGCATGCAGGATGGAGGGGGGAATCACCTCCAAGCCATGTGTCCAGTTAGCAAGGGAATGACAGAGAACAATAAAAAAAAAAAAAACAAAAAAAAAAACATGGCCGGTCTTAGAATTCCTACATATAACCAAAACCCTAATATACCAAACCTAAATTTCATAATTAAGAACAATTTACACAAAAATTAGGCAGAAAAGATAAGAACCGAAAAAGAATAAAATAAAATAAAAAATACAAGTAAAAATAAGTAAATAAATAATTCAAAAATAATAAAAAAAATAAGATCACACTGGCTAAACTCACCAAGTTGCAGGCTTGCTGACAGAAAAAAGTTAAGAAAATTTCAAAATTATCTTCATTCTGTTTCTTCTATACAGTTCTGGAGAGATTAAGTTACCTTAAGCAAGCAGTAACAGACAGTAGTGTGATGGAGGGGGGAATCACCTCCAAGCCATGTGTCCAGTTAGCAAGGGAATGACAGAGAACAATAAAAAAAAAAAAACATGGCCGGTCTTAGAATTCACATAACCAAAACCCTAATATACCAAACCTAAATTTCATAATTAAGAACAATTTACACAAAAATTAGGCAGAAAAAGATAAGAACCGAAAAAAGAATAAAATAAAATAAAAAATACAAGTAAAAATAAGTAAATAAATAATTCAAAAAATAATAAAAAATAAGATCACACTGGCTAAACTCACCAAGTTGCAGGCTTGCTGACAGAAAAAAGTTAAGAAAATTTCAAAAATTATCTTCATTCTGTTTCTTCTATACAGTTCTGGAGAGATTAAGTTACCTTAAGCAAGCAGTAACAGACAGTAGTGTGATGGAGGGGGGGAATCACCTCCAAGCCATGTGTCCAGTTAGCAAGGGAATGACAGAGAACAATAAAAAAAAAAAAAAAAAAAAACATGGCCGGTCTTAGAATTCCTACATATAACCAAACCCTAATATACCAAACCTAAATTTCATAATTAAGAACAATTTACACAAAAATTAGGCAGAAAAGATAAGAACCGAAAAAGAATAAAATAAAATAAAAATACAAGTAAAAATAAGTAAATAAATAATTCAAAAAATAATAAAAAATAAGATCACACTGGCTAAACTCACCAAGTTGCAGGCTTGCTGACAGAAAAGTTAAGAAAATTTCAAAATTATCTTCATTCTGTTTCTTCTATACAGTTCTGGAGAGATTAAGTTACCTTAAGCAAGCAGTAACAGACAGTAGTGTGATGGAGGGGGGAATCACCTCCAAGCCATGTGTCCAGTTAGCAAGGGAATGACAGAGAACAATAAAAAAAAAAAAACAAAAAAAAAACATGGCCGGTCTTAGAATTCCTACATATAACCAAAACCCTAATATACCAAACCTAAATTTCATAATTAAGAACAATTTACACAAAAATTAGGCAGAAAAGATAAGAACCGAAAAGAATAAAATAAAAATAAAAAATACAAGTAAAAATAAGTAAATAAATAATTCAAAAAATAATAAAAAATAAGATCACACTGGCTAAACTCACCAAGTTGCAGGCTTGCTGACAGAAAAAAGTTAAGAAAATTTCAAAAATTATCTTCATTCTGTTTCTTCTATACAGTTCTGGAGAGATTAAGTTACCTTAAGCAAGCAGTAACAGACAGTAGTGTGATGGAGGGGGGGAATCACCTCCAAGCCATGTGTCCAGTTAGCAAGGGAATGACAGAGAACAATAAAAAAAAAAAAACAAAAAAAAAAAACATGGCCGGTCTTAGAATTCCTACATATAACCAAACCCTAATATACCAAACCTAAATTTCATAATTAAGAACAATTTACACAAAAATTAGGCAGAAAAGATAAGAACCGAAAAAGAATAAAATAAAATAAAAAATACAGTAAAAAATAAGTAAATAAATAATTAAAAAAATAATAAAAATAAGATCACACTGGCTAAACTCACCAAGTTGCAGGCTTGCTGACAGAAAAAAGTTAAGAAAAATTTCAAAAATTATCTTCATTCTGTTTCTTCTATACAGTTCTGGAGAGATTAAGTTACCTTAAGCAAGCAGTAACAGACAGTAGTGTGATGAGGGGGGAATCACCTCCAAGCCATGTGTCCAGTTAGCAAGGGAATGACAGAGAACAATAAAAAAAAAAAACAAAAAACATGAAGCCATTCTAGAATTCCTACATATAACCAAAACCCTAATATACCAAACCTAAATTTCATAATTAAGAACAATTTACACAAAAATTAGGCAGAAAAGATAAGAACCGAAAAAGAATAAAATAAAATAAAAATACAAGTAAAAATAAGTAAATAAATAATTCAAAAATAATAAAAATAAGATCACACTGGCTAAACTCACCAAGTTGCAGGCTTGCTGACAGAAAAAAGTTAAGAAAATTTCAAAAAATTATCTTCATTCTGTTTCTTCTATACAGTTCTGGAGATTAAGTTACCTTAAGCAAGCAGTAACAGACAGTAGTGGATGGAGGGGGGAATCACCTCCAAGCCATGTGTCCAGTTAGCAAGGGAATGACAGAGAACAATAAAAAAAAAAAAAAAAAAAAAAAAACATGGCCGGTCTTAGAATTCCTACATATAACCAAAACCCTAATATACCAAACCTAAATTTCATAATTAAGAACAATTTACACAAAAATTAGCAGAAAAGATAAGAACCGAAAAGAATAAAATAAAATAAAAAATAATAAGTAAAAATAAGTAAATAAATAATTCAAAAAAATAATAAAAATAAGATCACACTGGCTAAACTCACCAAGTTGCAGGCTTGCTGACAGAAAAAAGTTAAGAAAATTTCAAAATTATCTTCATTCTGTTTCTTCTATACAGTTCTGGAGAGATTAAGTTACTTCCTTTAAGCAAGCAGTAACAGACAGTAGTGTGATGGAGGGGGGAATCACCTCCAAGCCATGTGTCCAGTTAGCAAGGGAATGACAGAGAACAATAAAAAAAAAAAAAAAAAAAAAAAACATGGCCGGTCTTAGAATTCCTACATATAACCAAAACCCTAATATACCAAACCTAAATTTCAGAATTAAGAACAATTTACACAAAAATTAGGCAGAAAAGATAAGAACCGAAAAAGAATAAAATAAAAATAAAAAATACAAGTAAAAATAAGTAAATAAATAATTCAAAAATAATAAAAATAAGATCACACTGGCTAAACTTACCAAGTTGCAGGCTTGTTGACAGAAAAAAGTTAAGAAAATTTCAAAAAATTATCTTCATTCTGTTTCTTCTATACAGTTCTGGAGAGATTAAGTTACCTTAAGCAAGCAGTAACAGACAGTAGTGTGATGGAGGGGGAATCACCTCCAAGCCATGTGTCCAGTTAGCAAGGGGAATGACAGAGAACAATAAAAAAAAAAAAAAAAAAAAAAAAAACATGGCCGGTCTTAGAATTCCTACATATAAATCAAAAACCCTAATATACCAAACCTAAATTTCATAATTAAGAACAATTTACACAAAAATTAGCAGAAAAGATAAGAACCGAAAAAGAATAAAATAAAATAAAAAATACAAGTAAAAATAAGTAAATAAATAATTCAAAAATAATAAAAAAATAAGATCACACTGGCTAAACTCACCAAGCTGCAGGCTTGCTGACAGAAAAAAGTTAAGAAAATTTCAAAAATTATCTTCATTCTGTTTCTTCTATACAGTTCTGGAGAGATTAAGTTACCTTAAGCAAGCAGTAACAGACAGTAGTGTGATGGAGGGGGGAATCACCTCCAAGCCATGTGACCAGTTAGCAAGGGAATGACAGAGAACAATAAAAAAAAAAAAACAAAAAAAAAACATGGCCGGTCTTAGAATTCCTACATATAACCAAAACCCTAATATACCAAACCTAATTTCATAATTAAGAACAATTTACACAAAAATTAGGCAGAAAAGATAAGAACCGAAAAAGAATAAATAAATAAAATACAAGTAAAAATAAGTAAATAAATAATTCAAAAAATAATAAAAATAAGATCACACTGGCTAAACTCACCAAGTTGCAGGCTTGCTGACAGAAAAAAGTTAAGAAAATTTCAAAATTATCTTCATTCTGTTTCTTCTATACAGTTCTGGAGAGATTAAGTTACCTTAAGCAAGCAGTAACAGACAGTAGTGTGATGGAGGGGGGAATCACCTCCAAGCCATGTGTCCAGTTAGCAAGGGAATGACAGAGAACAATAAAAAAAAAAAAAAAAAAAAACATGGCCGGTCTTAGAATTCCTACATATAACCAAAAACCCTAATATACCAAACCTAAATTTCATAATTAAGAACAATTTACACAAAAATTAGGCAGAAAGATAAGAACCGAAAAAGAATAAAATAAAATAAAATACAAGTAAAAATAAGTAACAAAATAATTCAAAAAATAATAAAAATAAGATCACACTGGCTAAACTCACCAAGTTGCAGGTTTGCTGACAGAAAAAAGCAGAAATTTCAAAATTATCTTCATTCTGTTTCTTCTATACAGTTCTGGAGAGATTAAGTTACCTTAAGCAAGCAGTAACAGACAGTAGTGTGATGGAGGGGGGAATCACCTCTAAGCCATGTGTCCAGTTAGCAAGGGAATGACAGAGAACAATAAAAAAAAAAAACAAAAAAAAACATGGCCTATCTTAGAATTCCTACATATAACCAAAACCCTAATATACCAAACCTAAATTTCATAATTAAGAACAATTTACACAAAAATTAGGCAGAAAAGATAAGAACCGAAAAAGAATAAAATAAAATAAAAAATACAAGTAAAAATAAGTAAATAAATAATTCAAAAAATAATAAAAAATAAGATCACACTGGCTAAACTCACCAAGTTGCAGGCTTGCTGACAGAAAAAGTTAAAGAAAATTTCAAAAATTATCTTCATTCTGTTTCTTCTATACAGTTCTGGAGAGATTAAGTTACCTGAAGTAAGCAGTAACAGACAGTAGTGTGATGGAGGGGGGAATCACCTCCAAGCCATGTGTCCAGTTAGCAAGGGAATGACAGAGAACAATAAAAAAAAAAAACATGGCCGGTCTTAGAATTCCTACATATAACCAAACCCTAATATACCAAACCTAAATTTCATAATTAAGAACAATTCTACACAAAAATTAGGCAGAAAAGATAAGAACCGAAAAAGAATAAATAAAATAAAAAATACAAGTAAAAATAAGTAAATAAATAATTCAAAAATAATAAAAAATAAGATCACACTGGCTAAACTCACCAAGTTGCAGGCTTGCTGACAGAAAAAAGTTAAGAAAATTTCAAAATTATCTTCATTCTGTTTCTTCTATACAGTTCTGGAGAGTTCTGGAGAGATTAAGTTACCTTACAGTAACAGACAGTAGTGTGATGGAGGGGGGAATCACCTCCAAGCCATGTGTCCAGTTAGCAAGGGAATGACAGAGAACAATAAAAAAAAAAAAAAAAAAAAACATGGCCGGTCTTAGAATTCCTACATATAACCAAAACCCTAATATACCAAAACCTAAATTTCATAATTAAGAACAATTTACACAAAAATTAGGCAGAAAAGATAAGAACCGAAAAAGAATAAAATAAAAATAAAAATACAAGTAAAAATAAGTAAATAAATAATTCAAAAAATAATAAAAATAAGATCACACTGGCTAAACTCACCAAGTTGCAGGCTTGCTGACAGAAAAAAAGTTAAAAATTTCAAAAATTATCTTCATTCTGTTTCTTCTATACAGTTCTGGAGAGATTAAGTTACCTTAAGCAAGCAGTAACAGACAGTAGTGTGATGGAGGGGGGAATCACCTCCAAGCCATGTCCAGTTAGCAAGGGAATGACAGAGAACAATAAAAAAAAAAAAACATGGCCGGTCTTAGAATTCCTACATATAACCAAAACCCTAATATACCAAACCTAAATTTCATAATTAAGAACAATTCTGTTGGCCAAAAAAATTAGGCAGAAAAGATAAGAACCGAAAAAGAATAAAATAAATAAAAAATACAAGTAAAAATAAGTAAATAAATAATTCAAAAAATAATAAAAATAAGATCACACTGGCTAAACTCACCAAGTTGCAGGCTTGCTGACAGAAAAAAAGTTAAGAAAATTTCAAAAATTATCTTCATTCTGTTTCTTCTATACAGTTCTGGAGAGTTCTGGAGAGATTTAAGCTACCTTTGGAGCAAGCAGTAACAGACAGTAGTGTGATGGAGGGGGAATCACCTCCAAGCCATGTGTCCAGTTAGCAAGGGAATGACAGAGAACAATAAAAAAAAAAAAAAAAAACATGGCCGGTCTTAGAATTCCTACATATAACCAAAACCCTAATATACCAAACCTAAATTTCATAATTAAGAACAATTTACACAAAAATTAGGCAGAAAAGATAAGAACCGAAAAAGAATAAAATAAAATAAAAAATACAAGTAAAAATAAGTAAATAAATAATTCAAAAAATAATAAAAATAAGATCACACTGGCTAAACTCACCAAGTTGCAGGCTTGCTGACAGAAAAAAGTTAAGAAAATTTCAAAATTACCTCATTCTGTTTCTTCTATACAGTTCTGGAGAGATTAAGTTACCCCACAAGCAGTAACAGACAGTAGTGTGATGGAGGGGGGAATCACCTCCAAGCCATGTGTCCAGTTAGCAAGGGACACAGAGAACAATAAAAAAAAAAACAAAAAAAAAACATGGCCGGGTCTTAGAATTCCTACATATAACCAAAACCCTAATATACCAAACCTAAATTTCATAATTAAGAACAATTTACACAAAAATTAGGCAGAAAAAGATAAGAACCGAAAAAGAATAAAATAAAATAAAAAATACAAGTAAAAATAAGTAAATAAATAATTCAAAAAATAATAAAAAATAAGATCACACTGGCTAAACTCACCAAGTTGCAGGCTTGCTGACAGAAAAAAGTTAAGAAAATTTCAAAATTATCTTCATTCTGTTTCTTCTATACAGTTCTGGAGAGATTGCTACCTTAAGCAAGCAGTAACAGACAGTAAGGATGGAGGGGGGAATCACCTCCAAGCCATGTGTCCAGTTAGCAAGGGAATGACAGAGAACAATAAAAAAAAAAAAAAAAAAAAAAAACATGGCCGGTCTTAGAATTCCTACATATAACCAAAAACTTATATACCAAAAACCTAAATTTCATATAATTAAGAACAATTTACACAAAAATTAGGCAGAAAAGATAAGAACCGAAAAAGAATAAAATAAAATAAAAAATACAAGTAAAAATAAGTAAATAAATAATTCAAAAAAATAATAAAAATAAGATCACACTGGCTAAACTCACCAAGTTGCAGGCTTGCTGACAGAAAAAAGTTAAGAAAATTTCAAAAATTATCTTCATTCTGTTTCTTCTATACAGTTCTGGAGAGATTAAGTTACCTTAAGCAAGCAGTAACAGACAGGCAGTGTGATGGAGGGGGAATCACCTCCAAGCCATGTGTCCAGTTAGCAAGGGAATGACAGGAGAACAATAAAAAAAAAACATGGCCGGTCTTAGAATTCCTACATATAACCAAAACCCTAATATACCAAACCTAAATTTCATAATTAAGAACAATTTACACAAAAATTAGGCAGAAAAGATAAGAACCGAAAAAGAATAAAATAAAATAAAAAATACAAGTAAAAATAAGTAAATAAATAATTCAAAAAATAATAAAAAATAAGATCACACTGGCTAAACTCACCAAGTTGCAGGCTTGCTGACAGAAAAAAGTTAAGAAAATTTCAAAAATTATCTTCATTCTGTTTCTTCTATACAGTTCTGGAGAGTTCTGGAGAGATTAAGTTACCTTAAGCAAGCAGTAACAGACAGTAGGATGGAGGGGGGAATCACCTCCAAGCCATGTGTCCAGTTAGCAAGGGAATGACAGAGAACAATAAAAAAAAAAAAAAACATGGCCGGTCTTAGAATTCCTACATATAACCAAACCCTAATATACCAAACCTAAATTTCATAATTAAGAACAATTTACACAAAAATTAGGCAGAAAAGATAAGAACCGAAAAAGAATAAAATAAAATAAAAAATACAAGTAAAAATAAGTAAATAAATAATTCAAAAATAATAAAAAGCAAGATCACACTGGCTAAACTCCAAGTTGCAGGCTTGCTGACAGAAAAAAGTTAAGAAAATTTCAAAATTATCTTCATTCTGTTTCTTCTATACAGTTCTGGAGTAGATTAAGTTACCTTAAGCAAGCAGTAACAGACAGTAGTGTGATGGAGGGGGGAATCACCTCCAAGCCATGTGTCCAGTTAGCAAGGGAATGACAGAGAACAATAAAAAAAAACATGGCCGGTCTTAGAATTCCATACATATAACCAAAACCCTAATATACCAAACCTAAATTTCATAATTAAGAACAATTTACACAAAAATTAGGCAGAAAAGATAAGAACCGAAAAAGAATAAAATAAAATAAACATAAATAAAAATAAGTAAATAAATAATTCAAAAATAATAAAAAAATAAGATCACACTGGCTAAACTCACCAAGTTGCAGGCTTGCTGGACAGAAAAAAGTTAAGAAAATTTCAAAATTATCTTCATTCTGTTTCTTCTATACAGTTCTGGAGAGATTAAGTTACCTTAAGCAAGCAGTAACAGACAGTAGTGTGATGGAGGGGGGAATCACCTCCAAGCCATGTGTCCAGTTAGCAAGGGAATGACAGAGAACAATAAAAAAAAAAAACAAAAAAAAACATGGCCGGTCTTAGAATTCCTACATATAACCAAAACCCTAATATACCAAACCTAAATTTCATAATTAAGAACAATTTACACAAAAATTAGGCAGAAAAGATAAGAACCGAAAAAGAATAAAATAAAATAAAAAATACAAGTAAAAATAAGTAAATAAATAATTCAAAAAAATAATAAAAAATAAGATCACACTGGCTAAACTCACCAAGTTGCAGGCTTGCTGACAGAAAAAAAGTTAAGAAAATTTCAAAAAATTATCTTCATTCTGTTTCTTCTATACAGTTCTGGAGAGATTAAGTTACCTTAAGCAAGCAGTAACAGACAGTAGTGTGATGAGGTAAATCACCTCCAAGCCATGTGTCCAGTTAGCAAGGGAATGACAGAGAACAATAAAAAAAAAAACAAAAAAAAACATGGCCGGTCTTAGAATTCGCTACATATAACCAAAACCCTAATATACCAAACCTAAATTTCATAATTAAGAACAATTTACACAAAAATTAGGCAGAAAAGATAAGAACCGAAAAAAGAATAAAATAAAATAAAAAATACAAGTAAAAATAAGTAAATAAATAATTCAAAAATAATAAAAAATAAGATCACACTGGCTAAACTCACCAAGTTGCAGGCTTGCTGACAGAAAAAAGTTAAGAAAATTTCAAAAATTATCTTCATTCTGTTTCTTCTATACAGTTCTGGAGAGATTAAGTTACCTTAAGCAAGCAGTAACAGACAGTAGTGTGATGGAGGGGGGGAATCACCTCCAAGCCATGTGTCCAGTTAGCAAGGGAATGACAGAGAACAATAAAAAAAAAAAACAAAAAAAAAACATGGCCGGTCTTAGAATTCCTACATATAACCAAAACCCTAATATACCAAACCTAAATTTCATAATTAAGAACAATTTACACAAAAATTAGGCAGAAGATAAGAACCGAAAAAGAATAAAATAAAATAAAAAATACAAGTAAAAATAAGTAAATAAATAATTCAAAAAATAATACCTACTTAGAGCCCAACCCGAAGCAAAACTAAAATAAAAGGGCTAAAAAATATAGGGAGCTATACACACACACACAAAGTTCCATTAATAAATAAGTTTAGATAAATGTTCAGTAAAAATTTATTTTCTTCAGTGTATTGTAAATAATTTCTTCTTATAACATACAGGCAGATAAACAGACACACACACAAACATCTTGCCTTTTATATATATATATATATATATATATATATATATATATATATATTCTCGATTTTCTGCACTATTGTAAGAACTGCAACCTTGAAACTTCTGAATATCATTTCTTATGTCTTTGTATATGAGTGTATCAAATTTGATTAAAATCGGACCACTCCTTCTATAACCCGATTTTTTTTATTATTGATTTCGATATTTATCGGGGGTACCTCGACACAAAACCTAGCTAAGAACACTCGCAGACACTTATAGTACAATTGTGTAAATTTTTAAGAAAATCATTTCAGCCGTTTTGGAGTCTATAGGTAAGGATACACACAGATACACACACACACACACACACACACACACACAAAGTTCCATTTATAAATAAGTTTAGATAAATGTTCAATAAAAATTTATTTTCTTCAGTGTATTGTAAATAATTTCTTCTTGTAGCATGTAGCATAATACTTTTTGTATAATGTATATATGAAAAGTGGGATATGCTTTTATAATGCTCTTCAATTTTGTTGATTCCTATTGATAATATTACTGTATACCATAAATAAATCTTCTAGAATTAATATTCATCTATTATTTCCCCTGTGCACTCTAATTTACTGTATGTTGCAGTGCATCTTGTCAAATTATTTTAAGAATATGTAATAGATAATTATAAAATAAAATAATGCCAGTAAATATAGGAAAAAAGGATAAGGAACTGTGAAAATATAGGCCCACCAGGTTACAGTCATTGAAACTGCATTAATTTTAAATCATCCAGAGAAAATTACCTGCATATAAAGCAACCAGTAAACTAAAATGCATGATTTTTAACCTCTTCAAAAAAAAAACTACCTGTATATAGTGTAGCTCCCTATATCTAAACTTATTTATAAATGGAACTTTGTCTCTGTGTGTGTGTGTGTCTGTGTGTATCCATTACCTATAGACTCCGAAACGACTGAACCGATTTTCTTGAAAATTTACACAGTTGTACTATAAGCGTCTGCGAGTGTTCTTAGCTAGGTTTTGTGTTGAGGTACCCTTGATAAATATCGAAAATCAATAATCAAAGAAATCGGGTTGTAGAAGGAGTGGTCCAATTTTAATCAAATTTGATACACTCATAGACACATAAGAAACGATATTCAAAAGTTTCAAGGTTGCAGTTCTTACAATAGTGCAGAAAATCGAGAATATATATATATATATATATATATATATAAAAGGCAAGATGTCTGTGTGTGTGTCTGTTTATCTGCCTGTATGCTATAAGAAGAAATTATTTACAATACACTGAAGAAAATAAATTTTTACTGAACATTTATCTAAACTTATTTATAAATGGAACTTTGTGTGTGTGTGTGTGTGTTTGTCCGTTACCTATAAACTCTGAAACGGCTGAAATGATTTTCTTAAAAATTTACACAATTGTACTATAAATATCTGCGAGTGTTCTTAGCTAGGTTTTGTGTCGAGGTACCCTTGATAAATATCGAAAATCAATAATCAAAAAAATCGGGTTATAGAAGGAGTGGTCCAATTTTAATCAAATTTGATACACTCATAGACAAAGACATAAGAAACGATATTCAAAAGTTTCAAGGTTGCAGTTCTTACAATAGTGCAGAAAATTTGATATCAAAATTTGACTTACATCCATTCATTTTTCTTTCAGTCTACAGTTTTGCTTTAACTGGAAACAACTATTGCTTTTTAGTCTTTCATCCCAATGTCCAAAGAGTCTTAGCACCAGGACCATGGATTAGTTTTAAAGCTTTCGTTACACACGAGCAACGCTGGGCTATACTGCTAGTATATATATATATATATATATATATATATATATATATATATATATACACACACACACACACACACACTGGGTGCGATGGATAAATTGTCGCAATTATTTTATTATTTCAAATATTCTTTAGGCTGAATCTGAGCTCCAGGACTATGGATTAGTTTTAAAGCTTTCATTACACCCGAGCAATGCTGGGCTATCTTGCTAGTTTTGCATAAAAAACTGATCATAAAAACTGTCACTATATTCAGTTATATATGTTAATATCAGTTTTTCTAATGAAAGTGAATAATGGACAATTTTCTCACAGATGAATAAAAAACTTGAGGCATCAGAAATGTGGTTCTACAGAAGGAAACCATAAAGAATACTATGGACTGAAAATGTCAGCAATGACAAAGTTTTAGGGAAATTAAAAAAAAGACACAAATATCAGAAAGAGAGCTGAGATTTCTTGGGAACATAATCAGGAAAGAGGGCTTGGAGAATTTAATACTCACAGTACATATTGAAGGCAAGAAGGTCGTAGAAAAGCAGCAAATAACTAACAAGCTTGTGTAAAACAGGGATTAGGAGAGAGCAAAAAGAAAAACATATGAGCTACAAAGGACAAGAAGTTGTGGAGGGCCATGATTGCCCACATCCTGAAGGAATACAGCACATAGAACAAAACTCTTGAAATATGTGATGTGAAGAGTGAATCAATGAGACGAGTTCAAATTCTGTCATCATCACTTTTGAACAAACGCCTTTGAGAAAGGCATGAACACATCTCTTCTCCCCCCACCCCCAGCTATCTTTTAAATAGCTAGGTAGATTGGACTGTTTAGCCCTGGATAAAAACCAGTCTATGAAAAAAGAAAATGCCAAACTGTTAAGAAGCTATTAGGAAAACACTGCCCTTTTTTTATGAAGAAGTCACAGAAAATTTAAAAGGAATTTTTGAAGAGTTATGACTACCTATATTATCAAAAGACATGGCATTAGAAAAAAAATAACTCTTGATTCTTATGGTATGTTCCATTTCCCCCATTAATCTGTCCTGAATACATATATTCAGGAGAACTCTGCTTGTATTCAGAGTTCATTAAAGTTTACATCTAAGCCAATAGGAATTGTCTCTAAAAACTCTTTTACAGTTTAATGAACACTTAGAGAAACTTATTCTTTTATAATCTGGCATAAGTAATATTTTACAATAAGATTTTGCATTAATTATTCCAGTTGTAACCAATTTATGTAATTCAGATCACAAGTATAATATGTTAAATAAGTTCACTAACATTTATATATATATATATATATATATACTCTACAATGAAGGTTTAACACCAAGTTACCCAAGTTTCTACCATGAGAAATCTTCAGGTACATGGTAAAAAATCCAAAATGCAACTCCAAATATACACCAACTTTCGAAGAGTGTATCGAGTGCTATTTTATTATTTCATACTTTTGAGAGCAGTTGGTTAATGCTTTCTTCTGTATTATTGTTTTGTTATATATATATATAGTCATCTGCAGACAGATCTGTTTTGCTGTATCACAGCTTATCAGTACGGTTAGACAGCCGATTGCTTTTTACCCAGGATTGAAACCCAACCAAATTGGCATCAGTCGGCAATTCTACCTCTGAGCTACAGGCGCTCGGTAGAAGGAGGCAGACTTTTTAGCATGTATATTATTATTATACACACCCAATAATTGAGAGTGTTCTAATTCATTGCTGAATGAACGATGCGTAGATGCCAGAGTAGTCTACCATTCTTCCAGAGTGCTCAATCAGGGTGTAAAAGCGTATATATATATATTGTTTAATTACTTAGTTTTTGCTCATAATAAAATTAAACCAGTACACAGTTGTATTAAAAAGTGTTCAATACAATTATATTGTAGAACTTGTGAATATTCTTCATTTGTGAATGAGTTATTTAATGAAAGAACAGAAATTATGACTAAGTTTAACTATACCATAAAATACCTATTAGGTTCATACAACTATAGACGAAAACATTATAATTTCTTCTAATTTTAAAAATTGTGTGTTCAAAAATTCCCTGTTACATGAGTGTTCAAAAAATCACCATTATGTGAACATTCTAAAAAAACACAAAAAAACAGTAAAATCAGTAATTGCAAATCACGTGAAGACACCACATGCTAGAAACCTAGGTCATGTAATAACTCGTTTACAAACGAAGAATATATATATATATATATATATATATATATATATATATATATATATATATATATATCTTTCATTACATTTGACTGACAAGGAAGATTTAATTATTCTTATTAAGTTTTTCTAGCTATAAAAAAATTTCTTTTAATTGATTAAATCTCCCTTGTTGGGCATATCTAATGAAAGATATTTGAAAGAAATGTTGCTGCCCAAATATACATTAATACATATATATATATATATATATATATATATATATATATATTATGTTGGATTAAAAACAGCCACAAATACTTTCCACATGCTCCACAAAAGAATTTATTATACAGAGTATAGAATTAATTTAGGCAACAATTCATTCTGATTTAACAACCAAAATTATATTCCAACAACAGACACTGCGATGGGGACAAAAATGGCACCAACATATGCAACACTCACACGGGCATATCTAGAAGAAAATCTATACAACTAAATAGGACACAAATATGGGGAAAACATAAAATCACAATTCACTAAATCATGGAAGAGATATCTATATGATTTGTTTTATCTTTTGGAGATCAACATGGGGAGACATAAATAGACTACACAATCTACTCCAAAACTTGCACCCGAAAATTAAGTTCACACCAGAATATAGCTATAATGAATTGCAATTCCTAGACATACTCATAAAAAACAAAAACAATTACATCATCCCAGACATTTACCATAAACTCACAGACACCTAACCATACCTCCATTTCAAGAGTCACCATCCTAAAAGTTGTCTAAGATCCATCCTCCATTCTCTAGCTAATGAATTTGTATAATAGTAACTGATGAACCCTTCGTAAATTTTTCCTAGAGGAACTACAAAAAACACTACAAATAAAAGGATATCCCACCCCCACTAATAAGCAAGGGTTTCCAACTGGCAGAAGAATACCATTAAAATCTCTCTGTGCTCAAAAAAAAAAAAACATGAGAAAGAAATAAACATTCTCACATACGTCTTCACACACAACAAAAGCAGTGCAGAATTATTTCCAAAGATAAAAAGACACATAGAATTGCTCAACAAAAATGATAAAATAAAGGAAAATCTTAAAGACAGATAAAATAATTAAAAGCAAAAGCCAACCCAAAACTTTTAAAAACATACTAACCTCATCAAAATTTAAAATTTAATGCACAATACAAGGGGTTGTAAATGCAACAAAAAAAGATGTTGGGAATGCAACATAATAATAGAAGGAAACCACTTCAAGTTTGATTTACATTTAAAATTAAAATAAATCTGAGCTACAACTCTAAAAATGTAATTTATGCTCTAAAATGAAATGAATGTGCAAAAATATATGTGGGGACGACTGAATAAAAGAGTAGCTATGCATAGAAGTAATATTAAACTATCCAATAACAGGAAATTGTACGTTTCCCAACATTTATATGAATGTAGTGGAGGTAAATTTAAAGTAAATAAATAGATAGGCAATCTACCAAAATACAGATTATGACACGCTCATGAAGCAGGAAGAAATATTTATAAAAAATACAAGCCTTCCCTCAACAAAACAACATGAAAAACCTAAGACACACACACAGACACACAAAATTCAAATGCACTAAAAAAATTTTTTGAAAACCATTGCAAAATATAGTATTCCTAAAACAACAATAAGAACTAGATGACCCGTAAAGTAGAATAGAATCAAAATCACTGAAAACAATTTTGATATCTACAAACAAAATCAAATTTCACAAGTCAGTTAAAAAATTTTTTCTTGCCAATGAATGTGACTGACTCCCAAAACAGAAGAGATTTAATGTGCGAGTGCGAAAAAAAACAAACAAACATGCACACATATGAACTTTCTGATCTGCTCACCACTTATCTATATATACACAATATTTTGGCCATCAGAAAAACAAACAAACCTAAAGTCACAAGTTCAACTTTGGACTCAAAACATGTGTAGCAACACAAATACCATTATGGATACTTAACATATTATACAAAAAGCAAGTAATATTAATAATAATAACAACAATAAATCTACACTTTAAACACTTTTTTCTTATATATATATATATATATATATATATATATATATATATATATATATAATTATTTAATTATTTAGTTCTTGGTCATAATTAAATTTGACTAGTACATAGTTGTATTTAAAAGTTTTTACTACAATTATATTGTAGAACTTTTGAATATTTTTCATATGTACACAAGTTATTATAACTCACCTGAAGACACCAAAAGGTAGAAACCTGGGTCGCATAATAACATGCTTACAAATAATATATATATATATATATATATATATATATATATATTGTGGGACAGCAAACTCTAACATTGTAGGTAGAGATTAAACAATAGCCACACTTGTGGAATGGATGGAAATGAAAAGGAAATTAATACTGAGCATCAGGAAGAGACAACTAAAGTTCCTGGGACAAGCAATGAGGAAGGAGGGCTTGGAGAACCTGATACTAACAGGGTAGATAGAGGGAAAAAGAGACAGGGGAAAGCAGTGGATAACATATTTGCAGGGCCTGAGCAGGTGGATGACAGAACAGGGGTTGCATGGTGTCACAAGAGAAAGTGTGCTCAGAGTCACTAGGGATAGGGAGATGTGGAGAGCCATGATTGCCTACAAGGCACATAGAAGAAGATTATGGGCAATGTTTCAGTTTTTTTGTTTTTGGGGTTTTTTTCAATTTTGGTTGCTGCCTATTGACGTTAAAACTATCCCCTACTCTTTCACTTAGCTTTAGCCAAATATTTATGGTTGTAAGAAAAAATAGTTTAATTTTCAAACACTGATTTATACAATTTTTTTTTTTTTTTGACAATTTGTTTTAGAAGTATCAGCCTGCAATCTGCATGTTCTACCTTGAAAATCAGGAATAAAGGAAATGTCAGTGGTCAGGAATCTAAACAAGTATTACTATCAGAAGAAAAGGGTTTTATTAAAAAGTGCACTGCATCAGGTTCATTTTTCTCTTAAAACTCTTTAACAATTGATGATTGTTTACAATAACAATAAGAAATTATAATTGCCCACCTGACAAAATATTAAACAAAATATAACATAACAAAAGTTTCTCATTACTGAATTGAATAAAGCACATGATCAAAATTTTTCTAAAACTACCACTTTTCATTCCAGTTTTCTTGGAGATGCCAAACACTGTGAATTCAAAAGAAGCAAATGCATTCTTTTCTAGAAAACTTTAGAAAAGAATGTGTGGAAATCAATTGAAAGTTTATAGGAAGTAAAGTTATTTATCCACATGAAAGTGCTTTTGGTTTTGTGTAAAGGGCAGTAATAGGGAATTTAGCAGTTGTGATAATTTTTTAATTTATTTGTTTAAACATTATTTTTTAATGGATGCATTGTTTTTATTATTAAACAGTATATTTATTTATTAAACAGTATATTTATTTATTAAACAGTATATTTATTTATTAAACAGTATATTTATTTACATCTACTGGCCTGAATAATCGGGAAATTTTGTTCAATTTTGAGTTTGAGATTTGTTTAACGGCATATCAACCTCTGTGGGTTATTTCATGTCAAAAAGGTAGGGTTTTAAGGTATTCTTTTAATGTGATGGTTGATTTAATCAGATTTTAATTAAATTTTTTTGTTTTTATTCTTTTTTAGAAAACTGAAAATGTCTTCCAATTTTGTATTCAAAAATGTTTTGTTGATAATTATCTTTTTTTCTTCAAAAATATTTACTTTTCTATAAAAGTCTATCTTTATGTATATATTTCTACAAAAGTGTATTTTTATACTTTCATGGTGTTTTGACCCCATTTGCCCATAGCTGGTACCCTAACAGGTGCTACCACTCTGGCTCAGGGTGAACCTGGGAACAACAGCAATTTAGAGGTGGTTCCATGCTTCTCACAACCTCCTAATCAGAGGCCTTGCTGCAGATGCAGTTTATCGTCATGCTCAGGACCAAAATTTTGTTCAGAAAATATGTGTTCTCTGGCAGGATTCAAACATGTGTTCCCTCAGGGAAACTGTCATTAGGTCTGACATGTCTTAACATCTCAACCACATAGGACCTCCTGATCAGACAAAGCTTGAAAAAAAAAACGTTTAAACAAATAAATTCAAAATATGTCGCTTTTAATCCATTTTATTATGGATTTTGTTATTTAATTTTCACCCATGTATATATTCTTTTTAATTATAAATAGCATTAGAGGTTCTTTGTTGTCTTTCATTTTTATTTTTTTAAATTCACTCTATTATTTGACCAGTTTTGCCCTCTGACACTCCTGCCCTTACCCCCCCCCCCCGGTTCTTGGAATGACTAACCTATTAGCATCCCTACCCCAACAACATTCTCACCAGCTTGATATATTGGGATTAACTTTTTTTTTTCTCTTTACTGTGATTAGTTTGCTGACCAAACTTGCCAAGAAAACAAGTTAATTATTTTAATTTTATTTTTGCATATTCAAAGTAATATTCATAGAAAATTTTACCTTTTTACTGGCAACATTGTATTAATCTGTGGTGAATCCAAAGTGCAAAAATTTAAATAACTGGGAAGTGTTCTGACAGAAGATGGAAAATAAAACACTGAGATCCAAAGATGCATTGGCATGGTCAAAGTTGCATTCCAAAAGCTAAGCAGAGTATTGAGAGACAGGAAGATACCATTGGAAACAAAAAAAAAATACTTGACTGTTATGGGATATCTGTCCTTCCATATGACAACAAATGTTGGATGATCTCTTCAAGGGAAAAGGAGAGACTCAAAGCAACAGAAATGTGGTTCTACAGAAAGATGTTGAGAATACCATGAACCGAGTATGGGACAAGGTTTTGGAGAGGATGTAAACAAAGAGGAAACATACTTAGCATCAGGAAAAGACAGCTGAGGTTTCTGTGACATATAATGAGGAAGAAGGGATTAGAGAATTTAATACTTACAGGATGAATAGAGACATGGAGGAAAGTAGTACAAGATATAATTGATGGGCTTAAGCAAATGGATGGCAAAGCAGAATTTCTGAGAGATACAAATAGGAAAAGTGTTAAGAGTGACAAGGGATAGGAGCAAGTGGAAGCCCATGACTGTCAACATCCTGAAGGGACATAGCACATGAATAAGAAAACTAGATACGAAACAAGGTTTCATTATTTTATTATTGAAATTGCTAGATGTATGTAACTACAAGTTATCTAATCTAAACTTATTTATAAATGGAACTTTGTCTCTGTGTGTGTGTGTGTCTGTGTCTGTGTGTGTGTGTGTATCCATTACCTATAGACACCAAAACAACTGAACTGATTTTCTTGAAAATTTACACAGTTGTACTATAAGCATCTGCAAGTGTTCTTAGCTAGGTTTTGTGTTGAGGTGTCCCCGATAAATATCGAAAATCGATAATCAAAAAATCGGGTTTTAGAAGGAGTGGTCCAATTTTAATCAAATTTGATACACTCATAGACAAAGACAGAAGAAATTATATTCAGAAGTTACAAGGTTGCAGTTCTTACAATAGTCCAGAAAATCGATAATATATATATATTATCGAGATGTTTGTGTGTGTCTATTTATCTGCCTGTATGTCTGTATTTTTTTCAGCACTTTTATTTTAGTTTTACTTCGGGTTTGGCTCTAAGTAGGTATAATTGTAGTTCTTAGTCTCAGCCATGATACCATTTACTCAGTGGATTTATTTAGCCTTCAAAATTCAGTTTATGATGAAAAAAATTTATTTGATATCGATACCAGGAAATCAAAATTTGACTTACATCCATTCATTTTTCTTTCAGTCTACAGTTTCACTTTAACTGGAAACAACTATTGCTTTTTAGTCTTTCATGCCAACATCCAAAGAGTCTGAGTTTCAGGACCCTGGATTAGTTTTAAAGCTTTCATTACACCCATGCAATGCTGGGCTATACTGCTAGTATTCTAATAGTTTCTTTTTGTGCATTTCTTGACTGTGGAACTTCCTTCTAGTTTCTTACTTCCCTGGCACCTATGATTTTGAAAAACATAATCGCAACTTCCATTGCCATCTTTTGTCTTCCTGAATCATGTTTTTTTTTTATTTTCCTTTCTTCTTACTCTATTTTTTCCTCTTCCATTAACTCCTTGCATCTTCATGGCATCATCACTTTGCTCGAGGTGAAATGATGACAAAAAAATTGTTAAAGACAAAATGACTTCATCTTAATGATAAAATGGTAATAAAATGTAATTAAGCAAAATTCGAATAATGACAAGATTCGTCAGCTCTTTCAGTTTTACAGCCAATTTTCTTAAAGACTAAAATTTGTTCTACTAAAACTGGATTGATATGTGATATCTGTCCTTCTGTATCAATGTGAATGTTGGACAATCTCATCAAACCACATTTTTGCTTGAGGAAGCAGAAATATGGTTTTACAGAAGGATGCTGAGGATACCATGGATGGAGTATGTGAGCAATGATGAGGTGTTGGAGAGGATAGAAATGAGTTACCCCCCCCCCGCACCCAAACTGAGGTCAAAACACTATGAAAATATAAAAATAGACTTTTATAGAAATATATACATAAAAATAAACTTTTATAGAAAAAATGCATTTTTTTAAGGAAAAATATTACCAACAATGCATTTTTGAAAAAAGAATTATTACGATAACACATTTTTGAAGGGAAAAAATTATTCTCAGCAAAACATTTTTGAATACAAAACTAGAAAGCATTTTCAGTTTTCTAAAATAAAAAAGAATAAAAACAAAAATTTTCATTAAAATCTGACTAAATCAACCTTCTCACTATAACCGAACCTTAAAAAATACCTTAAAACCTTTTTGACATTAAATAACCCACAGAGGTTGATATGCCATTAAACAAAACTCAAACTCAAACTAAGAAGCAGGTCCCTTCTACTGAGTAAAGCCTAACATGGAAGAGAACATGACCAAGAACTGTATTTACTGCATTCCATGCATTTTTGACAAAGAATATAAAGCTGATGAAGGTCTGAGAGCAGAACAGCCGAAACATTGTGATAATAACAACAAGAAAATGAAAACAATAGTCCAAATGTAAATAGTTGTAAATAAAGAATAGTTATCCGACAAAAATATAATTTATATTTTCGAGTGTTCCCATTATATAATATTGTAATATAACAATCTGGCCCCACCCGAGGAAGGCTGATGCAAGCGAGGGTGTTTCCGGTCATTGAAAGGAACGGATGTTGTTTGACCTTATTTCTGGCAGCAGCAGAAATGGCTACAGAGGCAAACAGAACAGGTGTCTCTGAGAATTACGTGGGCATGCGTGGGCGAGGCAAAACCGGAAGAAAAAGTCCCAGTTCTGGAAGATTATAAAAAGACCTCGGCGCACAGATTCGCCAGTAGTAGTAGAGGAGCAACAGAGATCGGCCGGTGAAGAGAGACACAACAGATAAGACTACACTCCCGTCAACCCATTAGAAGCGCGCTCTCTCAATTCTCTGTTCCCTATTCTACACGGTTCATCGTCATTAATAAAAATATAACTTTATATTTTTATATATATACGTGTTTGTTGTTTGTCGATATATAACAATATGTGGTAAAACTACTTACAAAATTAAAAAAAAATTCTTTATTTTAGAATAGATAAAAAACACTTTATATTATACATTGACATCTGATATTATATCAGACAAGTATTATTATGTTATTATGTTATTATATTTTATTATGTTATTATGTTATTATATTTTATTATGTTATTATGTGACAAGTATAATAGAAGTGCTTTCAAGAAGAAATAAATAATCCAATCTGAAAAATTATTTTAAAAATACATGCTTAATCATCAACACAATAGGTCAATGGGGACATTCCAATGCTCCACAAGTTAAAGGTCTTATTCTTATTAAATTAAATATTTCTTTAAATTTAACTGTTTTATTCCATTGAAAAATGAAAGGGATAAATAACCAGTAGATTAATTGAAGAAGTGTTTTAGAATTATTAAGCAAAATTTATTTTCTTCCAAAATCAGCAGATTTAGTATTTTAACTGAATTTGTCTAATAGTCTACATTTAATAATAAAACTCTAATCTGATTGATTGAATTATGATCTAAGTCTATTTTTTCCAGTTTTATATTTTGTGGCATTATGATATTCAGAAATTATGCTAGATTAATGTTATTGTGGTGCATTGGATATCGGCTCGGAACGCAGAAATCGGGGAGCCAAGTTCGAATTCCAGCTGAAGTCATTGCCTTCACTTACACGCAAATACCCTTGGGAAAGGTATTAATCCATCTATTCCTTCCAGTTATGGGTTAAATAACAGGACAGATTGGGTTCTATAGCCTTGGTCAGCAACCAGTCTACCGCAGAAAGCAATGGCAACCTACTGCGGGATAATCTTCTGCCCAGTTAGTCATGTCTCTTTCGAGACATGATCGCCCAAGCGTGTATCACATATAGCATTTAACTAACTAAATGTTACATTATCATTATTATTATTAGTTCTATTAATTAATTTTGTGTATTACACACCAAATAACTGACTTCTACCAGTTTACCTACTGACATTTCATCACTGCTGACTCAACTCGTCTTTATGACAACTTGACTCTAGGACAATTAACCACTAGCCAACTCAATACTGGCATCAAATTCATAGCTCCAGACCAGTGTTGGCTGTCATAGTGTGCACATCTCTTATATTAGCTGAGTTATAAAGATTTTAAAAGTTTGGCTGTTTGCCTTAATGATTTATTAGTTACAACAGCCTATTTGGCTGACTGATGGTTAATTTTCAAGATCGGACAAATAACCATGCTGAAGCAGAAAATAAAAGACTGCACGCAGAGCTGGCTGGGAAAGGAGCAGACCCCACAAAATGGAGATCCATTACAGGGCTACAAAAGGTGCAAAGAAATTGAGATGCATTTTTTAAGCAATTAATTTGAGATCATCCCCTTCCCACTAACTTGAAGATGTCTATGGAAGCAGATGAAAGAATTTTTCAGATTCTTTCTTTCTTTTTTTTCTCAATGCTCTCCAACAGAAAATCTGAAAATTTGCATTCAATTTTTAATAAATTTTTTAATTAAAAATAAAGTCATGAATTAAAAAATGATCCTTAATAAATTACTTTTATTTGTTTTTATAAAGTCAAAATGATAAATTCCATAATTTGAATGTCAGAGAGTTATCCTGGACTTGAGTTCTCATAGAGATAAATTGGCTGGTGTTGAGTTGGTGGTGATGAGTCATTTTGCACTCACTCTTTCTTATTGCATGTGATATAATTCTTCTTTCATAAAACACTGAATTTGAGTTATAAAGGTTCAAACTATAGCACCAAACACATAAGGGCTCTTTGCTTTATCTTCTTCTTCTATGTGCCCTGTCCCTTCAAAACGTAGGTGATCATGGTTCTCCCTATCCTTTGTGGCTGTTAGTATGTTTGATCCTGTTACACCTCGCAACCCCTGTTCCATCATCCACCTGATCAGGCGCTGTAAATATGTTATCCGCTGCCTTCCTCTGTCTCTTTTTCCTTCTATCTGGCCAGTCAGTATCAGGTTCTCCAAGCTCTTCTTACTCATTGCATGTTCCAGGAACTTCAGTTGTCTCTTCCTGATGCTCAGTATTAATTTCCTTTTTGTTGCCATTCTTTCCAACAAGGATAATAAAAAGAAAACAAAATTTACTGAATTATATATAAAAAGTACATTTAGCTTAAATAGGCCAAGGGAAGTAAAGACATGGTTAATTTAAATTGTTATGACTATAAATAAAAATTCAATTACACTCTCACATCCACAAAAAATGAATAAAAAATAATTATAATAAAAAATGATAACAATTGTAATTCTCATTAATTCACTCTTTCTAAACCAATGAGAATTGTTAACACAGACCAGCCATCAACACATGTGCCAACAAAATTTTTTTTCCTATTCTTTTTTCTGGCCATAATGGTAACATTTATTAACCCTGGAACACAGTCATGATCAATGAATCAAAGAGTGTCAGTATCAGATGCCCCACAACTGTGTTACTGGGTTAATTAATAATCAACAAAAATCTGTGGTAAACTAGTCCAAGACATTTGTATTTTCCAACTAAATTATCTTGACACTCGTTACACACATTGATAAAAAGCATACAAGAAATACTATGTATGCAATTTACTTATTCTTTACCTTGTAGTTGGATTCCAATCCTTATTTGATCTACATCTTATTTGATCTACATCTTATTTGATCTACATCTTATTTGATCTACATCTTATTTGATCTACATTTGACCTCAAACTCACAATTTATTCAGTATTCCTGATGTCATGTCTCCAACACCACATAACAACCAGATAATAATTAATACTTTTGTTACTTCTACATTTTGTTTCTTATTTTCTACATGTGTTTTTGCATATTGTTGTTTTTGAGGCTTTTTATATTCTGAATCATTTATACAACAGTTGCTGGTCCTGGAAGGTAAAGTTTCTTCTGATTTGTTAAAAATATGGGATTTCCAACAAGATATGAAAATTATTCCAATTATATTCTACTTCAAATGCAACAAACCTCCCTCTTGTTCATCACCAACTGGATGTGAAATTAAAATCCCAAATTTGTCATCTGTACATGGTTTCATACACCACTTCCAATATACAAAACCAAAAATATATGTTTAAAATTTAAATTAATCTTCCAATCACATGCATTTCTGTCTAAATGAAAGTTTCAGGAACAGAATGCCAAGACGCATGATATAAGGCCAGCAACAGGCAGTTGTTCACATTCTTACACAAAGTTGACCATGACATTATTTCCCTTCCTCCCAATACTATACTGGGTGCAGCTATCAAAGGATTTAACTGCAGTCACAAATGTCAATCAGACCCCCTCATACACACCTTTTAACAAAGAAAATCTGACCTTCAGAAGGCATTTCCTAAGTGTTGTATACCTACCTACATATAGTAATGAGATGTCCCTATGTCCCTATCCTCTTAAATACATGGACACTATTGGAGTAAAGTAGAATAAAAAAGAGTGATTATAATGACTAGCAGTGTATCTACTTTATGCAGCATGCAAATCTTGTACTTATTGATATACTATTATTATCAGCCTCTGTTTTGGTGATTATTTATGCAGTAACTTTGTAGAGTTACAACACTAAGTCACTTTTATATTTTACTTAACTGTTTGTAACTCAAGCAATATAATTTCATTTCAAATTTCATCATCTTATTTCTCTTCTTACCAACTAAACATTTGTTTCTTGTTACTATACATGTGTCTGTTTACCCTACTACTATCATCACCAACCACATAACTTCAATGGCTACTATAATCTACAAGTTTGACCATCCAATCTAATAGTCATCATTTATCCATCACACCCAATGGTGCATAGGGCAGCAACTTTTTGTTGCTGTTTCTGTAACAAACTGTATTTTTTACGGGGCAAGGTTGTTAGCCCTGCACCCAACCCCCAAACCTGGAGGACTGGTGTACTATTCTGGGTCCTTTCCTTTACAGCACCTGGTATTCCCAAATGGTCACTCATTAAGTACTGACCAGGCTCGATGTTGCTTAACTTCGGTGATCAGACGGGAACCAGTGCATTCAACACAATATAGCTGTAGACCAATCTAATAGTACTATAATGATAATAGATACACCATTAAAACTAAATTTTTGATACTTAAGATTTTAAATTAATTTTTAAAACCATAAAAATCCAAAAAAAGTAATTTAAAAAGAATATAATATGAGCACCTTTTATATACTCAAAAATATTAAAAATTTTAAATATTTTCTGTAATCTAATGTTTTAGTGAATTTTAGATAATTTTAGCTTTAAATTTACTATAGTTATGACTCTTATTTTCTGACATTATCTTGTATGAACATTCATATATACAAAATTTGGCACATTTACACTCATACAAAAACAATTGAAAAATCTTTTAAAATACAAGTCAGATTGTAATAAGCTTTTGATATCTAATTAAAGAATATAGCTTTGTTTAATAACAATATTCTTTAAGAATTACCCTACTGAAACTGAATTTTATAAGATGGAAAATTTTACAAATTATTTTGTATTATTATTGAAATTGTAAAAAAATGAAAACAAATCTTGTAAAAATTAATTTTCATTGAAAAAATTTTGTTCTTAGAATAATATTGTCTTTAATATAGATTATTGATAATAGCAATTAAAAGTTTTTCTAAATAAAATAATGTTTTAGCTATTTTGCATTTTTATTTTATGATCCAGAACAGATTTTAAGTAAATACTCATCAGATATTACAAAAAAAACCTGATTTAATTTCTCCAAAGAATTCTGCTTTTAACTAATATAGTCACTAAAAATTACACCTTTGAATTTCTCAAGTTTTCATAAAATTAAGTGGAGTAAAATACATGCTAAAAAATAAATATTTTTACCAAGATTTTCTAAAAATACATTTCTAAAATAATTTAGTTCTTTTGTGAATAAGTCCTAAAAGTTTCATTAACATCCTACAATTATTTGATTTCTGCAACGATTTCTAAATTAATTTGTCTTTCACTGCAAAAAAAGACATTAAAATTTGCTATGCTAATTAATAGTTCATCTGCTGACATAAGATAAACAGGATATTTAATCAAAATTTCAAATTTTCTAAAGCAAATTAAAAAATTTAATTCAATATTCAAAAAATACTTTTATCTTTCCTCTTAATAACATAAAGATTGGATGATAAAACTTAGTTTTTAGCAAGTTTGAGGCATTTTTTTCATAGTGTAAATAATTTATATTTGACTAATCAAATACCATAAGTGGTTACTCACTAACAATTACATATTGGCACTTATGTTAATAAGTAAAAATTAACAGCTGAAACAGCTGAAATGTGATAACAACAAAGATGAGGACAATAGTCCAAGTGTAAATAGCAGGGGCAACTGTGGAACTCTGAAAGTAAGGGAATACTTAGAGGCCAAAATTTTTCTGAGGAGGAGGAGGAGGTAAACACAAGCAATGTTTTCATTTTGATACTGCACCACTCTCGTATACACAACTTGGAAATGAGTTTGAGTATTTTTTTTTTTAATCATATCACCCCGAGCAAGGCGGTAACGCCACTGATGTGCAGGGGGCTACATAAGTATGTTACTTCACTGAATTAAGACAGAATAACTTTCATTCATAGTAGTGGAGTTCTAATCTATTCTTGCCCTCTTTTCCACTCTCAAGCTGTTGAAGCATAAGAAAGGTTAATTTCAAAACAAAATCAAAGGATTAATACTAATGCCAATACTAATTAATGCCAATACTAATTAATACTAATGCCGATACTGATGCCAATACACTGTGATTTATCCACTTTGATTTCTTTTTCCTCTAAAAAGTTCTGTATGTGTCTTTAAAAAGCTAAATGAAAAAAAAAACACAAAAGGAAAGTACTGAAGATGAAATCTTATCAAAATCAGAGACTGATCAGTTTCATAAATTTTTGGAGTTTATAAAAGAGAAGACAATCAAGTGGCCAATCAGAATTCTGAGGGAGCCTTGGCCCCTTCTGGCAACCCCGTAGAATTGCCACTGGTAAATAGTGTAAATGATGATGCACCTCATCCCAGAAATTCAAACAGAAACAAATATGAATGTTTTACACTGAAATAGTTTAAGATAGTTATTTAAACACACTAGTTGTAATAAACCTATGGAGTAATATTGAGAGTTATGCTGCTTTTTTTTATGTGCCATGTCCCTTTAGGACATAGGTAATCATGACCCTCCACATTTTTCTGTTTCCTGTAGCTCTTAATAAGCTTTACTATTTTTCCCAAACCCTGTCCTAACATCCAAGCTCATCAAGTATGTTACACACTGCATTCCCCTGTTTCTCTTTCCTCTAATCTGTCCCATGAGTATCAAATTTTCCAAACCCTCCTTCCTCCCCAGAAATTTCAACTGCCTCTTCTTGATGTTAATTATAAGTTTTCTATTTGATTCAATTCTCTCCAAAACCTTTGTTCAGTCCATGGTATTTCTCAGCATCTTTCTGTAGAACCACATTTCTGCTGCTTCAAGTCTGTTTTTCATCTTTGTGCAGATTGTTCATCATTCACTGCCATACAGGACAGATATCACAAAACAACACAATATTCTTTTTTTTAACAATTTTTCAGTCTCTTGATAGCTTTTGAAATGCCTCTTTAACATTTTTGTACTTGTTTGATTTTAGCATCCTCGATTTGTAATTTTCACTTTGGGCTCATCCTTTTCCTGATGACCAAGCATTCTATCTTTAAATTAACAAAATCTGTACCTTTTAGAAATTGAAAAAAAAATAGTTACAAATTAAATTGAATATATCCCTTTTTTAGGGTAGAAGAATATAAAAATTACAGGATGTGAAGTGTGGCTCTGAACGAGAAATCAGAGAGCTAAGTTTGAATTCCATTCGAGTTTGTTACACACACTTACACACAAATATCCTTGGGTAGGGTATGAATTCATCTCTTCTCACCCCCTCTACCCCAGCTATGAGTCGAATGGCAGGACAGACTGGATCCTGGATCCTTGAATGGCAACCAGTCTACCACAGAAAGAAATGGCAATCTCCCGAGGGAAATTATTTTGCCTCATGAATTGAAAGTCATCATCTCCCAAATGTATAGGACTTAACTAACAGACTGAATATAAAAACAGTGGGATGTGCAGTGTGATGTAATATATAATGGCTCTGAATGTGAAATTGGTGAGCTGAGTTCAATTTCCAGTCAGGTTCATTATATTTGCTTACACACAAATATTCTTGGGAAAAGTATGAATTCATTTCTTCTCTGCCCAGCAATGGGTTCAATAGAAGGTCAGACTTGATCTTATAGCCCGCTGCGAGAAAATCTTCTGCCTGGTCAGTCACGAATCAAAAGAGACATGATTCACATATGACACTTAACTAACTGAAAAATAAAATATACAGCATTTAGAAAATACAAAATTAGTTTGCTGGAAAATTTCAATATCAGAATTGGCCTCATCTTGGTTGATATAGATGTTATAACAGACACAAAATTTTGACTAAGTACCCTCTGGTCATCATCAAGCATCCAAAGATTGGCTGATATGGATTATCTTGTTGATTATTTTGAAATATCCTGTGAAATCAGTTATTGTTCTTTTATGTTAGATTTGATTCATCACTACCAGTTTCTTCAGAACGATGACGTAGTTTATATAGTAACTGGTTATACATGTGTTAGTATCATCTAGTGGTCATGAGTTCAATCCTTGGATCTGGTAGTGACAAACCAAATACAACACAAAAAAACAATAACTGATTTCACAGGATATTTTGCAATAATCAACAAGACAATCCAATCAACCAATCTATGGACACCTGATGATGAGGGTACTTGGTCAAAATGTTGTGTCTATTATAACAACTATATAAACCAAGATGAGAACAATAGTTTGAAATAATTTCAAGATTATTGAAAATTACGCATCTCAGAAACACATACAAATCAGAATTGGCATTAAAATTACATGCCTAGAAAACTTGAAATGCTTGCGTTGGTTTTTAAGCTAGGTAGGTTATCATGTTGCCTCTGTCTGAACATTTTCTTTATATCATGTTGCCTCTGTCTGAACATTTTCTTTATG
The DNA here is from genome assembly GCA_037127315.1 of Ascarosepion bandense. Lineage (NCBI taxonomy): Eukaryota > Metazoa > Mollusca > Cephalopoda > Sepiida > Sepiidae > Ascarosepion > Ascarosepion bandense. The sequence continues at coordinate 4,165,997 of JBBBDQ010000367.1, forward strand.
TCATGTTGCCTCTGTCTGAACACTTTCTTTATATCATGTTGCCTCTGTCTGAACACTTTCTTTATATCATGTTGCCTCTGTCTGAACACTTTCTTTATATCATGTTGCCTCTGTCTGAACACTTTCTTTATATCATGTTGCCTTTGTCTGAACACTTTCTTTATATCATGTTGCTTCTGTCTGAACACTTTCTTTATATCATGTTGCTTCTGTCTGAACACTTTCTTTATATCATGTTGCCTTTGTCTGAACACTTTCTTTATATCATGTTGCCTCTGTCTGAACACTTTCTTTATATCATGTTGCCTTTGTCTGAACACTTTCTTTATATCATGTTGCCTTTGTCTGAACACTTTCTTTATATCATGTTGCTTCTGTCTGAACACTTTCTTTATATCATGTTGCTTCTGTCTGAACACTTTCTTTATATCATGTTGCCTTTGTCTGAACACTTTTCCCATATCATGTTACCTCTGTCATTACACTTCCCTTATATGATGCTATCTCTGTTCAAACACTTTCTGAGTGGTCTCTATATGAACAATTCCTTTATATCATGTTGTCACTGTCAGAACACTTTTCTTATATTGTATTGCACCTGTCTGAACACTTTCCTTATATCATGTTTTTTGTCAGAACACTTTGCTTACATTATTCTGTCTCTGTCTAAACAGTTTCATTATATCTTTTTACTTCTGTTCAAGTCAGTCAGTTAAGTGCCATACGTGATACACGCTTGGGCGATTATGTCTCGAAAGAGACATGACTGACTGGGCAGAAGATTATCCCGCAGTAGGTTGCCATTGCTTTCTGTGGTAGACTGGTTGCCGACCAAGGCTATAGAACCCAATCTGTCCTGCTATTTAACCCATAACTGGAAGGAAGAGACAGATTAATACCTTTCCCAAGGATATTTGCGCGTAAGTGTATACAATGGATTCAGCTGGAATTCGAACTCGGCTCCTCAATTTCTCGTTCCGAGCCGATATCCACTGTACCACAACGCACATCCTCTGTTCAAGTACTTTTCTTATATCATATTGCTTCTATCTGGACATTTCTCCTTGTAGATTCTTTTGATTCAATTGCTAAGAAATAATACCTCAATAATGTTACACAATAAGTCAAAAATTATGCGTACTCTTGTCTAAAGATATGTTATAGAGAAAGTACGGATAATTTTTTAATTGCCCTCATATATATATATATATATATATATCTACATTCACAATATAAAAAGATAATAATAGATAACACAACTATCCTACACCAAGAAAACAACAAAACAAACTACAAATCCACGAGGTGATATTCATTAAAAAAAACTTAAGCCATCAATTAATAGAATCAGCAATGAATACTGTCGTAATGTTCTAAAATATTTATAAAAAGAACAGTTTTTTCATGTTTTAACATGTGCATGATAATGACATTACAGCATAAAAAAATTCTATTTTGGATAATTTTCATGTTCTAATGAACACTAAACAATTTGTCAACTGTTGTATTTGAAGCAAGAAGAAAATTCACAGTAATTTTTAGCAACACAGTTTTGTGGTTATTTTTTGTTACAACTCACACCCCTGAAAAGGATCTCGGAAGAAAATTGAAAGTACTTAAAAATATCAAAAAATGAATAATAAAATCATATCAAAGTTACAGCTCATTTCTTACGTCTTTCAATTATAATATACAAAAGATTATCCATAAGTATAAATGGATTTTATTAAAAATGTTTGCAGTTTATTTAATCTCACATGTCTAAAAGAAAATTTGCTCCCTAAATACACAAATTTTAAATTTTTATTTATTTATATATATAAAATGGTAGCCTTATAAAGGTGCAAGACAAGCAACTGCTACAGAACAACCTACAGATAATAAGATTTCATCCTATGTGAACCTAAAAGAATTTTCTATACTGGTTGGGGTTTAGAAATACAGTCAAATGTTTCTTCTGCTTATCCTAGACTTTTCATAACAAAAAACTTGTTTTCCTTCTTTTCTTTTAGTTCACACAATTCAAGAGTCACACAAGGGAGGGGACTTCTGAATGAGATTGTTGAAAGGAGCTAAGAAATGAATATTATAAGGATGTCAGTTGAACATTATCATTATCTGTCTAGCTCTTTCTCTTCATTATCTATCTATCTATCTATCTATCTATGTATCTATGTGGTATAGTGGTTAGCAAACTTGTCTCACTAGAACCAGTTACAACTGAATTGTGAGTTTGATCCTCACTGGGTGTCCCATACTTTTGGTCTTGTGCCACTTCTAAGCAGCACTTATAAAATCATCTATCTAACTATTAATTTCAGTTTGTTCATATCTATCTATCTATCTATCTATCTATCTATCTATCTATCTATCTATCTATCTATCTATCTATCTATCTATCACTTACTGTTCATTAACTATCTTTTTTTTTTAATCATTTCACCCCAAGCAAGGTGGTAACGCCATTGATGCGCAGGGAGCTATGTAAGAGAGAAATATTAGATAGGTGTAAATATTAGAGTAAAGAGAAAGTCGAACCAATTACAGGTGGTGTCAGAGAAAGGAGCAAGAGAAGGATGGGAATACAGATGTGATGACAGTTGCAAAGGTAGAAAAAAAGAAAATGGTGATGCAGAAAGAACTTGAGTCAAGTGGTTAAGAGATGGATATTGACATTGCATTTAAATTCCTGGAGGTTGTAGCCATCAGGAAAGCAAGACTATGGAAGAGAATTCCACAGCTGGGAAGTGCGAAAAAAGAAGCTGCTAGAGTAGAATTTTTGGCTGCATTTGGTTGATCTAACTGTGAATGGGTTATCATCATCACAAACAACCTCTCTTGCCTCCCATAAGCATAGACCAAGCGAGTCTCCCTGAGAGCAATATACTGCACCTCCTTGGCCTTACCCTATCTTCTGATCTCAAGTGGAACCATTACATTGAGTCAATAGCTAAATCCACTGCTAGGAAGGTTAGATCACTGTGTCAGGCCAGGATGTTTTTTTTGCCTGAATCCATCTTGCACATATACAAATCAACCATCCGTCCATGCATAGACTACTGCTGTCATATATGGTCAGGCACCCCCACTGTTCATCTCAGTGTTCTCAACAAGCTCCAAAGGAGAATCAGTAATGTGATAGGTACCAACTTGGCAGTTTGACTCCAGCCACTTTCTCACCGACGGGATGTAGCTTCCCTCTGTCTGTTCTGTAAATATTTTCATGGCTTCTGCTCCAACGAACTTAAGTCACTGCCACAAGAGTTTACTCGTGCAACCAGACTGGCTTCATCTTAGACGCATTGAAATTTACAAGCCACTTCTTTCCCCATTCCACCACTGGGTGCAGATCCCTCTCAAGATCAGCAGCGAGGTTATGTTTGTCCACCTTGCCAGATTTCTTACTGATGGGGAAGTAAATTGTGGTGTCATCTACACTTGATCACGTCTGGGAGATCATTTATGAAAATAAGGAAGATCCTTGGGCCTAAGATAGAGCCCTGAAGAACACCAGCATTTGTACGGTAGGATGTGGAGGCATGCCCATTCAGGACAACCTTCATTAAGTGGTTAGATAGGAAAGATTGAATCAGATCTCATCATTTTACAATTAAAATGGCTAGATGTAACCATAAGTTCTATCTTAACAACTTCTTCTATCATACTTCTTGCTTGTGGAACTCTCTTCTGACGTCTTGCTTCCCTGGCAAGGTCGCATCATTTTTCAGTTGAAATGACTCAATGTAACCATAAGTTTGATATTAACACGTTCTTCTATCACACTTCTTGCTTGTAGAACTCTCATCCAGCTTCTTGCTTTCCTAGATAGGTTTCATCATTTTAAAGTTGAAATGGCTAGATGGAATCATAAGCTTTATGTGAACAGTTATTTTTATCACACTTCTCACTTGTGGAACTCTCTTCCAGCTTCTTGCTTCCCTGGCAAGTTTGATCTTCAAAAATTTAAATGCAATATCAATTATCATTTGTCTTCTTAATTCTTATTTTTTTTATTGTCCTCTCTCCTTAATAGTGATGTGCTTTGTGGTACAGTGGATATCAGCTTGGAATGAGAAATCAGGGAGCCGAGTTCAAATTCCAGTTGAATTCCTTGCATTCACTTATGCGTAAATACTCTTGGGAAAGGTATTAATCCGTGTCTTCCCTCCAGTTATGGGTTAAATAACAGAACAGATTGGGTTCTATACCCTTGGCTGGCAACCAGTCTACCACAGAAAGTAATGGCAACATACTGCAGGATAATCCTCTGCCCAGTTAGTCATGTCTCTTTCAAGACAGGATCGCCCAAGCGTGCATCATGCATAGCATTTAACTAACTGACTGACTCCTTAACAGTAGTTTTTTCCATATTCTCTCATATTCATTAACCTCTTGAATCTTTATGTTTTTATTGTCTTGCTTGGAGTGAAATTATTAACAAAAGGCAGCATAAAAAATCACCAACATTACTATTGCAGACCACTTCTGCTGGTCCACAGTAGTAATGATCTGTATTGTAAGATCTTTTTGGAAGAATGTTTCCTGGCTCTGTGTGTATGGGCATTTGTGTGTTCAGCAGTGAGAGTGGAATGTACAAACCAAGGCTTGTGTCTTCTACAGTAAGAGTTGTGAGTAGTTTTTCATTGGATAGGTATCTTGAGGGGAGATTTCTATGTTTATTCCCACAAAAAACAAGAAATCTCAGCTCCATCTGTCAGGACAGGTCATGTGTCTTATGCACAAGAGTTGTTAGTCGTACCTCAAGCTGAGCCTTGAAGGTAGTGGCCACTGAAAAAGAAAAGTGAAAAAAGAAGATGAATAGGGCTCGGTCAACATTTTTAAGAGTTCTGGGACTTCATGTTGTTACTTCCATTGTTGATACTGCTGAATTGAACAAAGTAAGAAAGCCCCCGCAAGCCACAATAACCAACAAGTGAGATAGGTTCTGTAGTATTTAAGCTTTGACCATTGATGCCTGTTTGAAAGTGAGTTGTTTTTGTAATATTACAAAAATGATAAATTATTATCAGCCATAGTGCAATGAAAGAGAGATTAGTAAAGAGATTTCAAAGGTTTATCAAAATAGCAATAGTAGCTTGTTAAATGGCTTTTATCACTATCTATTCCACTGTTTGGTATGCATAGTATACCAAATGATTCAGTTTTCTCTCATTGCTTTGCTGTTAAAAGTTTTCTTATATTAATTCTTCAGTTACTGGTGAATTTTAAAAGGAAACATTAGCCAGTACTTTTACAATAGAAATGTGTAAGGCAATGTCAAAGTTTAACATCATACAAATCAGAAGAACCTTATAGCCAAAACAAATTTATATTAAGTGGTAACAGTAATATTAGCCATTTCATTATGGAATTTGGAATTCATTGACCAAGTAGCCAGTATTATTGTCTGCTAAAATTTATAAAATTAATTTTTCAAGAAATAGCTCTGTCAGGTTCATTAGCTGTTATTACTCTTTCCAATATCAATGAGATTTCTTTCCTAAACTTTTGTTTGAAAGTGCGGCTTAAGATTTGTAAAACTGTTGGAAGTGACAAAGTTCTTCAACATTCACTTTCTTCTTAAAATAAATGAGCATATTCATAATCAACATTCAGTTGACAGTTTAAAGCCTTATAAAGGACTACTTCAGTCTGATAATATCTTAGATACTAAAAGTTAAAGTGATTCTGCAATAAGATGTTTCATGGATAGATGAAAGTGAAACCATCATTGATCATTCCAGGATACTAAATGACTAAAACCTGTTGTTTTTAAGAATAAAAATATAACTTTTTTTAAAAATCTTTTCACCCCAAGCAGGACTGCCATTGGGGTTACAGTAAAAGGGAAACTATAGTACAAGGGGCATTGAAGAAAGGATAAGAGATGGATGAGATTCTAATAGATAGAAGATGGGAATTGACATTGCATTTATACTTTTGGGGATTGTAGCTATCAGAGAAGCAAGTAAACAGAAGGGAGTTCCACAGGCGGAAAGTGAGAGAAAAGAAACTGTCACAGTAGAAGAGGCAGTTACATCTAACTATTTCAACAGTAAAAGGGTGAAACCGTCAAGTCACTCTAGTAGCGTGTGTAAATTCTTGTGGTCAGGGCACCAGGAACAGAAGCTCATCAGAGCAGTTGCCATGAAAATATTCGTAGAGGAGACAGAGGGAAGCCACATCACGGTAGTTAAAAAGTGACTGAAGTTGGGTTGTCAAGTCAGGATTGATTATATTGCAGATCCTTCTTTGGATTTTGTCAAGAACCTCGAGGTGAATAGCAGGAGCACCCGACCAGATATGACAACAGTATTCAATTAAAAATAAAATAAAATATCTTTTTCTTGACTCGATTAATAAGAATTGCACAGCATGTAAAACTTAAAATTAGTTTTGTGGAAATATTCAACATGAGAAGTTGCTTAGTTATAATGTAGGAGGGAAAAATAGAATATAAACATAAAAAAAGGTGATAAAAAATTTAAAAAGGAAGTAATAGTGGCTACAAAAATGCCCATGTAATGTGATTCATTGATTTGCTTTTTTATGGCTTATCAACCCTTTGTGTGCTGTTTAAATCTGGAACACATTTCAGATTGTAGAAGTTTGCTTACAATACCTGGTGTTCCCAGGAAGTTGCGAAAATAACTGAATATCATATAAAACCAATTTAACATTTGCTTTGTGGCTGGTACCTCTGGTACTTAGGTGGGTGACTACTTGGGAATACCAGGTGCTGTAAGCTTGGATGTGCAGGTGATGTAATAGATAATAGCTCAGTTTTTTTTTCTAATCATTTCACCCCAAGCAAGGCAGTATTGCCACTGATGCACAAGGGGCTACATAAGAGAGTAAAAGTTTAGGCAGGAGAAGAAAAAGTTTAGGCAGAAGGAAAGTGAAGAGAAAGACGATCCAGTTACAGAGGGTGTCAGAGCAAGGGCAAGAGAAGGATGGGAACACAGGTGTGAAGACAGTTGTGAATGTAGAGAGAAAGGAAAAGAACAAGATATACAAAGTAATGCAGAAAGAACTGGAGTCAAGTAGATAAGAGATGGGAATTGACATTGCATTTAAATTCCTGAAGGTTGTAGCTATCAGGAAAGTAAGTATACTGAAGGGAGTTCCACAGGTGGGAAGTATGAGAAAAGAAGCTACTGGAGTAGAATTGTCAGCTGCATTTGGTTGATCTAACTGTAAAAGGGTGGGACCTTGTTGCCAGTCCGGTTGCATGAGTAAATTCTTGAGGAGGGGGCACCAGTGACCTAGGATCATCAAAGCAGAAGCCATGAAAGTATTTGTAGAAGAGACAGAGGGAAGCCAAATCCTGTCAGTAAGAAAGTGAGAGCTGAGTTTCAATTCTAGCTGGGTTCGTTGACCCTTGAGAATGGTATGAATCCACTTCTTCCCCACCTATGGGTTAATTAATAATCACTAAAATCATTATCTCAAAAAAACAAAACTGCATGCAAAATAGATTTCAGCATTAAATAACCTATAGAGGTTGATATGCAGCTAAACAAGAAAAAAGAAATACTTCTGAATATATTTTCTTTTTGTTGAATAAACTTATGTTTTGAATAATAATAGACTGTAGTTTTGAAGTCGTTTTATCAAACAAAATTTTCAACATATGAGATTCATCTTCATCATCAGTGACATGACTGCTTCAATTGTCAAGGGGACCTAAGGGTAGAAGAAACAGACAACCTTCTCCAGGATGATCTGTTGGGAGTGCCTCTAAGGAGTTCTGGTATTGTCATATTTGATCCACTCTGTAATGTTGTCAGATCACTTCTTGCATTGCTGTCCCTGCTCACATCTGCTTTCAACAGTTACTAAGTTTCTGACAGTTTCTAAGTTCCCAAGTAATAAATTGATGAATAAAAACATATAAAGTATAATAAGTAAACACAATGTAAGTTTAGAATACTCTGAAAAAACCAAAGGTAAACATATATTGAAATGGCAGAAACATAACAACATATGGTTCAACCCACCTTTTAGTCATAATGTAAAAACCAGCATTGGAAAAATGTTCCTAAATTTAATTCATAAGCATTTCAACCATTCTCCTACACTAAAAAATATTTTCAAGAAAAACAATGTTTAGTTATATTTGCATCAAGAACTTTGATGAATATATCTCACTATACAACAATAAGGTATTTAATTAAAACATGTCCAATCTGCAAAATAATAATAACCCCCATATCTATCACAGTAGCCCTACAGAAAGTAATTGTAACTACCAAAAAATGCACAACCTGCCCACTTAATGGTCAATGAATGACTAAATGTATAATTTACAAAGCTAGCATACAGTGAAGAAGGAAAATTATTGGAAAGTAATTGACACTCACCTGAAGCGAATATAAAATGCTCCTCATACCAATAACATTTCCACCGAGCTTCTCTACGACATATGACTTCATTGAACTTCTTTTGATCCTTTCGAATTTATATTTAAATTGGGGTCATCAGGAGAGAATGTGAACCGTTTTGGGTGATACTAAGTTCTGTTTTGGATCAAATGACAACATATGGAAATTGTGATTTAATAATCAGAAATTGATTTTAATAATATTAACACAAGAATAGTACCGCTCTCTACAAACATTTTTGCTTTTTAGAAAACAACAACAAAAAAACAGCTATTACCTGGGAAATCATCATGAAAACCAAATCTTATCATGGAGAAGAAAATAGATGTAACTTATGACTTTTAGAAATACTTACCTTAAAAAACCTTAATAATTATATTTTATAACCAAAAGAAGTGATCTAATGACCAAATGCAGACATAGAAGTAAATATCTGCTTAAATACTTAGACCCTGACTAAAGTGCTTAGCTTTAACTTTTGTTTTTAATTATTTATTCATTTAGCTGTTTATTCATTTATTTATTTCTTACCAATCTTCATCTACTTTTCTTGTTAAATATTTATTTTTTATTCATCTATTTATTTCTTACCAATCTTCATCTACTTTTCTTGTTAAATATTTATTTTTTATTCAGCTATTTATTTCTTACCAATCTTCATCTACTTTTCTTGTTAAATATTTATTTTTATTCATCTATTTATTTCTTACCAATCTTCATCTACTTTTCTTGTTAAATATTTATTTTTTATTCATCTATTTATTTTCTTACCAATCTTCATCTACTTTTCTTGTTAAATATTTATTTTTTATTCATCTATTTATTTCTTACCAATCTTCATCTACTTTTCTTGTTAAATATTTATTTTTATTCATCTATTTATTTCTTGCAATCTTCATCTACTTTTCTTGTTAAATATTTATTTTTTGATTCATCTATTTATTTCTTACCAATCTTCATCTACTTTTCTTGTTAAATATTTATTTTTTATTCATCTATTTATTTCTTACCAATCTTCATCTACTTTTCTTGTTAAATATTTATTTTTTATTCATCTATTTATTTCTTACCAATCTTCATCTACTTTTCTTGTTAAATATTTATTTTGATTCATCTATTTATTTCTTACCAATCTTCATCTACTTTTCTTGTTAAATATTTATTTTTGATTCATCTATTTATTTCTTACCAATCTTCATCTACTTTTCTTGTTAAATATTTATTTTTTATTCATCTATTTATTTCTTACCAATCTTCATCTACTTTTCTTGTTAAATATTTATTTTTTATTCATCTATTTATTTCTTACCAATCTTCATCTACTTTTCTTGTTAAATATTTATTTTTGATTCATCTATTTATTTCTTACCAATCTTCATCTACTTTTTCTTGTTAAATATTTATTTTTTATTCATCTATTTATTTCTTACAATCTTCATCTACTTTTCTTGTTAAATATTTATTTTTTATTCATCTATTTATTTCTTACCAATCTTCATCTACTTTTCTTGTTAAATATTTATTTTTTATTCATCTATTTATTTCTTACCAATCTTCATCTACTTTTCTTGTTAAATATTTATTTTTTATTCATCTATTTATTTCTTACCAATCTTCATCTACTTTCTTGTTAAATATTTATTTTTATTCATCTATTTATTTCTTTACCAATCTTCATCTACTTTTCTTGTTAAATATTTATTTTTTATTCATCTATTTATTTCTTACCAATCTTCATCTACTTTTCTTGTTAAATATTTATTTTTATTCATCTATTTATTTCTTACCAATCTTCATCTACTTTTCTTGTTAAATATTTATTTTTTGATTCATCTATTTAATCTCTTACCAATCTTCATCTACTTTTCTTGTTAAATATTTATTTTTGATTCATCTATTTATTTCTTTTAAATCTTCATCTACTTTTCTTGTTAAATATTTATTTTTTATTCATCTATTTATTTTCTTTTAATCTTCATCTACTTTTTCTTGTTAAATATTTATTTTTATTCATCTATTTATTTCTTACCAATCTTCATCTACTTTTCTTGTTAAATATTTATTTTTTATTCATCTATTTATTTCTTACCAATCTTCATCTACTTTCTTGTTAAATATTTATTTTTTATTCATCTATTTATTTCTTACCAATCTTCATCTACTTTTCTTGTTAAATATTTATTTTGATTCATCTATTTATTTCTTACCAATCTTCATCTACTTTTCTTGTTAAATATTTATTTTTATTCATCTATTTATTTCTTACCAATCTTCATCTACTTTTCTTGTTAAATATTTATTTTTATTCATCTATTTATTTCTTGCAATCTTCATCTACTTTTCTTGTTAAATATTTATTTTTATTCATCTATTTATTTCTTACCCAATCTTCATCTACTTTTCTTGTTAAATATTTATTTTTGATTCATCTATTTATTTCTTACCAATCTTCATCTACTTTTTCTTGTTAAATATTTATTTTTGATTCATCTATTTATTTCTTACCAATCTTCATCTACTTTTTTCTTGTTAAATATTTATTTTTTATTCATCTATTTATTTCTTACCAATCTTCATCTACTTTTCTTGTTAAATATTTATTTTTTATTCATCTATTTATTTCTTACCAATCTTCATCTACTTTTCTTGTTAAATATTTATTTTTTATTCATCTATTTATTTCTTACCAATCTTCATCTACTTTTCTTGTTAAATATTTATTTTGATTCATCTATTTTATTTCTTACCAATCTTCATCTACTTTTCTTGTTAAATATTTATTTTTATTCATCTATTTATTTCTTACCAATCTTCATCTACTTTTCTTGTTAAATATTTATTTTTATTCATCTATTTATTTCTTACCAATCTTCATCTACTTTTCTTGTTAAATATTTATTTTTTATTCATCTATTTATTTCTTACCAATCTTCATCTACTTTTCTTGTTAAATATTTATTTTTGATTCATCTATTTATTTCTTGCAATCTTCATCTACTTTTCTTGTTAAATATTTATTTTGATTCATCTATTTATTTCTTACCAATCTTCATCTACTTTTCTTGTTAAATATTTATTTTGATTCATCTATTTATTTCTTACCAATCTTCATCTACTTTTCTTGTTAAATATTTATTTTTTATTCATCTATTTATTTCTTACCAATCTTCATCTACTTTTCTTGTTAAATATTTATTTTTTATTCATCTATTTATTTCTTACCAATCTTCATCTACTTTTCTTGTTAAATATTTATTTTGATTCATCTATTTATTTCTTACCAATCTTCATCTACTTTTCTTGTTAAATATTTATTTTTTATTCATCTATTTATTTCTTACCAATCTTCATCTACTTTTCTTGTTAAATATTTATTTTTTATTCATCTATTTATTTCTTACCAATCTTCATCTACTTTTCTTGTTAAATATTTATTTTTTATTCATCTATTTATTTCTTACCAATCTTCATCTACTTTTCTTGTTAAATATTTATTTTTATTCATCTATTTATTTCATCTACTTTTCTTGTTAAATATTTATTTTTGATTCATCTATTTATTTCTTACCAATCTTCATCTGCTTTTCTTGTTAAATATTTATTTTTGATTCATCTATTTATTTCTTACAATCTTCATCTACTTTTCTTGTTAAATATTTATTTTTTATTCATCTATTTATTTCTTACCAATCTTCATCTACTTTTCTTGTTAAATATTTATTTTTGATTCATCTATTTATTTCTTACCAATCTTCATCTACTTTTCTTGTTAAATATTTATTTTTTATTCATCTATTTATTTCTTACCAATCTTCATCTACTTTTCTTGTTAAATATTTATTTATTTTTATTCATCTATTTATTTCTTACCAATCTTCATCTACTTTTCTTGTTAAATATTTATTTTTGATTCATCTATTTATTTCTTACCAATCTTCATCTACTTTTTCTTGTTAAATATTTATTTTTTATTCATCTATTTATTCTTACCAATCTTCATCTACTTTCTTGTTAAATATTTATTTTTGATTCATCTATTTATTTCTTACCAATCTTCATCTACTTTTCTTGTTAAATATTTATTTTTGATTCATCTATTTATTTCTTACCAATCTTCATCTACTTTTCTTGTTAAATATTTATTTTTTATTCATCTATTTATTTCTTACCAATCTTCATCTACTTTTCTTGTTAAATATTTATTTTTTATTCATCTATTTATTTCTTACCAATCTTCATCTACTTTTCTTGTTAAATATTTATTTTTATTCATCTATTTATTTCTTACCAATCTTCATCTACTTTTCTTGTTAAATATTTATTTTTGATTCATCTATTTATTTCTTACCAATCTTCATCTACTTTTCTTACATTTAAATATTTATTTTTTATTCATCTATTTATTTCTTACCAATCTTCATCTACTTTTCTTGTTAAATATTTATTTTTTATTCATCTATTTATTTCTTACCAATCTTCATCTACTTTTCTTGTTAAATATTTATTTTTTATTCATCTATTTATTTCTTACCAATCTTCATCTACTTTTCTTGTTAAATATTTGTTTTGATTCATCTATTTATTTCTTACCAATCTTCATCTACTTTTCTTGTTAAATATTTATTTTTATTCATCTATTTATTTCTTACCAATCTTCATCTACTTTTCTTGTTAAATATTTATTTTTTATTCATCTATTTATTTCTTACCAATCTTCATCTACTTTTCTTGTTAAATATTTATTTTTTATTCATCTATTTATTTCTTACCAATCTTCATCTACTTTTCTTGTTAAATATTTATTTTTATTCATCTATTTATTTCTTACCAATCTTCATCTACTTTTTCTTGTTAAATATTTATTTTTGATTCATCTATTTATTTCTTACCAATCTTCATCTACTTTTCTTGTTAAATATTTATTTTTTATTCATCAATTTATTACTTAGCGATTTGATTTGCACTATTTTTTTCACTGTATGTATATTTTTTATATTTTTAATATATATATATATATATATATATAAACTTATCACTGTACTTGTTTTGAAAACCCTTCGAGTACATACGCGGAAGGAAAAAATGGTAATAAAAAAAGAATGAGCTAAGCACTTGAACATCAGTCAAAGTATGTAGCTCAAAGAAAAAAAAATGTAGCCCAAAGAAAAAAACCCCGAGACAAGTAGCCTAAACAAAAAAAGCACTCAATACACAAGTAGAGCAAACAAAGTAAATAGCTACCCTAAAGAGCCAACAAACCTACCAAGGTTTCACCTAACAGATCTTCAGGGAAGGTTGGAGCCAACCTTCGCTGAAGATCCATTAGGTGAAACCTTGGTAGGTTCATTGGCCCTTTTAGGTTATCTATTTACTATATATCTGTGTGTGTGTGTGTGTGTGTGTGTGTGTGTGTGAAGGCACAATCATGTCTGTCAAGCAAATGTTGTCCAATTGCCGAGTCATGGCCAATTGGAGTGGTTTTTATTTGCTGGACAGACATGACAGTGCCTCCTGTTACAAAAACACGTGTTTTACAGTTCTGCACAGCGCTCGTTCATCTTACCATCTTTGTGTTCTTGAGGCTGTATACTTAAAGATCCACCAGCCCAGTCTGTGCAGA